>JAZGTQ010000432.1:0-44908 GCA_037953605.1 Necrosyrtes monachus | reverse complement strand
ATGGGGGGGGGTGTCCCAAAAATAGGGGGGGGTCCCAAAAAATAAGTGGGTCCTTAAAAGTATGGGGGGGTCCCTAATGTCTTGGGAGGGTCTCTAAATTTAGGGGGTGTCCCTCAAAAATAAGGGGGGCCCCCCAAAAATAGGGGGGTCCCCAAAAAATAGGAGGAGTCCTTAGAAGTATGGGGGGTCCCTAATGTCTTGGGGGGGTCTCTAAATTTAGGGGGTGTCCCTCAAAGATATGGGGAGGTCCCCCAAAATATGGGGGGGTCTCAAAATATTGGGGGGGCCAAAATATAGGAGGTCCCCCCAAAATAAGGGGCCCCCCCAAAATACGGGGAGTCCACAAAAATATATGGGGGGGTCCCACGAGTATGGGGGGGTCCCCGAAATTATGTGGGGGGGGTCCCTAAAAGTAGGGGGGGCCCAAAGGTAGGGGGTGACTCCCCAAAATATAGAGGGTCCCCCAAAAGTAGGTGGTTCCCCCCAGAGTAGGGGGGGTCCTCAAAAATAGAAGGGGGTCCCCAAAATTATAGAGGGGGTCCCTAAAAGTTATGGGGGGTCCCCAAAAGTATAGGGGGGGTCCTCAAAATTATAGTGGGGTCCCTAAAAGTATGGGGGGTCCCAATATTATGGGGGGGTCCCTAAATTATGGGGGGGTCCCTAAAAGTATGGGGGATCCCCAAAGATAGGGCATGTCCCCCCAAAATATGGGGGGGTCCCCCAAATCTAGGGCAGGTCCCCAAAAGTGGGGAGGGGGGGGTCACCCCAGGGGTGATGGGGGGGTCCTCATCCTGGGGGTGCCTACCCTGGGGGGGTGATGGGGGGTCCCTATGCTGGGGTGCCTGACCCTGGGGTGATGGGGGGGGGTCCCTGACCCCGGGGGTGATGGGTGTCCCCATTTTGGGGGTGCCTGACCCTGGGGTGATGGGTGGGGGGGTCCCAATCCTTAGGGTGCCTGACCCCAGGGGTGACGGGTGTCCCCATTTTGGGGGTGCCTGACCCCAGGGGTGATGGGGGGGTCCCCATTTCGGGGGTGCCTGACCCCAGGGGTGATGGGGGGGGTCTCTGACCCCGGGGGTGCCGGGTGTCCCCATCCTGGGGGTCCCTGACCCCAGGGATGCCGGGTGTCCCCATTTTGGGGGTGCCTGACCCTGGGGTGATGGGTGGGGGGGTCCCAATTCTTAGGGTGCCTGACCCCAGGGGTGATGGGTGTCCCCATTTCGGGGGTGCCTGACCCCAGGGGTGACGGGGGGGGGCCCTGACCCCAGGGGTGACGGGTATCCCCATCCTGGGGGTCCCTGACCCCAGGGGTGATGGGGGGGGTCTCTGACCCCGGGGGTGCCGGGTGTCCCCATCCTGGGGGTCCCTGACCCCAGTGGTGATGGGTGTCCCCATTTTGGGGGTGCCTGACCCCAGGGGCGATGGCTGGGGGGGTCCCTGACCCCGGGGGTGATGGGTGTCCCCATCCTGGGGGTCCCTGACCCCAGGGATGCCGGGTGTCCCCATTTTGGGGGTGCCTGACCCTGGGGTGATGGGTGGGGGGGTCCCAATTCTTAGGGTGCCTGACCCCAGGGGTGATGGGTGTCCCCATTTTGGGGGTGCCTGACCCCAGGGGTGATGGGGGGGTGTCCCTGACCCCAGGGGTGACGGGGGGGGTCTCTGACCCCGGGGGTGACGGGTGTCCCCATCCTGGGGGTCCCTGACCCCAGGGGTGCCGGATGCCCCATCCAGGGGTGGGCGCCCGCCAGCGGGTCGGAGGTGACGGGGGGTGTCCCCCCACCCCCCCCCTGACCTGGGTGCCCCCCCCCCAGAAGTGCCTGCGCTTCGACCCGGGGGCGGCGGTGTGGGCGGCCAAGCAGCAGCTGCTCTGCGCCCTGACCGAGGGGCTCCACGACGGCCTCAACTACGGCCTCTTCCAGCCCGCCGCCGCCGGCCGCGACGCCAAGTTCCTCGACGAGGAGCGGCCCCTGCGCGACTACCCGCAGAGCTTCGACCAGGGCGTGCCCTACCTCGAGGTGGGCGTGGCCACGGGGTGGGCGTGGCCCGAGGGGGTGGGGCCGGGGGGGGGCCCTAACCCCAAGGGAACACACACACACACACCCCCTTGCGGGGTGACAGCCAGAGCTTTGACTAGAGCGTGTTCTACCTCGAGGGGGGCGTGGCCACGGGGGGGCGTGGCCGAGGGGTGGGCGTGGCCCGAGGGGGTGGGGCCGGGGGGGGGCCCCTAACCCCAAGGGAACACACACACACCCCCACCCTTGCGGGGTGACAGCCAGAGCTTTGGCTAGAGCGTGTTCTACCTCGAGGTGGGCGTGGCCACGGGGTGGGCGTGGCCTCAGGGGGTGGGGCCGGGGGGGGCCCTAACCGCAAGGGAACACACACACACACACCCACCCCCCCCCTTGCGGGGTGACAGCCACAGCTTTGACTAGAGCGTGTTCTACCTCGAGGTGGGCGTGGCCACGGGGGGGGGCGTGGCCGGGGGGTGGGCGTGGCCTGAGTGGGTGGGGCCGGAGGGGGGAGGCCCTACCCCCAAGGGAACGCTCTGTGGGGTGGAGCTTTGACCGGGGCTTAGCTCTACCTTGAGGTGGGCGTGGCTATGGGGTGGGCGTGGGCATGGAGGGGCGTGGCCTGAAGGGGTGGGGCTTGGGGTGGGGGGGGTACCCCCAAGGGAACACCACCCCCCCCTTGTGGGGTGACAGCCAGAGCTTTGACTAGAGCGTGTTCTACCTCGAGGTGGGCGTGGCCTAGGGGTGGGCGTGGTCGCGGAGGGGCGTGGTCGCGGAGGGGCGAGGCCTGAGTGGGTGGGGCTTGGGGTGGGGGGGGCTACCCCCAAGGGAACCTTCTGTGGGGCTGAGCTTTGACCAGGGCGTGGCCTACCCCGAGGTGGGCGTGGCCGCGGGGTGGGCGTGGCCGCGGGGTGGGCGTGGCCTGCGAGGGTGGGGGCTTGGGGTGGGGCTTCTCCTCTGGGTTGACCCGCCTCCCCATCTTCGACCAGGGCGTGGCCTACCTCGAGGTGGGCGTGGCCACTGACTGGGCAGGGTCTGTGTGGGCGGGGCTGAGGGCGGGGCTTCCCGGGGGGGCGGGCCAAGGCACGGGCGGCATGCGCGCTACCTCGCGGCGGAGGAGTGGGCGGAGTCTGATGGGGGCGTGGCCTGCGGGGCGGGGGCGTGGCCTGGGGTTGAATGGGAGGGCGGGGGGGGGAGTGCATCGTCCTGGCGGGAAAGGGGCGTGTCCCTCGGCCGAGGGGGGCGTGTCCCCGCTGACGCCCCGCCCCCAGTTCCGCTACAAGACGCGGGTGTACAAACAAACCAACCTGGACGAGAAGCAGCTGGCCAAGCTGCACACCAAGGTGGGGCCGCCCCCGGACACGCCCCCACTTTGCCCCGCCCACCGCCCCCCGACCACGCCCCCGAGCCGGTGTCCCCCCATACGTCCCCTCGCCCCACGTGTCCCCCGTGTTCCCCCCATGTCCCCTAGCCCCAATGTCCCCATGCCCCCCCCGCCCCCCCCCCCGAGCCGGTGTCCCCCCATACGTCCCCTCGCCCCACGCGTGCCCGTGCCCCCCGGGGTCCCCGCGTCCCCTCGCCCCACGCGTCCCCCCCATGTCCCCTCGCCCCAATGTCCCCATGTCCCCCCCCGTGTCCCCCCCCAAGCCAGTGTCCCCGTGTCCCCCCATATGTCCCCTCGCCCCCCGCGCCCCCCCCATGTGCCCTCATCCCAATGTCCCCGTGTCCCCCCCTGTGTCCCCCCCCGAGCTGGTGTCCCCGTGTCCCCCCATATGTCCCCTCGCCCCCCGCGCGCCCCCCATGTCCCCTCGCCCCAATGTCCCCGTGCCCCCCCGTGTCCCCCCCCCGAGCCGGTGTCCCCCCATACGTCCCCTCGCTCCACGCGTGCCCGTGCCCCCCGGTGTCCCCGCGTCCCCTCGCCCCACGCGTCCCGCGTGTCCCCCCATACGTCCCCTCGCCCCCCATGTCCCCTCGCCCCATTGTCCCCGTGCCCCCCCCGTGTCCCCCCCCGAGCCGGTGTCCCCATGTCCCCCCATATGTCCCCTCACCCCAAGCATCCCAATGTCCCCGTGTCCCCCCCATGTCCCCCCCTATATCCCCCCCCGAGCCGGTGTCCCCCCATATGTCCCCTCGCCCCACGTGTCCCCCGTGTTCCCCCCATGTCCCCTCGCCCCAACGTCCCCATGCCCCCCCGTGTCCCCCCCCGAGCCGGTGTCCCCCCATACATCCCCTCGCCCCACGCGTGCCCGTGCCCCCCGGTGTCCCCGCGTCCCCTCGCCCCACGCGTCCCGTGTGTCCCCCCGTACGTCCCCTCGCCCCCCGCGCCCCCTGGCCCCGATGTCCCCGTGCCCCCCCCGTGTCCCCCCCCCCCGAGCCGGTGTCCCCCCATACGTCCCCTCGCCCCACGCGTGCCCGTGCCCCCCGGTGTCCCCGCGTCCCCTCGCCCCACGCGTCCCGCGTGTCCCCCCGTACGTCCCCTCGCCCCCCGCGCCCCCTGGCCCCGATGTCCCCGTGCCCCCCCCGTGTCCCCCCCCGAGCCGGTGTCCCCGTGTCCCCGCAGACGGGGCTGCGGAAGTTCCTGGACTACGTGCAGCACGGCTCGGCCGAGAAGGTGGCCCGGCTGCTCGACCGCGGCCTCGACCCCAACTACCACGACTCCGACTCGGGGGGTGAGCCCCCCCCCGTGACCCCCGCGGACCCCCCCCCCGACCCCTGGGGACCCCCCCCCCGTTCCTGCTGTCACACCCTGGGGTGGCCCTGAGACCCTGGGGACCCCCCCTGGGGTGGCCCTGAGATCCTTGGGGATCCCCCTCGACCCCTGGGGGGGTCCCCAGACCCCTGGGGATACCCCCCGACCCCTGCGGACCCCCCCCTGTTCCTGGTGTCACACCCTGGGGTGGCCCTGAGACCCTTGGGGACCCCCAACCCCTGGGGACCCCCCCACAGACCCCTGGGGACCCCCCCTGTTCCTGGTGTCACACCCTGGGGTGGCCCTGAGACCCCTGGGCACCCCGCTCAACCTCTGGGGGGGTCCCCTGACCCCTGGGGACCCCCCCACAGACACTTGGGGACCCCCCCATTCCTGGTGTCACACCCTGGGCTGGCCCTGAGATACTGGGGGGGACCCCCAGACCCCTGGGGATACCCCCTGACCCCTGGGGACCCCCCCACAGACCCCTGGGGACCCCCCCCTGTTCCTGGTGTCACACCCTGGGGTGGCCCTGAGATCCTTGGGGACCCCCCCTCGACCCCTGGGGACCCCCCTCAACACCTGGGACCCCCCCCACAGACCCCTGGGGACCCCCCCCGTTCCTGGTGTCACACCCTGGGGTGGCCCCGAGCCCCTTGGGGCCCCCCCTGCCACAGCCCTGGGGACACCCCCGTGTCACCCCCGGGACGTCCCTTGAGCCACCCCCTGACACCCCCCCTGGGTCCCCGACCCCTGACGGCCCCCTTCACCCCGTGATGGCCCCAATGGCCCCAAGCCCCCCCATGTCCCCAATGTCCCAAATACCCCCAATGTCCCCATAGCCCCCCCATGTCCCCAATACCCCCCATGTCCCCACAGCCCCACCATGTTCCCCCATGTCCCCAATGTCCCCATAGCCCCCCCATTTCCCCACACCCCCCAGTGTCCCCATAGCCCCCCCATTTCCCCCATTTCCCCAATATCCCCCATGTACCCCATGTCCCCACAGCCCCCCCATGTCCCCACATATCCCAGTGTCCCCACATCCCCCAATGTCCCCATAGCCCCCCCATGTCCCCAATACCCCCCATGACCCCCATGTCCCCAATACCCCCCATGTCCCCGTAGCCCCCCCCACGTCCCCAATACCCCCCATGTCCCCCATGTCCCCACATGCCCCAATGTCCCCATAGCCCCCCCATGTCCCCCATGTCCCAAATACCCCCCATGTCCCCATAGCCCCCCCATGTCCGCCATGTCCCCCATACCCCCCATGTCCCCCATACCCCCCATGTCCCCATAGCCCCCCCATGTCCCCCATGTCCCAAATACCCCCAATGTGCCCATAGCCCCCCCATGTCCCCAATGTCCCCATAGCCCCCCCATGTCCCCATAGGCCCCCATGTCCCCAGTGTCCCCATAGCCCCCCCATGTCCCCATAGCCCCCCATGTCCCCAATGTCCCCATAGCCCCCCCATGTCCCCATAGCCCCCCATGTCCCCAATGTCCCCATAGCCCCCCATGTCCCCAATGTGCCCATAGCCCCCCCATGTCCCCCATGTCCCCAATGTCCCCAATGTGCCCATAGCCCCCCCATGTCCCCAATGTCCCCATAGCCCCCCCATGTCCCCATAGCCCCCCATGTCCCCAGTGTCCCCATAGCCCCCCCATGTCCCCATAGCCCCCCATGTCCCCAATGTCCCCATAGCCCCCCCATGTCCCCGTAGCCCCCCATGTCCCCAATGTCCCTATAGCCCCCCCATGTCCCTGTAGCCCCCCATGTCCCCAATGTCCCCATAGCCCCCCCATGTCTCCACATGCCCCAATGTCCCCATAGCCCCCCCATGTCCCCCATGTCCCCATAGCCCCCCCATGTCCCCCATGTCCCAAATACCCCCCATGTCCCCATAGCCCCCCATGTCCCCAATGTCCCCATAGCCCCCCCATGTCCCCCATGTCCCCATAGCCCCCCCATGTCCCCCATGTCCCAAATACCCCCCATGTCCCCATAGCCCCCCATGTCCCCAATGTCCCCATAGCCCCCCCATGTCCCCGTAGCCCCCCATGTCCCCAATGTCCCCATAGCCCCCCCATGTCTCCACATGCCCCAATGTCCCCATAGCCCCCCCATGTCCCCCATGTCCCCATAGCCCCCCATGTCCCCAATGTCCCCATAGCCCCCCCATGTCCCCCATGTCCCAAATACCCCCCATGTCCCCATAGCCCCCCATGTCCCCAATGTCCCCATAGCCCCCCCATGTCCCCATAGCCCCCATGTCCCCAATGTCCCCATAGCCCCCCCATGTCCCCATAGCCCCCATGTCCCCAATGTCCCCATAGCCCCCCCATCTCCCCCATATCCCCAATCCCCCCCATGTCCCCCATGTCCCCCCACCCCCCCCAAGGGGTGCAGGGGGTGACAGGGGTGTCCCCGTCCCCCCCCCCCAAAACCGCAGAGACCCCCCTGACGCTGGCGGCGCAGCGGGAGGGTCCGGGGGAGGTGGAGATCATCCGCCTGCTCTGCCTCGGGGGGGCCCACCTCGATTTCCGCGCCCGCGACGGGGCCACCGCGCTGCACCGCGCCGTCTGCACCCGCCGCTACCCCGCCCTGCTGGTAGGCACCCACGGGTGGGCACCCACGGGTGGGCTCCCAGGGGTGGGCTCCCAGGGGTGGGCACCCAGGGGTGGGCACGGGCGACCGTGGGTGTCCGTAAGTGGGGTGCGGGGGGGGAGATTCGTGGGCGTTCGTTGGCACCCACGGGTGGGCACCCACGGGGTGGGCACGGGAGACCGTGGGTGTCCATAAGTGGGGTGCGGGGGGGGAGATTCGTGGGCGTTCGTTGGCACCCACGGGTGGGCACCCACGGGTGGGCACCCAGGGGTGGGCACCCACGGGGTGGGCACCCACGGGGTGGGCACAGGCGACCGTGGGTGTCCGTAAGTGGGGTGCGGGGGGGGAGATTCGTGGGAGTTCGTTGGCACCCACGGGTGGGCACCCACGGGTGGGCACCCACGGGGTGGGCACGGGCGACCGTGGGTGTCCGTAAGTGGGGGGGGGGGGAGATTCGCGGGCGTTCGTTGGCACCCGCGGGTGGGCGCGGGGTACGGCATGGGTGGGCAAATGTGGTGGGGGGGGCGTGGGCGCCCGTGGGTGGGGGTTCGTGGGGTTGCATTGGCACCCACGGGTGGGCACAGGCACCCATGGGCCTGGGTGGGCACCCGCGGGTGGGCACGGGGTATCCGTGGGTGGGCACGGGCACCCGTGGGTGGGCTTGGGTGGGGGTTCGTGGGCGTTCATTGGCACCCACGGGTGGGCACAGGCACCCATGGGCATGTGTGGGCACCCATGGGTGGGCACGGGGTATCCGTGGGTGGGCACGGGCACCCGTGGGTGGGCTTGGGTGAGGGTTCATGGGCATTCATTGGCACCCACGGGTGGGCACAGGCACCCATGGGCATGTGTGGGCACCCACGGGTGGGCACGGGGTATCCGTGGGTGGGCACGGGCACCCATGGGCGGGCATGAGTGGGGCTCATGAGCATGCCTTGGCACCCACGGGTGGGCACAGGGGACCCATGGGTGGGCACGAGTGCGGCTCATGAGCATGCCTTGGCACCCACGGGTGGGCACAGGGGACCCATGGGTGGGCATGAGTGGGGCTCATGGGCATGCCTTGGCACCCACGGGTGGGCACAGGCACCCATGGGCGTGCGTGGGCACCCACGGGTGTGCAAGGGTGCTGCACGCGCCCAGGTAGCGTGCAGGGTTGCACGGGGTGCCCGGGTGACGCATGTGTCCCCGCATCGTGCACGGGTGCTGTCGGTGCGCGGGTGCTGCGCATGGCCCCGCAGTGTGCGCGGGTGCAACGGGTGCAATGGGTGCTGTGCGTGCTCCTGCAGCATGCATGGGTGCTGCGGGTGCCCAAGTGGAATGGGTGCAATGGGTGCCCCGCTGCAACGGGTGCCGGGGCGCGTGGGTGCCTGTGTGCTGTGGGTGCATGGGTGCAATGGGTGCTGTGCGTGCTGCTGCAGCATGCAAGGGTGCAATGGGTGCGTGGGTGCAATAGGGGCAAAGGGTGCAACGGATGCATGGGTGCTGTGCGTGCCCGTGTGCGGTGGGTGCCACGTGTGCCCCTGCAGCCTGCCCGGGTGCAATGGGTGCTGGGGTGGGGTGGGTGCCCTGGTGCAGTGGGTGCAACGGGTGCTGTGCATGCCCTGGTGCAATGGGTGCCACAGGTGCCGTGCATGCTTCGATGCAATAGTGCCTGAGTGCAACGGGTGCCAGGGTGGGTGCACTGGTGCAATGGATGCTGTGCATTCCTTAGTGCAATGGGTGCCTGGGTGCTGTGCATGCCTCAGTGCAATAGTGCCTGAGTGCAATGGGTGCCGGGGTGGGTGCACAGCTGCAATGGGTGCTGTGCATGCCTCGGTGCAATGGGTGCCTGAGTGCAATGGGTGCCCAGGTGGGGTGGGTGCACAGCTGCAATGGGTGCCTGGGTGCAAAGGGTGCTGTGCGTGCCTCGGTGCAACAGGCACCCAGGTGCAACAGGTGCCCGGGTCGGGTGGGTGCCTGAGTGCAACGGGTGCCAGCGTGCAACGGGTGCTGTGCATTCCTCGGTGCAATGGGTGCCATGGGTGCCATGCATGCCCTGGTGCAACGGGTGCCACAGGTGCTGTGCATGCCTCAACGCAATAGTGCCTGAGTGCAATGGGTGCTGGGGTGGGTGCACAGCTGCAATGGGTGCCATGGGTGCTGTGCGTTCCTTGGTGCGATGGGTGCCTGAGTGCAACGTGTGCCGGCGTGCAACGGGTGCTGTGCATTCCTCGGTGCAATGGGTGCCATGGGTGCCGTGCATGCCCTGGTGCAACAGGTGCCTGGGTGCTGTGCATGCCTCAACGCAATAGTGCCTGAGTGCAATGGGTGCTGGGGTGGGTGCACAGCTGCAATGGGTGCCATGGGTGCCGTGCATGCCTCAATGCAATAGTGCCTGAGTGCAACGGGTGCTGGGGTGGGTGCACAGCTGCAATGGATGCCATGGGTGCCATGGGTGCTGTGCATTCCTCGGTGCGATGGGTGCCATGGGTGCTGTGCATGCCTCAATGCAATAGCGCCTGAGTGCAACGGGTGCTGGGGCGGGTGCACAGCTGCGACGGGTGCCATGGGTGCTGCGTATGCCTGGGTGCAATGGGTGCCTGGGTGCCACGGGTGCCACGGGTGCCGTGCATGCCCTGGTGCAACGGGTGCCTGGGTGGGTGCACTGGTGCAATGGGTGCCGTGCATTCCTCGGCGCGATGGGTGCCACGGGTGCCGTGCATTCCTCGGCGCAATGGGTGCCACGGGTGCCGTGCGTGCCCTGGTGCAACGGGTGCCTGGGTGGGTGGACTGGTGCAATGGGTGCCGTGCATGCCTCGGCGCGATGGGTGCCACGGGTGCCGTGCATGCCTTGGCGTGATGGGTGCCATGGGTGCCGTGCATTCCTCGGCGCGATGGGTGCCACGGGTGCCGTGCATTCCTCGGCGCGATGGGTGCCGTGCATGCCTCGGCGCGATGGGTGCCACGGGTGCCGTGCATGCCTCAGTGCAATAGCGCCTGGGTGCCACGGGTGCCGTGCATGCCCTGGTGCAACGGGTGCCTGGGTGGGTGCACTGGTGCCACGGGTGCCGTGCATTCCTCGGCGCGATGGGTGCCACGGGTGCCGTGCAGTCCTCGGCGCGATGGGTGCCACGGGTGCCGTGCGTGCCCTGGTGCAACGGGTGCCTGGGTGGGTGCACTGGTGCCATGGGTGCCGTGCATTCCTCGGTGCGATGGGTGCCACGGGTGCCGTGCATTCCTCGGCGCGATGGGTGCCACGGGTGCCGTGCGTGCCCTGGTGCAACGGGTGCCTGGGTGGGTGCACTGGTGCAATGGGTGCTGTACATGCCTCGACGCGATGGGTGCCACGGGTGCCGCGCGTGCCCTGGTGCCGCGCGTGCCCGGGCGCACCGGGCGCCCAGGCGCGGCGGGTGCAGAGCTGCAACGGGTGCGGGGGTGCAGCGGGTGCAGCCCCCCCGTGCGTGGCCCCCCCGCAGGCGCTGCTGGACCTGGGGGGGTCCCCCAACTACAAGGACCGGCGGGGGCTGACGCCCCTCTACCACACGGCCATGGTGGGGGGGGACCCGCGCTGCTGCGAGCTCCTGCTCTACAACCGCGCCCACATCGGCACCGTCGACGAGAACGGCTGGCAGGAGATCCACCAGGTCCCCACGTCCCCGTGTCCCCACGTCCCCGTGTCCCCTCGTCCCCACGTCCCCTCGTCCCCACGTCCCCTCGTCCCCTCGTGTGCCCCCACGTCCCCACGTCCCCATATCCCATGGCCTCGTGTCCCCATCTCCCCATGGCCCTGGCTCCCTGTGTCCCCGTGTCCCCCTGTCCCCGTATCCCCCTGTCCCCATGTCCCTGTGTCCCCGTGTCCGCATGTCCCCATCTCCCTGTGTCCCCATGTCCCCATATCCCCATGTCCCCATGTCCCTGTATCCCCCGTCCCCATGTCCCCCTGTCCCTGTATCCCCATGTCCCCATACCCCCACGTCCCCATATCCCCGTGTCCCCATGTTCCCATATCCCCCTGTCCCCATGTCCCCATATCCCTGTGTCCCCATGTCCCCGTATCCCCCTGTCCCCATGTCCCTGTGTCCCCATGTCTGCATGTCCCCATATCCCTGTGTCCCCATGTTCCCATATCCCCCTGTCCCCATGTCCCCATGTCCCCCTGTCCCTGCATCCCTGTCCCCATGTCCCCCTGTCCCCGTATCCCCCTGTCCCCATATTCCCCTGTCCCCACATCCCTGTGTCCCCATGTCCCTCCATCCCACTGTCCCCATGTCCTTGTATCCCCGTGTCCCCCTGTCCCCCTGTCCCCGTGTCCCCCTGTCCCCATCTCCCCGTGTCCCCCTGTCCCCCTGTCCCCATGTCCCCCTGTCCCCCTGTCCCCATATCCCCATGTCCCCATCTCCCCATGTCCCCCTGTCCCCCTGTCCCCGTGTCCCCCTGTCCCCATCTCCCCGTGTCCCCCTGTCCCCACCTCCCTGTGTCCCCATGTCCCTGCATCCCCCCATCCCCATGCCCCTGCGTCCCCCTGTCCCCATCTCCTTGTGTCCCTCTGTCCCCCCGTCCCCATCCCCAGGCGTGTCCCCAGATGTGCGCCCATCCCCAGATGTGCCGGCCCCTGTCCCCACGGCCCCAGACACCCCCCTGTCCCCCTGTCCCTGTCCCCAGGTGTGACAGCTGTGTCACTGTCCCCAGACGTGTCCCCATCCCCTGTCCCCATGTCCCCGGCTGTGTCCCTGTCCCCTTGTCCCCAAACGTGTCCCTATCCCCTGTCCCCATGTCCCCAGCCATGTCCCCATCCCCTGTCCCCATGTCCCCGGCTCTGTCCCTGTCCCCTTGTCCCCAGACGTGTCCCCAGACGTGTCCCCATGTCCCCAGCCGCGTCACTGTCTCCCGTCCATATCCCCATCCCCTGTCCCCATGTCCCCAGCTGTGTCCCTGTCCCCTTGTCCCCAGACGTGTCCCCAGACGTGTTCCCATGTCCCCGGCTGCGTCCGTCCCTGTCCCCAGGTGTGTCACCGTCCCCTGTCCCTGTCCCCAGGCGTGCCAGCACGGGCACTCGCAGCACCTGGAGCATCTGCTCTTCTACGGGGCGGAGGCGGCGGCGCAGAACGCGTCCGGGAACACCGCGCTGCACATCTGTGCGCTCTACAACAAGGTGGGGACGTGGGACGTGGGGACATGGGACATGGGACATGGGACATGGGGTATGGGACATGGGGCTGCACATATGTGCGCTCTACAACAAGGTGGGGACGTGGGACGTGGGGACATGGGGACATGGGACATGGGACATGGGACATGGGACATGGGGCTGCACATCTGTGCGCTCTACAACAAGGTGGGGACGTGGGATGTGGGGACATGGGACATGGGATATGGGACATGGGGTATGGGACATGGGACATGGGACATGGGACATGGGATACGGGACATGGGACATGGGACATGGGGCTGCACATCTGTGCGCTCTACAACAAGGTGGGGACGTGGGATGTGGGGACATGGGACATGGGATATGGGACATGGGACATGGGGTATGGGACATGGGACATGGGACATGGGATACGGGACATGGGACATGGGACATGGGGCTGCACATCTGTGCGCTCTACAACAAGGTGGGGACGTGGGGACATGGGACATGGGACATGGGACATGGGACATGGGACATGGGGCTGCACATCTGTGCGCTCTACAACGAGGTGGGGACGTGGGACGTGGGGACATGGGGACATGGGACATGGGACATGGGGCTGCACATCTGTGCGCTCTACAACAAGGTGGGGACGTGGGACGTGGGGACATGGGGACATGGGACATGGGACATGGGGCTGCACATCTGTGCGCTCTACAACAAGGTGGGGACGTGGGATGTGGGGACATGGGACATGGGATATGGGACATGGGACATGGGGTATGGGACATGGGACATGGGACATGGGATACGGGACATGGGACATGGGACATGGGGCTGCACATCTGTGCGCTCTACAACAAGGTGGGGACGTGGGGACACGGGGACGTGGGACATGGGATATGGGATATGGGACATGGGGTATGGGACATGGGACATGAGGCTGCACATCTGTGCGCTCTACAACAAGGTGGGGACACGGGGACGTGGGGACATGGGACATGGGACATGGGACATGGGACATGGGGCTGCACATCTGTGCGCTCTACAACAAGGTGGGGACGTGGGACGTGGGGACATGGGGACATGGGATATGGGACATGGGGACATGGGGCTGCACATCTGTGCGCTCTACAACAAGGTGGGGACGTGGGGACACGGGGACGTGGGGACATGGGACATGGGACATGGGGTATGGGACATGGGGCTGCACATCTGTGCGCTCTACAACAAGGTGGGGACGTGGGACGTAGGGACATGGGACATGGGACATGGGGTATGGGACATGGGACATGGGACATGGGATACGGGACATGGGACATGGGACATGGGGCTGCACATCTGTGCGCTCTACAACAAGGTGGGGACGTGGGGACACGGGGACGTGGGGACATGGGACATGGGACATGGGACATGGGACATGGGGCTGCACATCTGTGCGCTCTACAACAAGGTGGGGACGTGGGACGTGGGACGTGGGGACATGGGACATGGGATATGGGACATGGGGTATGGGACATGGGGCTGCACATCTGTGCGCTCTACAACGAGGTGGGGACACGGGGACGTGGGGACATGGGACATGGGACATGGGACATGGGGCTGCACATCTGTGCGCTCTACAACAAGGTGGGGACGTGGGGACACGGGGACGTGGGACATGGGATATGGGATATGGGATATGGGGACATTGGGACATGGGGACATGGGGACATGGGACTGCACATCTGTGCGCCCTACAACAAGGTGGGGACATGGGACATGGGATATGGGACATGGGGGCATGGGACATGGGGACATGGGATATGGGACATGGGGACATGGGACATGGGACGTTGGGATGTGGGACATGGGATATGGGACATGGGGACATTGGACATGGGGACATGGGGACATAGGATATGGGACATGGGGAGATGGGGTCATGGGGATACAGGGACATGGGGACACAGGGACGGGGGGAGATGGGGACATGGGACATTGGGACATTGGGACATGGGACATGGGACATATGGGGACATGGGGACATGGAACTGCGCATCTGTGCGCTCTACAACAAGGTGGGGATGTGGGACATGGGGACGTGGGGACACGGGGACGCAGGGACAGGGGGACACAGGGACAGGGGGAGATGGGGACATGGGAGATGGGAGATGGGGACATGGGGACATGGGCCACGGGTCGGGGTCCCACGGGCGGTGTCCCCAGGAGAGCTGCGCCCGCATCCTGCTGTACCGGGGGGCCAACAAGGAGGTGAAGAACAACAGTGGGCAGACGCCCTTCCAGGTGGGACACGGGGGGGGACACGGGGGGGGACACGGGTGGGGGGGTGTCCCAGGACACGGGACACGCACCATGGGGACCCCCTGAGTGTGTCACCCCCCCCCGCCACGTCCCCGTGTGTCCCCCCCCCCCCCCCAGGTCGCCGTCATCGCCGGGAACTTCGAGCTGGGGGAGCTGATCAAAAACCACCGGGACTCGGATGTGGGTGAGTGGGTGCGCGGGGGTGGGAGGGCATGGGTGGGGGGGGGACGGGACACTGTGGGTGGGGGGGGTCATGGGGACACGGGTGTCCTCAGCGTTCGGTGCTAGGTGAGCCCCTGGGTCCCCTTGGGTGGGGGTCTGGGTGCCTGGGACCCCCCTGGGTGGGGGTCTGGGTGCAGGGTCCCAGGGTGGGGGTCCTGGTGCCTGAGTCCCAGGGTGATGAGGGATGCTGGGGACCCCTTGGGTGGGGGTCTGGGTGCCCGGGACCCCCCTGGGTGGGGGTCTGGGACCCCTTGGGTGGGGGTCTGAGTGCCTGGGACACCCCCTGGGTGGGGGTCTGGGACCCCTTGGGTGGGGGTCTGGGTGCCTGGGACCCCCCTGGGTGGGGGTCTGAGTGCCTGGGTCCCTTGGGTGGGGGTCTGGGACCCCTTGGGTGGGAGCCTGAGTGCCCGGGACCCCCCCTGGGTGGGGGTCTGGGTGCCTGGGTCCCTTGGGTGGGGGTCTGGGACCCCTTGGGTGGGAGCCTGGGTGCCTGGGACCCCCCTGGGTGGGGGTCTGAGTGCCTGGGTCCCTTGGGTGGGGGTCTGGGACCCCTTGGGTGGGGGTCTGGGTGCCTGGGACCCCCCTGGGTGGGGGTCTGGGACCCCTTGGGTGGGGGTCTGAGTGCCTGGGTCCCTTGGGTGGGGGTCTGGGACCCCTTGGGTGGGAGCCTGGGTGCCAGGATCCTCTTGGTGATGAAGGATGCTGGGCACCCCTGCACCCACCCACCCAATACTGACCCCCCCCCCCCCCCCTTCCCAGTACCGTTCCAGGAGAGCCCCCAGTTTGCGGGGCGACGGCGGGAAGGGGTGCGGGGGCTCCCCCTGCCCCCCCAGCGCCTGCTGCGCGCCAACAGCGACACGGGGGCCGCCCTACCCGAGTGGGTGCTGCGGGGTCCCCCCGGTGCCCCCCCCACTCCCCGACCCCCCTCGGGCACCCTGCGTAGCGCCAGCAGCCCTCGGGGGGCTCGCGCCCGTTCCCCCTCCCGCGGCCGGCACCCCGAGGAGCCCCGACGGCAGGCCCGGGGGAGACCCAGGTACCAGTGGGGGTCCCTTGGGTGGGGGGGTCCCTGGGTGGGAGTCCCTTGGGTGGGGGTCTGGGTGCTAGGGTTCTTTGGGAGGAGGGGGGGGGTGGTCAGGGTGCTACGGTCCCCTTGGGTGGGGGTCCTGGTGATTGGGTCTGTTGGGTGAGGAGGGAGGCTGGGACCCCTGGGGTGGGGGGTCTGGGACCCCTCGGGTGGGGGTCTGGGTGCCAGGGTGCCGAAGGATGCTGGGGACCCCCTGGGTGGGCGTCTGGGTGCCCGGGACCCCCCTGGATGGGGGTCTGGGTGCCTGGGTCCCAGGGTGGGGGTCCAGATGCCAGTGTCCCAGGGTGCCGAGGGATGCCGGGGACCCCCTGGGTGGGGGTCTGGGACCCCTTGGGTGGGAGCCTGGGTGCCTGGGACCCCCCTGGGTGGGGGTCTGGGACCCCTTGGGTGGGGGTCTGGGTGCCTGGGACCCCCCCTGGGTGGGGGTCTGGGACCCCTTGGGTGGGGGTCTGGGTGCCTGGGACCCTTAGGTGGGAGTCTGGGTGCCTGGGACCCCCTGGGTGGGCATCTGGGTGCAGGGTCCCAGGGTGCCGAGGGATGCCGGGGACCCCCTGGGTGGGGGTCTGGGTGCCTGGGACCCCCTGGGTGGGGGTCTGGGTGCCTGGGACACCCCTGGGTGGGGGTCTGGGACCCCTTGGGTGGGGGTCTGGGTGCCTGGGACCCTTAGGTGGGAGTCTGGGTGCCTGGGACCCCCTGGGTGGGCGTCTGGGTGCAGGGTCCCAGGGTGCCGAGGGATGCCGGGGACCCCCTGGGTGGGGGTCTGGGTGCCTGGGACCCCCTGGGTGGGCGTCTGGGACCCTCTGGGTGGGGGTCTGGGTGCCTGGGACCCTCTGGGTGGGCGTCTGGGTGCCTGGGACCCCCTGGGTGGGCGTCTGGGTGCAGGGTCCCAGGGTGCCGAGGGATGCCGGGGACCCCCTGGATGGGGGTCTGGGTGCAGGGTCCCAGGGTGGGGGTCCAGATGCCTGTGTCCCGGGGTGCCGAGGGATGCCGGGGACCCCCCGGGTGGGGGTCTGGGTGCCTGGGACCCCCTGGGTGGGGGTCTGGGACCCCTTGGGTGGGGGTCTGGGTGCCTGGGACCCTTAGGTGGGAGTCTGGGTGCCTGGGACCCCCTGGGTGGGGGTCTGGGTGCAGGGTCCCAGGGTGCCGAGGGATGCCGGGGACCCCCTGGATGGGGGTCTGGGTGCCTGGGACCCCCTGGGTGGGCTTCTGGGTGCAGGGTCCCAGGGTGGGGGTCCAGATGCCCGTGTCCCGGGGTGCCGAGGGATGCCGGGGACCCCCCGGGTGGGGGTCCGGGTGCCCGGGACCCCCTGGCTGGGGGTCCGGGTGCCTGTCTCCCAGGGCGCCGAGGGATGCCGGGGTGCCCGTGTCCCCACGGGTGGTCCCACCGGCGGGGTCCTCCCCTGGGTGTCCCGCCGGCAGCTCCAGCGGCCTGGGCCGGGAGCCGGGTGCGGGGGGCACCCTCGGCACCCGGGGGGTGAAGCGGAAACTCTACTCGGCCGTGCCCGGGAGAACCTTCCTGGCGGTGAAGCCCTACCAGGCGCAGGGCGAGGGCGAGCTCTCCCTCAGCAAGGGCGAGCGCATCAAGGGTGGGTGCTCCCGACGCCCGCGCCCGCTCTTTGGGAGGGGTGCTGGGTGCCCCCCGCACCACCGTCCGCTATTTGGGACGGGGGCTGGGTGCGCTGGGGGGCTGGGTCCACTATTTGGGGTGGGATTTGGGTGCCCCCGACACCTGGGTGCATTATTTGGGGTGGGATTTGGGTGCCCCCGACACCTGGGTGCATTATTTGGGGTGGGTGCTGGGCGCCCCTGACACCTGGGTGCATTATTTGGGATGGGATTTGGGTGCCCCCGACACCTGGGTCCATTATTTGGGATGGGTGCTGGGTGCCCTGGGGGCCTGGGTCCATTATTTGGGATGGGATTTGGGTGCCCCCAACACCTGGGTGCATTATTTGGGATGGGATTTGGGTGCCCCCGACACCTGGGTCCCTTTTCTGGGATGGGATTTGGGTGCCCCCGACACCTGGGTGCATTATTTGGGGTGGGATTTGGGTGCCCCCGACACCTGGGTGCATTATTTGGGGTGGGTGCTGGGCGCCCCTGACACCTGGGTGCATTATTTGGGATGGGATTTGGGTGCCCCCGACACCTGGGTCCATTATTTGGGATGGGTGCTGGGTGCCCTGGGGGCCTGGGTCCATTATTTGGGATGGGATTTGGGTGCCCCCAACACCTGGGTGCATTATTTGGGATGGGATTTGGGTGCCCCCGACACCTGGGTCCCTTTTCTGGGATGGGATTTGGGTGCCCCCGACACCTGGGTGCATTATTTGGGGTGGGATTTGGGTGCCCCCGACACCTGGGTGCATTATTTGGGGTGGGTGCTGGGCGCCCCTGACACCTGGGTGCATTATTTGGGATGGGATTTGGGTGCCCCCGACACCTGGGTCCATTATTTGGGATGGGTGCTGGGTGCCCTGGGGGCCTGGGTCCATTATTTGGGATGGGATTTGGGTGCCCCCAACACCTGGGTGCATTATTTGGGATGGGATTTGGGTGCCCCCGACACCTGGGTCCCTTTTCTGGGATGGGATTTGGGTGCCCCCGACACCTGGGTGCATTATTTGGGGTGGGATTTGGGTGCCCCCGACACCTGGGTGCATTATTTGGGATGGGATTTGGGTGCCCCTGACACCTGGGTCCATTATTTGGGGTGGGTGCTGGGCGCCCCTGACATCTGGGTCCATTATTTGGGGTGGGATTTGGGTGCCCCCGACACCTGGGTCCCTTTTCTGGGATGGGATTTGGGTGCCCCCGACACCTGGGTCCATTATTTGGGGTGGGTGCTGGGTGCCCCTGACATCTGGGTCCCTTTTCTGGGATGGGATTTGGGTGCCCTGGACATCTGGGTGCATTATTTGGGATGGGATTTGGGTGCCCCCGACACCTGGGTGCATTATTTGGGATGGGATTTGGGTGCCCCCGACACCTGGGTCCACTATTTGGGATGGGATTTGGGTGCCCCCGACACCTGGGTGCATTATTTGGGATGGGTGCTGGGTGCCCCTGACATCTGGGTCCACTATTTGGGATGGGATTTGGGTGCCCCCGACACCTGGGTGCGTTATTTGGGGTGGGTGCTGGGTGCCCCCGACACCTGGGTCCCTTTTCTGGGATGGGATTTGGGTGCCCTGGACATCTGGGTGCATTATTTGGGGTGGGATTTGGGTGCCCCCGACACCTGGGTGCATTATTTGGGGTGGGATTTGGGTGCCCCCGACACCTGGGTGCATTATTTGGGGTGGGATTTGGGTGCCCCCGACACCTGGGTGCATTATTTGGGGTGGGATTTGGGTGCCCCCGACACCTGGGTGCATTATTTGGGGTGGGATTTGGGTGCCCCCGACACCTGGGTGCATTATTTGGGGTGGGTGCTGGGTGCCCCTGACATCTGGGTCCCTTTTCTGGGATGGGATTTGGGTGCCCCCGACACCTGGGTCCATTATTTGGGGTGGGTGCTGGGTGCCCCTGACATCTGGGTCCATTATTTGGGATGGGATTTGGGTGCCCCCGACACCTGGGTGCGTTATTTGGGATGGGATTTGGGTGCCCCCGACACCTGGGTCCATTATTTGGGGTGGGTGCTGGGCGCCCCTGACATCTGGGTCCATTATTTGGGATGGGATTTGGGTGCCCCTGACATCTGGGTCCATTATTTGGGATGGGATTTGGGTGCCCCCGACACCTGGGTCCATTATTTGGGATGGGATTTGGGTGCCCCTGACACCTGGGTCCATTATTTGGGATGGGATTTGGGTGCCCCCGACACCTGGGTCCCTTTTCTGGGATGGGATTTGGGTGCCCTGGACATCTGGGTGCATTATTTGGGATGGGATTTGGGTGCCCCCGACACCTGGGTCCCTTTTCTGGGATGGGATTTGGGTGCCCCCGACACCTGGGTCCATTATTTGGGATGGGTGCTGGGTGCCCCTGACATCTGGGTCTCTTTTTGGGATGGATGCTGGGTGCCCCAGACCCCTGGGTCCATTATTTGGGATGGGTGCTGGGTGCCCTGGACCCCTGGGTCCCTTTTTAGGATGGGATTTGGGTGCCCCGGACCCCTGGTGTCCATTATTTGGGATGATTGCTGGGTGCCCTGGGGGCCTGGGTCCATTATTTGGGATGGGTGCTGGGTGCCTGCGTCCACTTTTGGATGGGGGTGCTGGGTGCCCCGGACCCCTGGCTCCCTTTTCAGCTGCGATACTGGGTGCCCCGCACCCCTGGGCCCACTTTTGGGGGGGGGCTGTGGGGCTCACCGTGGGGCAGAGCCCCCCCCCCCCCCCCAAATTTCCCCATCCCCATCAGTTCTCAGGAAGGGGGGGGACCACAGGAGGGCTCGGCCGGGGGGGACTCTCGGGGTGGCCGTGGGTCGCGCCGTGGGTCGCGCCGTGGGGCAGAACCCCCCCCCCACCCGCGCCCCACTGCCGGCAGTGCTGAGCGTGGGCGAGGGGGGGTTCTGGGAGGGCCAAGCCCGTGGCCGCGTCGGCTGGTTCCCCTCCGACTGCGTCGAGGAGGTGCCCGCCCGGACCCCCGAGGGCAAGACAGGTACGAGGGGGGGGACCCCAACCTGCCCCACACCTGCCCCCCAAGTGGGACCCCCAAGTGGGACCCCCAAGTGGGACCCATAACCTGGGAGGGGGGGGCAAAAATTGGACCTACCCCAATGGGACCCCTCAAGAAGGAGTCCTAAATGGGACCCCCAAGTGGGACCCCCCCAAACCTGCCCCACACCTGCCCCCCAAGTGGGACCCCCAAGTGGGACCCCCAAGTGGGACCCATAACCTGGGGGGGGGGGCCAAAAATTGGACCTACCCCAATGGGACCCATCAAGAAGGAGTCCTAAATGCGACCCCCAAGTGGGACCCCCAAGTGGGACCCCCCCAAACCTGCCCCACACCTCCCCCCCAAGTGGGACCCCCAAGTGGGACCCATAACGTGGGGGGGGGGGGGGCAAAAATTGGACCAACCCCAAAGGGACCCGTCAAGGAGGAGTCCTAAATGGGACCCCCAAGTGGGACCCCCCCCCAAACCTGCCCCACACCTGCCCCCCAAGTGGGACCCCCAAGTGGGACCCCCAAGTGGGACCCATAACCTGGGAGGGGGGGGCAAAAATTGGACCTACCCCAATGGGACCCGTCAAGAAGGAGTCCTAAATGGGACCCCTAAGTGGGACCCCCAAGTGGGACCCCCCCAAACCTGCCCCACACCTGCCCCCCAAGTGGGACCCCCAAGTGGGACCCATAACTTGGGGGGGGGGGGGGCAAAAATTGGACCAACCCCAATGGGACCCCTCAAGGACGAAGCCCTAAATAGGACCCCCTAAGTGGGACCCCCCCCAAAATATGGACTCCCCCCCCCCAACCTGCCCCACACTGGGACCCCCAAGTGGGACCCACAGCCTGGCGGGTGCCCCCCAAAATTGCCCCCCCCCCAATGGGACCCCCTCTAAGCTGGACCCCTAAATGGGACCCCCCCCCAACCTGGACCCCTAAGTTGCACCCACAGTGGGGGGGGGGACACACACCCCAAATCCAGCCCCAAAGCGGGACCCAAAACCTGGGGGGGGGGGGGGTCCCCCAGTGGGTGCCCCCCCCCTGAAGCCCCCCCCACGTCGGTGCCCCCAGAGAGCCGCAGCGACAAGGCCAAGCGTCTCTTCCGCCATTACACCGTCGGCTCCTACGACAGCTTCGACGCCCCCAGGTGAGCCCCCCCCCCGCACCCCAAAACCCCCCCGGACCCCCCCAACCCCCCCAGGAGCACCCCAAGACCACCCAGCCCATAGACACCCCCAAAAACCACTGGACACCCCCCCCCCCAGGCCCACTCAACCCCCCCCATGAGCCCCCCCCCCCCAAGCACCCCAAAACCCCCACCCATCCATGAGCACCCCAAAAGCTACTGGACCCCCCCCCAAAACCCCCATGACCCCCCCCAAAACCACCCCCCCAAAGGACCCCCCCAGTTCTCCCCCAAAGTCCCCCAGACCCCCCAAAATTCACCCCCCCCCATAACTCAGGAAACCCCCCAACCCCCCCCAAAAGCCTGTGCCACCCCCAAATCCCCCCAAAATGCCCCCCAGACCCCCCCAAAATCCTCAGACCCCCCCAAATGTCCCCAAAATGGCCCCAAGAGCCCCCCCCAAATCCTCAGCCCCCCCAAATCCCCCTAAGATGCCCCCAAGACCCCCCCAAACCCTCAGGCCCCCCCAAATCCCCCCAAGACCCCCCCAAAATCCTCAGCCCCCCCAAATCCTCCCCAAATTCCCCCCAAATGCCCCCAAGACCCCCCAAAAATCCTCAGCCCCCCCAAATCCCCCCAAGACCCCCCCAAAATCCTGAGCCCCCCAACCCAAAAATCCTCAAGCCCCCCCAAATCCCCCCCCAAATCCTCAGCCCCCCCACATCTCCCCCAACCCCCCCCCCGAACCCCAAATCCCGCCCGAGGTCCCCCCCACTCCCCCTAAAATGCCCCCAAGACCCCCCCAAAAATCCTCAGGCCCCCCCAAGACCCCCCCAAACCCTCAGCCCCCCCAAATCCCCCCCAAATGCCCCCCAGACCCCCCCCAAATCCTCAGCCCCCCCCAAATCCCCCCCAAATGCCCCCCAGACCCCCCCAAAATCCTCAGGCCCCCCAAATCCCCCTAAGATGCCCCCAAGACCCCCCCCAAAATCCTCAGCCCCCCCCAAATCCTCCCCAAATTCCCCCAAACTCCAAATCCCCCCAAATGCCCCCAAGACCCCCCAAAAACCCTCAGTCCCCCCAAATCCCCCCAAGACCCCCCCAAAATCCTGAGCCCCCCAACCCAAAAATCCTCAAGCCCCCCCAAATCCCCCCCCAAATCCTCAGCCCCCCCACATCTCCCCCAACCCCCCCCCGAACCCCAAATCCCGCCCAAGGTCCCCCCCACTCCCCCTAAAATGCCCCCAAGACCCCCCCAAAAATCCTCAGCCCCCCCCAAATCCCCCCCAAATCCTCCCAAAAATCCTCAGCCCCCCCAAATCCCCCCAAGACCCCCCCCAAAATCCTGAGCCCCCCAACCCAAAAATCCTCAGGCCCCCCCAAATCCCCCCCAAATCCCCCCTAAATCCCCCCCCAAGTCCTCAGCCCCCCAAAAATGCCCCCAAGACCCCCCCAAAATCCTCAGGCCCCCCCCAAACCCCCCCCAAATCCCCCCTAAATCCCCCCCAAGTCCTCAGCCCCCCCCAAAATGCCCCCAAGACCTCCCCAAAATCCTCAGCCCCCCAAATCCCCCCCAATCCCCCCCAAAATCCTCAGCCCCCCCAAAATGCCCCCAAGCCCCCCCCCAAATCCTCAGGCCCCCCCCAAAATGCCCCCAAGACCCCCCCAAAAATCCTCAGGCCCCCCCAAATGCCCCCTAAATCCCCCCCAAAATCCTCAGCCCCCCCAAATCCCCCCAAAATGCTCCAAGACCCCCCCAAAATCCTCAGCCCCCCCAAACCCTCAAATCCCCCCAAAATGCCCCCAAGACCCCCCCAAAATCCTCAGGCCCCCCCCAAATCCCCCCCAAATACCTCCTAAATCCCCCAAGTCCTCAGCCCCCCCTAAAATGCCCCCAAGACCTCCCCAAAATCCTCAGCCCCCCAAATCCCCCCAATCCCCCCAAAATCCTCAGCCCCCCAAAATGCCCCCAAGCCCCCCCCAAAATCCTCAGCCCCCCCAAATCCCCCCAAAATGCTCCAAGACCCCCCCCAAAATCCTCAGCCCCCCCAAACCATCAAATCCCCCCAAAATGCCCCCAAGACCCCCCCAAAAATCCTCAGGCCCCCCCAAAATCCCCCCTAAATCCCCCCCAAATCCTCAGTCCCCCCCCCAATGCCCCCAAGACCTCCCCCAAAATCCTCAGCCCCCCCCCAAATTCCCCCCAAGGTCCCCCCCCCCCCAAATCCCCCCTCCCCCCCCCAGCTATGGGGGGAGGGGCCCCCCCAGGACCTGGCCCGGTTCAGCCCGTCCTTGCACACGCGTGTGCGTGTTCCCCCCCCCCACCCCGTGTCCCCCCCCTCCCCCCCCCCGACCCACTTTATCGGCTTCGGGGCGCGGCGACGGCTTCGGGGTGCTGGGGGGGCCGAGGGCACCCATGGGTGCTGTGGGACCCCCCCGGCCGGTGCCATGGGGCCGGAGGAGGTGGGGTGAGTCGGGGCCGGGGGGGGGGGGGGGGCGGAATAGTTGTGGGGCTGGGGTTGTCTGTGGGGCAGATGTGGGACAGGGAATCTATGGGGCAGGTGCTTGTGGGGTGTTATGGGGCTGGGGGAAGAGTCTATGGGGCAGTTGTGGGGCTGGGGAAGAGTCTATGGGGCAGTTGTGGGGCTGGGGAAGTGTCTATGGGGCAGTTGCGGGGCTGGGGTTGTCTGTGGGGCAGATGTGGGACAGGGAATCTATGGGGCAGGTGCTTGTGGGGTGTTATGGGGCTGGGGGAAGAGTCTATGGGGCAGTTGTGGGGCTGGGGGAAGAGTCTATGGGGCAGTTATGGGGCTGGGGAAGTGTCTGGGGCAGTTGTGGGGCTGGGGGAAGTGTCTATGGGGCAGTTGTGGGGCTGGGGAAGTGTCTATGGGGCTGTTATGGGGCTGGGGGAAGTGTCTATGGGGCCGTTATGGGGCTGGGGGAAGAGTCTATGGGGCAGTTGTGGGGCTGGGGGAAGTGTCTATGGGGCAGTTGTGGGGCTGGGGGAAGAGTCTATGGGGCTGTTATGGGGCTGGGGGAAGTGTCTATGGGGCAGTTGTGGGGCTGGGGAAGTGTCTATGGGGCAGTTGTGGGGCTGAGGGAAGTGTCTATGGGGCAGGTGCTTGTGGGGTGTTATGGGGCTGGGGAAGTGTCTATGGGGCAGTTGTGGGGCTGGGGGAAGAGTCTATGGGGCTGTTATGGGGCTGGGGGAAGTGTCTATGGGGCAGTTGTGGGGCTGAGGGAAGTGTCTATGGGGCAGGTGCTTGTGGGGTGTTATGGGGCTGGGGAAGTGTCTATGGGGCAGTTGTGGGGCTGGGGGAAGAGTCTATGGGGCAGTTGTGGGGCTGGGGGAAGTGTCTATGGGGCAGGTGCTTGTGGGGTGTTATGGGGCTGGGGAAGTGTCTATGGGGCAGTTGTGGGGCTGGGGGAAGAGTCTATGGGGCAGTTGTGGGGCTGGCAGGGTCTATGGGGCAGGTGCTTGTGGGGTATTATGGGGCTTGGGGCATCTATGGGGCAGTTTGTGGGGCAGCTGTGGGGCTGGGAGCTGTATGGGGCACTTGCTTGTGGGGTGTTATGTGGCTGGGGCAGTTATGGGGCTGGGGAGATGTCCGTGGGGCAGTTATGGGGCTTGGGGCATCTGTGGGGCAGTTGCTTGTGGGGCAGTTATGGGGCTGGGGAGTCTATAGGGCACTTGCTTGTGGGGCAGTTCTGGGGCTTGAGGCATCTGTGGGGCAGTTGTTTGTGGGGCAGTTGTGGGGCTGGGGCAGTTGTGGGGCTGGGGAGTCTATAGGGCACTTGCTTGTGGGGCAGTTATGGGGCTGGAGGATCTATGGGACAGTTGCTTGTGGGGCAGATGTAGGACTCGGGGAATCTATGGGGCAGTTGTTGCTCGTGGGGCAGTTGTGGGTCTGGGGGGGTTTGTGGGGCGGTTCAGTTAGTTGTGGGGCTGGGGGTAATTGGCTGGCTGTGGGGCAGTTGGGTTATGGGGCAGCTGGGCCTGGGGGAGGATCTATGGGGCAGCAGCTTGTGGGGCAGTTGTGGGGCTGGGGGAGGCAGTTGTGGGGCTGGGGTGCTATAGGGCAGTTGGTTGTGGGGCAGCTGTGGGGCTGGGGGGGGGCAGCTTAGGGGAGTTATGGGGCAACTGGGCTATGGGGCAGCCAGGCTGGGAGATCTATGGGGCGGTTAGTTGTGGGGCTGGGGGCAGTTAGGGGGCTTATGGGGCGATCACTTATGGGGCAGCTGGGCCGCTATGGGGCAGCTGGCCGTGGGGCAGTTGGGGGTCTATGGGGCGCTTGTGGGGCAGCTGGGATCCTTGTGCGAGACGTGCGAGCGTGCCACGCGTGAGTAGGCGTGTGCGCGTGCCCCACACGCGTGTGCTGCCCCGCGTCCCCGTGCACAGGTGTGCCGGCCCTCGTGCAACCCCCCGCGAGTCCTCGTGCAAACCCTCGTGCGAGTGCGTGTGCGAACCCTCGTGATCCCCGTGAGTCCTCGTGCAACCCCTCGCGCGAGTGCGTGTGCGAACGCCCGTGATCATCTGCGAGTCCTCGTGCAAATGCGTGCGCAAACGCTTGCGATCCTGCCAGCCCTCGTGCGAGCCCTCGTGCGAGCCCTCGTGCGAGCCACCTCCACCCCATGGGGTGCTTTGGGGGTCCCCAGACTGGTTTGGGGGTCCCACGGGTGCTGTACTGGTGGTTCTGCTATACTGGGTGCAGTGCTGGTGCCGTACTGGTGCCGTACTGGTGGTTCTGCTGTACTGGTGCTGTAGTGGATACTGTACTGGTGCTATACTGGGTGCCGTACTGGTGTTGATGCTATACTGGGTGCTGTGCTGGTGCTATACTGGTGCTGTACTGGTGTTGATGCTATACTGGGTGCTGTGCTGGTGCCGTACTGGTGCCGTACTGGTGGTTCTGCTGTACTGGTGCTGTAGTGGATACTGTACTGGTGCTATACTGGGTGCCGTACTGGTGTTGATGCTATACTGGGTGCTGTGCTGGTGCTATACTGGTGCTGTACTGGTGTTGATGCTATACTGGGTGCTGTGCTGGTGCTATACTGGTGCTGTACTGGTGTTGATGCTATACTGGGTGCTGTGCTGGTGCTGTACTGGTGCCGTACTGGTGGTTCTGCTGTACTGGTGCTGTAGTGGATACTGTACTGGTGCTATACTGGGTGCCGTACTGGTGTTGATGCTATACTGGGTGCTATGCTGGTGCTATACTGGTGTTGATGCTATACTGGGTGCTGTGCTGGTGCTATACTGGTGCTGTACTGGTGTTGATGCTATACTGGGTGCTGTGCTGGTGCTGTACTAGGAGTTGTGCTGGAGCTGTGCTGGTGCTGTACTGGTGCTATACTGGGTGCTGGTGCTGTACTGGGAGCTGTGCTGGTGCTCTACTGGTGCTATACTGGGTGCTGGTGCTGTACTGGGAGCTGTACTGGTGCTGTAGCAGATGCTGCTGTTGTACTGGTGCTATACTGGGTGCTGTACTGGGAGTTTTGCTGGTGCTGTACTGGTGTTGATGCTATACTGGGTGCTGTACTGGTGCTGTAGCAGATGCTGCTGTTGTACTGGTGCTATACTGGGTGCTGTACTGGGAGTTTTGCTGGTGCTGTACTGGTGTTGATGCTACACTGGGTGCTGTACTGGCAGTGTACTGGTGCTAGATTGGTGCTGGTCTGGGTATTGTGCTGGAACTGTACTGGTGCTGTACTAGTGCTTTACTGGTGCTGCACTGGGAGTTGTGCTGATGCTGTACTGGTGCTGTACTGGGAGCTGTGCTGGTGCTGTAGCAGATGCTGGTGCTGTGCTGGAGCTGTACTGGAGCTGTACTGGTGCTGTGCTTGTGCTGTACTGGTGCTGTACTGGAGCTGTACTGGTGCTGTAGCGGATGTTGGTGCTGTGCTGGTGCTGTACTGGTGCTGTACTGGAGCTGTACTGGTGCTGTGCTTGTGCTGTACTGGTGCTGTACTGGAGCTGTACTGGTGCTGTAGCGGATGCTGGTGCTGTGCTGGTGCTGTACTGGTGCTGTAGTGGATGCTGGTGCTGTACTGGGAGCTGTACTGGTGCTGTAGCGGATGCTGGTGCTGTGCTTGTGCTGTACTGGGAGCTGTACTGGAGCTGTACTGGTGCTGTACTGGTGCTGTAGTGGATGCTGGTGCTGTGCTTGTGCTGTACTGGGAGCTGTACTGGAGCTGTACTGGTGCTGTACTGGTGCTGTAGCGGATGCTGGTGCTGTGCTGGTGCTGTACTGGTGCTGTAGCGGATGCTGGTGCTGTGCTTGTGCTGTACTGGGAGCTGTACTGGAGCTGTACTGGTGCTGTACTGGTGCTGTAGTGGATGCTGGTGCTGTGCTTGTGCTGCACTGGGAGCTGTACTGGAGCTGTACTGGTGCTGTACTGGTGCTGTAGTGGATGCTGGTGCTGTGCTTGTGCTGTACTAGCGCTGTACTGGTGCTGTAGCAGATGCTGGTGCTGTGCTGGTGCTGTACTGGGAGCTGTACTGGAGCTGTACTGGTGCTGTACTGGTGCTGTAGCAGATGCTGGTGCTGTGCTGGTGCTGTACTGGTGCTGTAGTGGATGCTGGTGCTGTGCTTGTGCTGCACTGGGAGCTGTACTGGAGCTGTACTGGTGCTGTAGCAGATGCTGGTGCTGTGCTGGTGCTGTACTGGGAGCTGTACTGGAGCTGTACCGGGTGCTGGTGCTGTACCGGCGCTGTACCGGCGCTGTAGCGGACGCTGGTGCCGTGCTTGTGCCGTACTGGCGCCGTACCGGGTGCTGGCGCCGTACTGGGAGCCGTACTGGCGCCGTACTGGTGGCTGGCGCGGGTGCTGTGCAGTCACCGGAGCCGCCGCCGGAGCGGGAGCAGCCGCTGCCGCAACGCCGCCGGGACCGCGACCGCCGCCGGAACCGCGACCGCCGCCGGAACCGGTGCCGTGACCGATGCCGGAACCGGTGCCGTACCAGTTGCCGTACTGGTTGCCGGAACCGCCGCCTTCCCGGTTGCCGGAACCGCCGCCGTCCCGGTCGCCGTCCCGGTCGCCGTCCCTTCTGCCGTGACCGCCGCCGTCCCGGTTGCCGTACTGGTTTCCATAACCGCCGCCGCACTGGTTTCCATAACCGCCGCCGTGACCGCCGCCGTCCCGGTTGCCGTACTGGTTGCCGTAACCGCCGCCGTACTGGTTTCCGTAACCGCCGCCGTACTGGTTTCCGTAACCGCCGCCGTGACCGCCGCCGTCCCGGTTGCCAGAACCGCCGCCGTACCGTTTGCCGGAACCGCCGCCGTGACCGCCGCCGTCCCAGTTGCTGTCCCCGCCGTCCCAGTTGCCATCCCTGCAATCCCAGTTACCGCCCCTGCCGCACCAGTTACCGTCCCCGCCGCGCCGGTTACCGAAACCGCCGCGCCGGCACCGCCGGGCTGCATCCCGCTGCCTCCGGACCAGGCCGTATCCATCCCCGTCCCAGTCCCGCAACTGGGCTTCCCATCGCCGTCCCAGTCCCGCAACTGGGCTTCCCATCGCCGTCCCAGTCCGCCCGCTGGGCTTCCCGCCGCCGTTTCCCGGTTCCGTTTCCCGCTTCCGGCATCTCTTCCCGATCCCGCCGACATTTCCCGCTCTCCCCACCCTCGCTTCCTCGTTAACGTCGTTAATTCCGAATCCCGGCTCCGTGGTGCCGTACGGGCCCCGCTAGGCCAAAACCAGTGCCGGTGCCGTAACCGCCCCCCCCAGACCAGTTAAAAAAAAAAAAAAAGGCGGAAAAGGCATTTTTTTTTAATTTTTTAATTTTTTTTTTAATTTTTTAATTTTTTTTTTTAATTTTTTTGGGGGGGGGGTCCTACCCCCCCTCCTTTTCCCCAAGGAAGGGGGGGGGGGGGGGGAAGAAGGAAATTTTCCCGGTGTCGTTCCCGGGTCGGGGGGGGGTTCGCCGGAATTTCGGCCATGCGGCGGAGCCCCCCCGAAATTCCATGGCGGGTTGGGGGCCCCCCCCGCCCCCTGCCCCCCCCCCTCTCCTCCAGTTGGCCCCTCCTGGGCCCCCCCCGCCGCAGCGTCTGGTACATCTACAGGTACTGGGGGGGGATTTGGGGGGATTTGGGGTTTTTTGGGGGGGGATTTGGGGGTTTTTTTTTTGGGGGGGGCACCCGCGGTCGTGTGCGTTGTCGTCGTCCCCCCCCCCCCGTGTCCCCGCACCCCCCCTTTGTCCCCATTGCCCCCCCCCCCGGGTTGTCCGTCCCCCCCCCCCCCCCAGTTTGTCACTGTTGTTTCCCAGTGCTCCCAGTGGGATGGGGACAGGCGTGGGGGGGGACACACACACACGTGTGGGGAGATGTGTGGGACACGCGTGGGGACACTGAGGGGGGGACACACACGTGTGTGGGGACAGTGGGGGGGGGACACGGGGGGGACGTGCGTGGGGACACGCGTGGGGACACGGGGGGACGCGTGTGGGGGGACGTGGGGCACGTGCGGGGGACACGCGTGGGGAGATGAGGGGACACGCCTGTGGACACACGTGGGGACACGTGTGGGGGCACGGGGACACGCGTGGGGACATGCGTGGGACATGCCTGGGGACACCGGGGGGGGGGCTGTCACACACGCGGCCTCCTGCTACCCCCCCCGGGGGCACACGCGTGTGCGCGTGTTCGTGTGCGCGTGCAGGGGCGCGGGCTGAGCGTGTGCCCGTGTGAGCATTTGCGGGTGCAAGCGTGTCTGCGCGTGTGCACAAGCGTGTGCGCAGGCTAGTGTGTGCACAGGCGTGTGCACAAGCGTGTCTGCGTGTGGGCAAGCGTGTGCGTGGGCGGAAGCCTGTGCACAAGCGTGTGCACAAGCGTCTCTTTGCGTCAGCAAGCGTGTGCGTGTGCACGAGCGTGTGCACAAGCGTCTCGGCACATGGAGAAGTGTGCGCGTGTGCACAAGCGTGTGCACAAGCGTGTCTGCGGGCAAGTGTGTGTGTGTGTGTGCACAAGCGTGTTCATGTGCATAGGGGTGTCTGTGGGCAAGCGTGTGCACAAGCGTGTGCACAAGCATGTCTGCACGTGGGCAAGCGTGTGGGTGTGCACAAGAGTGTGCGTGGGCAAGCATGTGCGTGTGCACAAGTGTGTCTGCGTGTGGGCAAGCGTGTGTGTGTGCACAAGTGTGTCTGGGGGCAAGGGTGTGCATGTACACAAGCGTGTGCGTGTGCACAAGCGTGTCTGTGTATGGGCAATCATGTGCGTGTGTGCGTGTGCACGAGCATCTCTCCGCGTGGGCAAGCGTGTGCGTGCGCGCAAGTGAGCGTGTGCACAAGCGTGTGCATAAGCGTGTCTGCGCGTGGGCAAGTGTGTGCATGTGCACAAGCGTGTCTGCGGGCAATCGTGTGCGTGTACACAAGCGTGTGCATGTGCACAAGCGTGTCTGCGGGCAACCGTGTGCATGCACACGAGCGTCTCTTCACGTGGGCAAGCGTGTGCGTGCGCGCAAGCGAGCGTGTGCACAGGCGTGTGCACAAGCGTGTCTGCACGTGGGCAAGTGTGTGCTCGTGCAGAAGCCTGTGCAAAAGTGTGTGCCCGTGCACAAGCGTCTCCATGTCAGCGTGCGTGTGCACAAGCGTGTCTGCAGGCAAGCGTGTGCGTGTGCACAAGCGTGTCTGCGTATGGGCAAGCGTGTACATGTGCACAAGTGAGTGCATAAGCGTGTGCATGTGCACAACTGTGTCTGCGGGCGAGCGTGTGCGCACACGCAAGCAACCTTATGCACAAGCGTGTGTGCAGGCGAGCGTGTGCACAAGCGTGTGCACAACTGTGTCTGCGGGCGAGCGTGTGCGCACACGCAAGCAAGCTTATGCACAAGCGTGTGTGCAGGCGAGCGTGTGCACAAGCGTGTGCACAAGCGTGTCTGTGTATGGGCAGTCGTGTGCATGTGCACAAGTGTGTGCTTAAGCGTGTTCATGGGCATAGGGGTGCCTGTGGGCAAGCGTGTGCACAAGCGTGTCTGCAGGCAAGCGTGTGCGTGTACACAAGCGTGTGCATGTGCACAAGCATGTGTGTGTGTGGGCAAGCGTGTGCGTGTGCACAAGCGTGTCTGCGTATGGGCAATCGTGTACTTGTGCACAAGTGTGTGCATAAGTGTGTGCGTGTGCACAAGCGTGTCTGTGGGCAAGCGTGTGCGTGTGCACAAACGTGTCTGCGTGTGGGCAAGCGAGTGCGTGTGCATAAGCGTGTGCGTGTGCACAAGCGTGTCTGCGGGCAAGCGTGTGCGTGTGCACAAACGTGTCTGCGTGTGGGCAAGCGAGTGCGTGTGCATAAGTGTGTGCGTGTGCACAAGCGTGTCTGCGGGCAAGCGTGTGCATGCGCACGAGCGTCTCTTCGCATGGGCAAGCGTGTGCATGCGCACAAGCGAGCGTGTGCCCAAGCGTGTCTGCACGTGGACAAGTGTGTGCACGTGCAGAAGCCTGTGCAAAAGTGTGTGCCCGTGCACAAGCGTCTCCACGTCAGCAAGCGTGTGCGTGCGCACAAGCGTCTCGGCACATGGAGAAGTGTGTGCATGTGCACAAGCATGTGCACAAGCGTGTCTGTGGGCAAGCGTGTGCGTGTGCACAAGCGTGTCTGCGTGTGGGCAGGCGTGTGCGTGTGCACAAGCGTGTCTGTGGGCAAGTGTGTGCGTGTGCACAAGCGTGTGGATGTGCACAAGCGTGTCTGCGTATGGGCAATTGTGTATGTGTGCACAAGTGTGTGCATAAGTGTGTGCATGTGCACAAGCGTGTCTGTGGGCAAGCGTGTGTGTGCGCACAAGCGGCTCTTCATGTGGGCAAGCGTGTGCGTGCACGCAGGTGAGCGTGTGCACAAGCGTGCGCGCAGGCGAGTGTATGCACAAGCGTGTGCACAAGCGTGTCTGCGTATGGGCAATCGTGTGCGTGTGCACAAGTGTGTGCATAAGCGTGTGCATGGGCATAGGGGTGTCTGTGGGCAAGTGAGTGTGTGCACAAGCGTGTCTGCGTGTGGGCAGGCGTGTGCGTGTGCACAAGCATGTCTGTGTGTGGGCAAGCGTGTGAGTGTGCACAAGCGTGTCTGCGGGCAATCGTGTACGTGTGCACAAGTGTGTGCATAAGCGTGTGTGTGTGCACAAGCGTCTCTCCGCGTGGGCAAGCGTGTGCGTGCGCGCAGGCGAGCGTGTGCACGAGCGTGTGCACGAGTGCGTGCACGAGCGCACGCGCGGGGAGCTCCAGCCCCGACACGCGCCAGGCGCACGCGTGTCACCGGCGGCGGGCGTCGCACACGCGTGTGCGGGGCCGAGCGTGGGGTGGGGGAGCGGGACGTGGGGGGGGAGGACACCCCCCCCCGGTCACCCCCGTGGGGTCACGTGTCCTCACGTCCGTGTCCGTGTGTGTGTCCCCCCGTGTCCCCCCGTCCTTCCGTGTCACCCATGTCACCCATGTCACCCATGTCCCCCCCAGTGATTACATCATCAAGGAGAAGACGGTTTTGCTGCAGAAGAAGGACAACGAGGGTTTCGGTTTCGTCCTGCGCGGGGCTAAGGGTGAGTTGGGGGGCTTGGGGGGGACGGGGGGGTCCTGGGGGGGTCTAGGGGGTCTCTGGGGGGGGTGAAGGGAGTTTGGGGGGGTCTAGGGGGTCCCTGGGGGTCCCCTGAGGGCATCTGGGGGGGCCCTGGGGGGGTCTAAGGGGTCCCTGGGGGTCTCGGGGGGGGTGAAGGGAGTTTAGGGGGGCTTGGGGGGGGCTGGAAGAATTTGGGGGGGTCGGGGGGGGTCCCTGGGGGTCCCCTGAGGGCATTTGGGGGAGCCCTGGGGGGGTCTAGGGGGTCCCTGGGGGTCTCTGGGGGGGGTGAAGGGAGTTTGGGGGGGTCTAAGAGAGTTTGGGGGGGTCTAGGGGGTCCCTGGGGGTCCCCTGAGGGCATTTGGGGGAACCCTGGGGGGGTCTAGGGGGTCCCTGGGGGTCTCCGGGGGGGGGTGAAGGGAGTTTAGGGGGGCTTGGGGGGGTCTAGGAGAATTTGGGGGGGGTCGAGGGGGTCCCTGGGGTGTCTGGAGGGTCCCTGGGGGGGGGCCTGGGGGTCTGGGGGGGGTCCTGGGTGTCCCCTGAGGGCATCTGGGGGGGCCCTGGGGGGGTCTAAGGGGTCCCTGGGGGTCTCTGGGGGGGGTGAAGGGAGTTTAGGGGGGCTTGGGGGGGTCTGGAAGGGACTTGGGGGGGTCTGGGAGAGTTTGGGGGGGTCCTGGGGGGGTCTGGGGGGTCTAGGGGGTCCCTGGGGGTCTCTGGGGGGGGTGAAGGGAGTTTAGGGGGGCTTGGGGGGGTCTGGAAGGGGCTTGGGGGGAGTCTGGGAGAGTTTGGGGGGCCCTGGGGGTCTGGGGGGGGGTCCCCTGAGGGCATCTGGGGGGGCTTGGGGGTCTCTGGAGGGTCTGGGGGGGTCCCTTGGGGTCTGGGGGGGGTCCCTTGGGGTTTGGGGGGGCCCACCCGTGGGTGCCGGTGGTGACCCCCCCCCACAGCGCAGACCCCCATCGAGGAGTTCACCCCCACCCCGGCCTTCCCGGCGCTCCAGTACCTGGAGTCGGTGGACGAGGGCGGCGTGGCCTGGCGCGCCGGGCTGCGCATGGGAGACTTCCTCATCGAGGTCAGCACCCGCCCCACCCGCGGGGGGCAGAACCCACCCGCGGGGGGCAGAACCCACCCAGGGGGGAATAGCACCCACCCGCAGGGGACAGAACCCACCCACGGGGGACAAGAACCCACCCAGGGGGGAATAGCACCCACCCACGGGGGACAGAAGCCACCCACGGGGGACAGAACCCACCCACGGGGGAATAGCACTCACCCACGGGGGACAGAAGCCACCCACAGGGGACAGAAGCCACCCATGGGGGAATAGCACCCACCCGCGGGGGACAGAACCCACCCACGGGGGAATAGCACTCACCCACGGGGGACAGAAGCCACCCACAGGGGACAGAAGCCACCCATGGGGGAATAGCACCCACCCACGGGGGACAGAACCCACCCACGGGGGACAAGAACCCACCCAGGGGGGAATAGCACCCACCCACGGGGGACAGAAGCCACCCACGGGGGACAAGAACCCGCCCACCGGGGAATAGCACCCACCCACGGGGGACAGAACCCACCCGCGGGGGGCAGAACCCACCCAGGGGGGAATAGCACCCACCCGCAGGGGACAGAACCCACCCACGGGGGACAAGAACCCACCCAGGGGGGAATAGCACCCACCCACGGGGGACAGAAGCCACCCACGGGGGACAGAACCCACCCACGGGGGAATAGCACTCACCCACGGGGGACAGAAGCCACCCACAGGGGACAGAAGCCACCCATGGGGGAATAGCACCCACCCGCGGGGGACAGAACCCACCCACGGGGGAATAGCACCCACCCGCAGGGGACAGAACCCACACACGGGGGACAAGAACCCGCCCACGGGGGAATAGCACCCACCCACGGGGGACAGAACCCACCCACGGGGGACAGAAGCCACCCACGGGGGACAAGAACCCGCCCACCGGGAATAGCACCCACCCACGGGGGACAGAAGCCACCCTTGGGGGAATAGCACCCACCTACGGGGGACAGAACCCACCCACGGGGGACAAGAACCCACCCACCGGGAATAGCACCCACCCACAGGGGACAGAAGCCACCCTTGGGGGAATAGCACCCACCCACGGGGGACAGAACCCACCCACGGGGGACAGAACCCACCCACAGGGGACAGAAGCCACCCACGGGGGAATAGCACCCACCCACAGGGGAACAGAACCCACTCACAGGGGACAGAAGCCACCCATGGGTGATGGCACCCACCCACGGGGGACAGAACCCACCCACGGGGGAATAGCACCCACCCACGGGTGATGGCACCCACCCACGGGGGACAGAAGCCACCCACGGGGGACCCAGGCCCACCCCCCCACCCACTCTGCATGCGTGTGCAGGCGTGTGCGTGCATGTTGGGGTGTGCTCTGGCGTGTCGCGGCATGTCCTGGTGTGCCTTGGCGTGTCAGGGCGTGCCAGGGCGTGTCAGGGCGTGTGCGGGCGTGTCAGGGCGTGCTCCATTGTGACTTGGTGTGTCTTGGCGTGGCAGGGCGTGGCAGGGCGTGGCAGGGCGTGCCTTTGCGTATGTGGGTGTGTCAGGGCGTGCCTTTGCGTGTGAGGGTGTGTCAGGGCGTGTGCGGGTGTGTCAGGGCGTGCTCCATTGTGACTTAGTGTGTCTTGGCGTGCCAGGGCGTGTCAGGGCGTGCCAGGGCGTGAGGGTGTGTCAGGGCGTGTCAGGGCGTGCTCCATTGTGACTTTGCGTGTCTTGGCATGCCAGGGCGTGTCAGGGCGTGCCAGGGCGTGAGGGTGTGTCAGGGTGTGCTCCATTGTGCCTTGGCGTGTGCTGGCGTGTGCTGGCGTGCCTTAGCGTGCCTTGCTGTGCCGTTGTGTGCCTTGGCGTGTGTTGGCGTGCCTTGGTGTGTGCCGGCGTGCCTTAGCGTGCCGCGATGTGCGCCGGCGTGCCTTGGCACGTGCCTTGGCGTGCCTTGGTGTGTGCCGGCATGCCTTGGCGTGACTTGTCATGTGTTGGCGTGCCTTGGCGTGTGCCTTGGCGTGCCTTGGTGTGTGCTGGCATGCCTTGGCGTGCCTTGGCATGCCTTAGCGTGCCTTAGCATGCCTTGGCGTGTGTTGGTGTGCCTTGGTGTGTGCCGGCATGCCTCGGTGTGCCTTGGCGTGTGCTGCTGTGCCTTGGCCTGCCTTGGTGTGCCTTTGTGTGCCTTGGCATGTGTTGGTGTGCCTTGGTGTGTGCTGGCGTGCCTTGGCGTGTGCTGGCGTGCCTTAGTGTGCCTTGGTGTGCCTTTGTGTGCCTTGGCGTGTGTTGGCGTGCCTTGGTGTGTGCCGGCGTGCCTTAGCGTGCCTCGATGCGCACCGGCGTGCCTTGGCACGTGCCTTGGCGTGCCTTGGTGTGTGCCAGCATGCCTTAGCGTGCCTCGGTGTGCCTTTGTGTGCCTTGGTGTGCGTTGGTGTGCTTGGCGTGTGCTGGCGTGCCTTAGCGTGCCTTGGTGTGCCTTGGCGTGTGTTGGCATGCCTTGGTGTGTGCTGGCATGCCTTGGCGTGCCTTGGCGTGTGCTGGCGTGCCTTAGCGTGCCTTGGCGTGCCTTGGCGTGTGCTGGCGTGCCTTAGCATGCCTTGGCGTGTGTTGGTGTGCCTTGGTGTGTGCCGGCGTGCCTTGGTGTGTGCCGGCATGCCTTGGCGTGCCTTGGCGTGCCTTGGCGTGTGCCGGCATGCCTCGATGCATGCTGGCGTGCCTCGGCATGTGCCTTGGCGTGCCTTGGTGTGCCTTTGTGTGCCTTGGTGTGTGTTGGCGTGCCTTGGTGTGTGCCAGCATGCCTTGGTGTGCCTTGTCATGTGTTGGCATGCCTTGGTGTGTGCCTTGGTGTGTGCCGGCGTGCCTTGGCGTGCCTTGGCGTGTGTTGGCATGCCTTGGTGTGTGCTGGTGTGCCTTGGCATGTGCCTTGGCGTGCCTTGGTGTGCCTTTGTGTGCCTTGGCGTGTGTTGGTGTGCCTTGTCATGTGTTGGCATGCCTTGGTGTGTGCTGGCATGCCTTGGCGTGCCTTGGCATGTGTTGGTGTGCCTTGGTGTGTGCCGGCGTGCCTTGGCGTGCCTTGGCGTGTGTTGGCGTGCCTTGTTGTGTGCCGGCGTGCCTTGGCGTGCCTTGAAGTGTGTTGGTGTGTGCCGGCATGCCTTGGCGTGCCTTGGCGTGCCTTGGCGTGCCTTGTTGTGTGCCGGCGTGCCTTGGCGTGCCTTGGCGTGCCTTGGCGTGTGCCGGCGTGCCTTGGCGTGCCTTGGCGTGCCTTGTTGTGTGCCGGCGTGCCTTGGCGTGCCTGGACACGCGCGGGCGCGCGCGGGCGTGTCAGGGCGTGTTGCGGCGCAGGTGAACGGCCAGAACGTGGTGAAGGTGGGGCACCGGCAGGTGGTCAACATGATCCGTCAGGGCGGGAACAGCCTCGTCGTCAAGGTCGTCATGGTGACGCGGCACCCCGAGGCCCCCGAGGGACCCCGGCGCAGGGGTACCCGCCCCGCGCGACGGGGGGCACCCGGCTCCGTGGGTGGGGGGTCCCGGGGGGCTGGCTCCAGGGCTGGGGGTCCTGGGTGCCTGGGTGGGGGTCCCAGACACCTGGGTCCAGGGGCGGAGGCACCTAAGTCCATGGGTGGGGGGTCCAAGATGGCTTGATCCGTGGGTGGGGGTCTTGGGTCCATGGGTGGGGGTCTCAGACACCTGGGTCCATGGGTGGGGGTCACCTGGGTCCATGGGTGGGGGCTCCTAAGTCTCATGGGTGGGGGGGTCCAAGATGCCTGGGTCCATGGGTGGGGGTCTCAGACACCTGGGTCCAGGGGCGGAGGCACCTAAGTCCATGGGTGGGGGGTCCAAGATGGCTTGATCCATGGGTGGGGGTCACCTGGGTCCATGGGTGGGGGTCTCAGACACCTGGGTCCATGGGTGGGGGCTCCTAAGTCCATGGGTGGGGGGGTCCAAGATGCCTGGGTCCATGGGTGGGGGTCCTGGGTCCATGGGTGGGGGTCTCAGATGCCTGGGTCCATGGGTGGGGGCTCCTAAGTCCATGGGTGGGGGGTCCCAGATGCCTGGGTCCATGGGTGGGGGTCCCAGATGGCTTGATCCGTGGGTGGGGGGTCTTGGGTCCATGGGTGGAGTTCTCAGACACCTGGGTCCATGGGTGGGGGTCTCAGACACCTGGGTCCATGGGTGGGGGTCACCTGGGTCCATGGGTGGGGGTCTCAGACACCTGGGTCCATGGGTGGGGGCTCCTAAGTCTCATGGGTGGGGGGTCCTGGGTGCCTGGGTCCATGGGTGGGGGTCTCAGACGCCTGGGTCCATGGGTGGGGGCTCCTAAGTCCATGGGTGGGGGGTCCCAGATGCCTGGGTCCATGGGTGGGGGTCACCTGGGTCCATGGGTGGGGGCTCCTAAGTCCATGGGTGGGGGGGTCCCAGATGCCTGGGTCCATGGGTGGGGGTCCTGGGTCCATGGGTGGGGGTCTCAGACACCTGGGTCCATGGGTGGGGGCTCATAAGTCCATGGGTGGGGGGTCCAAGATGGCTTGATCCATGGGTGGGGGTTACCTGGGTCCATGGGTGGGGGTCCTGGGTCCATGGGTGGGGGTCCCAGATGGCTTGATCCATGGGTGGGGGGGCTCCTAAGTCCATGGGTGGGGGTCCCAGATGCCTGGGTCCATGGGGGGGTGTCACCTGGGTCCATGGGTGGGGGGTCTTGGGTCTATGGGGTGGGGGGGGTCCCGGGTGCCTGGGTCCATGGGTGGGGGCACCCAAAAAGCTAGGACCCCCGGAGAAGGGGGTCCTGGACACCCGGCTCCATGAGGGGGGGGGGGGGTGCCCAGACACTTGGGTCCTTTATGGGTGGGGGGGGTCCCTGACACCCCCCCCCCACCCCTCCACCTCCGCAGCCGCCCCCCCCCAGCCGCGGCGTCTCCCAGCTCCGGCCATTTCCCTGCGCTCCAAGTCCATGACCTCCGAACTGGAGGAGATGGGTGAGGGGGGGGGCCCTGGGGGGGGGGGCTGGGGAATTTTTGGGGGGGTCCCTGGGGGAGTTTTGGGGTGGGGGGGGTCCTGGGGGGGGTCTGGGAGAGGTTTGGGGGGGACTCGGGGGGGCACTGGGAGAGATTGGGGGGGTCACTTTGGGGTGGGGGGGTCCCTGGGGGGGGCCTGGGGATTTTTGGGGGGTCCCTGGGAGAGGTTTGGGGTGGGGGGGGTCCTTGGGGGGGGTCTGGGAGAGGTTTGGGGGGGTCCCTTTGGGGTTTGGGGGGGCCCTGGGAGAGATTGGGGGGGTCCCTTTGGGGTGGGGGGGTCCCTGGGGGGGGCCTGGGGATTTTTGGGGGGTCCCTGGGAGAGGTTTGGGGTGGGGGGGGTCCTTGGGGGGGGTCTGAGAGAGGTTTGGGGGGACTCGGGGGGGCACTGGGAGAGTTTGGGGGGGTCCCTTTGGGGTGGGGGGGGCCCGGGGGGGGCCTGGGGATTTTTGGGGGGGTCCCTGGGAGAGTTTTGGGGTGGGGGGGTCCTTCGGGGGGTCTGGGAGAGGTTTGGGGGGGACTCGGGGGGTCACTGGGAGAGATTGGGGGGGTCACTTTGGGGTGGGGGGGTCCCGGGGGGGGCCTGGGGATTTTTGGGGGGGTCGCTGGGGGTGTTTTGGGGTGGGGGGGGTCCTGGGGAGGGGTCTGGGAGAGGTTTGGGGTGGGGGGGGTCCTTGGGGGGGGTCTGAGAGAGGTTTGGGGGGGACTCGGGGGGGCACTGGGAGAGTTTGGGGGGGTGCCTTTGGGGTTTGGGGGGGCCCTGGGAGAGATTGGGGGGGTCCCTTTGGGGTGGGGGGGTCCCGGGGGGGGCCTGGAGGAGTTGGGGGGTCCCTGGGGGGTTTTGGGGGTCCCTAAGGGCCTTGGGGGGGGGCACAAGGGGGGATTTCTGACCTCTAACCTCTGACCTTTCCTCCCCCCCCCCCCGCTGGCCCCACAGTAGAGAAGGGTGAGTTGGGGGGGGGGGCAAAGGGGGGGTGGGGGGTCCTGGGCGTCCCCCCTCCCCCACCCAAGGACCCCCCCACCCCCCCCCGGGACCCCTTTGACCCCTGAAGGGTCCTTGACCCCCCCCATGACCCCCATGACCCCACTTGACCCCCCCGTGACCCCCCCGTGACCCCAAGCCCCCCCCCCCGTAACGGCCTCTCGTGTCTCCCCAGTCTCTCCCTGGAAGAAGCGGACCGGTGAGTGGGGCCTCGCACGGCCCTCGCACACCCGTCGCACACTCGCCCCCCCCATACGCCTCGCACGGGCCTCGCACACTCATTGCACCCCCCCGGGTCCTCACACACTCATTGCACGCCCGTGTGAGCGGCTCGCACGGGCCTCGCACACTCATTGCACCCCCCGGGTCCTCGCACACTCATTGCACGCCCGTGTGAGTGGCTCGCACAGGCCTCGCACACTCATTGCACCCCCCCGGGTCCTCGCACACTCATTGCACACCTGTGTGAGCGGCTCGCACGGGCCTCGCACACTCATTGCAACCCCCCCGGGTCCTCGCACACTCATTGCACGCCCGTGTGAACGGCTCGCACGGGCCTCGCACACTCATTGCAACCCCCCTGGGTCCTCGCACACTCATTGCACGCCCGTGTGAGCGGCTTGCACAGGCCTCGCACTCTCATTGCAACCCCCCCGGGTCCTCACACACTCATTGCACGCCCGTGTGAGCGGCTCACACGGGCCTCACACTCTCATTGCACCCCCCCGGGTCCTCGCACACTCATTGCACGCCTGTGTGAACAGCTCGCACGGGCCTTGCACACTCATTGCAACCCCCCCCCGGTCCTCGCACACTCATTGCATGCCCGTGTGAACGGCTCGCACGGGCCTCGCACACTCATTGCAACCCCCCGGTCCTCGCACACTCATTGCACGCCCGTGTGAGCGGCTCGCACGGGCCTTGCACACTCATTGCACCCCCCTGGGTCCTCGCACACTCATTGCACGCCCCCATGCACACCCCCCCCCGCAGGCACCCAACACTCCCATTGCACCCCTTGCACCACCATCGCCCCCCCAGCACCCACGTGCCCCCCAGCACCCATCTCCCCCCCCCCCAGCACCCACCACCTTCCCGGCACCCATCTCCCCCCTCACCCATCGCCCCCCCAGCACCCATTTTCCCCCATCTCCCCCCCAGCACCCATGTGCCCCCCCAGCACCCATCTCCCCCCCCAGCACCCATGTGCCCCCCCAGCACCCACCTCCCTCCCCCCAGCACCCACCACCTTCCCGGCACCCATCTCCCCCCTCACCCATCGCCCCCCCAGCACCCATTTTCCCCCATCTCCCCCCCAGCACCCATGTGCCCCCCCAGCACCCATCTCTCCCCCCAGCACCCATGTGCCCCCCCAGCACCCACCTCCCTCTCCCCAGCACCCACCACCTTCCCGGCACCCATCTCCCCCCTCACCCATCGCCCCCCCCAGCACCCATTTTCCCCCATCTCCCCCCCCAGCACCCATCTCCCCCCCAGCACCCATCTCCCAGCACCCATCACCCCCCCAGCACCCATTTCCCCCCCATTGCCACCCCAGAACCCATTTCCCCCCCCAGCACCCATCTCCCAGCACCCATCTCCCCCCCCATCGCCCCCCCAGCACCCATCTCCCCCCCCAGCACCCATGTGCCCCCCCAGCACCCATCTCCCCCCCAGCACTCATCACCCCCCAGCACCCATCTCCCCCCCATCGCCCCCCCAGCACCCATTTTCCCCCCATTGCCCCCCCCGAACGCATTTCCCCCCCCCAGCACCCATCTCCCAGCACCCATCTCCCCCCCCAGCACCCATGTGCCCCCCCCAGCACCCATGTCCCCCCCCCTCTCCCCAGAGTACGACCCCTCCTCGGCCACCGAGAAGAAGAGGACGGTCTATCAGATGGCGCTCAGTGAGGACCTGGGTGGGGGGGTCCCATGGGTGGGGGGGTCCCCATGGGTGGGGGGGGTCCCATGGGTGGGGGGGGGGGTCCCGAATGCCTGGGTCCCCTGGAGATTTGGGGTGGGGGTGTGTGTGGGGGGGGTCTTGGATACCTGGGTCCCATGGGTGGGGGGGTTCCTTTGGGGGGGGCGGGTCCCTGGGGGGGGTTCTTTGGGGTGGGGGGGGGGTCCCTGATGCTTGGGTGCCATGGGTGGGGGCGTCCCTGGGGGGGGGTCTCTTTGGGGTGGGGGGAGTCCCTTGGGGTGGGGGGGGTCCCTGATGCTTGGGTGCCATGGGGAGGGGGGGGTCCCTGCCACCTGCGTCCCCTGGGGGTGGGGGGGGTCCTTTGGGGTGGGGGGGGTGTCCCTGTTGCTTGGATCCCTTGGGTGGGAGGTCCCTTTGGGTGGGGGGCGTCCCTGAGGAGGGTCCCTTGGGGTGGGGGGGGGTCCCTGGTGCTTGGGCCCCTTTGGGGGGTGTCCCTGGGGGGGGGGGTCTCCCTTGGGGTGAGGGTGGGGGGGTCCCTGATGCTTGGGTCCCTTGAGGGGGGGGGTCCCTGGGAGGGGGGGGGGTGTCCCTGCCACCTGCATCCCCTGGGGGGGGGGGAGGGTGTCGCTTGGGGTGGGGGGGGGGGGGTGTCCCTGATGCCTGAGTCCCCTGGGTGGGTGGGTGGGGGTGAGGGGTTGTTGGGTGGGGGGGGTCCCTCTCAGTTATCTGCCCCCCCCCCCCCCCAGACAAACTGGACGAGATCCTGGCGGCCGCCCAGCAGAGCATCAGTGCGGGGGAGGGGCCGGGCCCCCCCCTGCCCCCCCTGGGCAAAACGCGCCCCAAGGGCTTCTTCAGCCCCGAGGTGGGTGCCGGAGGGTGGGGGGGGGTCCCACATACCTGGGGGGGGGGGTCCTCAGTGTTTGGGTCCCTTTGGGTGGGGGGGGGGGGCCAAGACACATGGGTCCCTTAGGGTGGGGGGTCCCCAAGGACTGGGGGGGGGGGGTCCTGGGTGTCTGCGGCCCTTGGGGGGGGGGTCTCAGACACCTAAGGGTGGGGGGGTCCCCAATGTCTGGGTCCCTTAGGGTGGGGGGGTCCCCAATGCCTGGAGGGGGGGGGGGTTCTGGGTGTCTGGGTCCCTTGGGGTGGGGGGTCCCCAATGACTGGGGGGGGGTCCCCAGTGTCTGGGTCCCTTTGGGTGGGGGGGGTCCCAGACACCTGGGTCCCTTAGGGTGGGGGGTCCCCAAGAACTGGTGGGGGGGGGGGTCCTGGGTGTCTGGGTCCCTTAAGGGTGGGGGGTCCCCAGTGTCTGGGTCCCTTTGGGTGGGGGGGGTCCCAGACACCTGGGTCCCTTAGGGTGGGGGGTCCCCAAGGACTGGGGGGGGGTCCTGGGTGTCTGGGTCCCTTAAGGGTGGGGGGTCCCCAAGGACTGGGGGGGGGGGTCCTGGGTGTCTGGGTCCCTTAAGGGTGGGGGGGTCCCCAATGACTGGGGGGGGGTCCCCAGTGTCTGGGTCCCTTAAGGGTGGGGGGGATCCCACACACCTAAGGGGGGGGTCCTGGGTGTCTGGGTCCCTTAGGGTGGGGGGGTCCCCAATGACTGGGGGGGGGGGTCCTGGGTGTCTGGGTCCCTAAGGGTGGGGGGGTCGCAGACACCTAAGGGTGGGGGGGGGGTCCCAGACACCTGGGTCCTTTAGGGTGGGGGGTCCCAGACACCTAAGGGTTGGGGGGGGGTCCCCAATGACTGGGGGGGGGGATCCTGGGTGTCTGGATCCCTAAGGGTGGGGGTCCCGGACACCCGTTTGCCCTGACCGCCCCCCCCCCCAGGCCCCCTTCGAGGCTCACCGCATGGGACCGGGGGGCTTCGACCGACCCTTCCTCCCCCCCGGCCCCCCCCACGGCCTCATGCTGCGCCAGAAATCCATCGGTGGGTGCCTGGGTGCCCCCCCCCGGGGGGGGTGATGGGGGGGGGACACACCCCAGACCCCTGGGGTCAGAGGAGGGGCGGGGGGGGGGGAGAAAGGGCTGGGATGCCTGGGTCCATTATGGGGGGGGGGGGTCCCCTGGGTGCCTGGGTCCTTTCTTGGGTGGGGGGGGGTCCCCTGGAAACTTGGGTCCCCTCTTTGGGTGGGGGGGGGTCACCCAGACCCCTGGGTCCCCTCTTGGGGGGGGGTCCCCTCTTGGTGGGGGGGTTCCCTGGACACCTGGGTCCCCTTTTGGGTGGGGGGGGTCACCCAGACCCCTGGGTCCCCTTTTGGGGGGGGGGTCCCCTCTTGGGGAGGGTCCCCTGGATGCTTGGGTCCCCTTTTGGATGGGGGGGGGGTGTCCCCTGGACACCTGGGTCCCCTTTTGGGTGGGGGGGGGGTCACCCAGACCCCTGGGTCCCCTTTTGGGGGGGGGGTTCCCCTGGACACCTGGGTCCCCTTTTGGGTGGGGGGGGTCACCCAGACCCCTGGGTCCCCTTTTGGGGGGGGGGTCCCCTCTTGACGGGGGGGTTCCCTGGATACTTGAGTCCCTTTTTGGGTGGGGGGGGGGTCCCCTGGACACCTGGGTCCCCTTTTGGGTGGGGGGGTCCCTTGGACACCTGGATCCCCTCTTGGAGGGTGTCCCCTGGACACCTGGGTCCCCTTTTTGGGTGGGGGGGGTCACCCAGACCCCTGGGTCCCCTC
>JAZGTQ010000395.1:0-23885 GCA_037953605.1 Necrosyrtes monachus | reverse complement strand
TGCGTGCGAGGCTGGGTGGGAGTGCAGACGGGCGTGCAAATGGGGACGGGCGTGCAAGGGTGGGTGCGTGGGCGTGTCAAGGGGCGTGCAACGGCGAACGGGCGGCAAAAGGGGCCGTGCAAGACGAAGCTCCTCCCACTCCCCCTCAAGCCCCGCCCCTCTCCCGGGACGCAGCGACGGAGAGCCACGCCCCCTCCTCGGTCACGCCTCGGACGAGCGACGCCCCCCCCGCGAGGGCGGAGCCGGGAGAGCCCGGTCGGGCCCCGCCCCCTCTCTAGAGGCCCCGCCCCCTCTCTAAGGGCTCCGCCCCCTCTAGCTATCCCCATCCCCCCCCCCCCCCCTCGCCCTATAGGGTCTCCCCCATCGCCCCTCCCACCCCATAGGGGCCCCCCCACCCTATAGGGACCCCCCACCCTCTATGGGAACCCCCTATGGGTGCCCCCCCCCCCCATGGGGACCCCCGTATAAGGGTGCCCCCCCCCCATAGGCACCCCCCCTGTATATGGGTGCCCCCCACCCCATAGGGACCCCTCTATAGGTGTGTGTCACCCCCCCAGGGACCCCCTATAGTCATGCCCCCCCATATGTGCCCCCCCCAAGGACCCCCAATATTTGTGCCCCCCCCGTAGGTGCCCCCCCCGTAGGGACCCCCTATAGTTATGCCCCCCATATGTGCCCCCCCTGGACCCCCAATATTTATGCCCCCCCACGTCCACCCTGCCAGGGACCCCCAATATTCATGCCCCCCATATATGCCCCCCCATAGGGACCCCCAATACTTATGCCCCCCATATGTCCCCCCCCATAGAGACCCCATATATTTATGCCCCCCCCAGGGACCCCTGTATTTATGCCCCCCCATAGGTGCCCCCCCACATGTGCCCCCCCCAGGGACCCCCAGTATTTATACCCCCCATATGTCCCCCATAGGGAACCCTTATATTTTTACCCCCCCACATGTGCCCCCCCCATGGAAACCCCCAATATTTATGCCCCCCATATGTCCCCCCCATACGTCTCCCCCCCCGAGACCCCCAATATTTATGCCCCCCCCACATGTGCCCCCCCATAGGTGCCCCCCCCATAGGTGCCCCCCCAGGGACCCCCAATATTTATGCCCCCCCATATGTCCCCCCTATAGGGACCCCCAGTATTTATGCCCCCCCACGTCCCCCCCCCAGGGACCGCCAATATTTATGCTCCCCATATGTGCCCCCCCCATAGAGACCCCCTATATTTATGCCCCCCACATGTGCCCCCCCAGGTACCCCCAAAATTTATGCCCCCCCATATGTCCCCCCCCATAGAGACCCCCTATACTTATGCCCCCCTTATGTGCCCCCCCCAGGGACCCCCAATATTTATGCCCCCCACATGTCCCCCCCCCAGGGACCCCCAATATTTATGTCCCCCCCCAGGGACCCATTATATTTATGGCCCCCCACATGTGCCCCCCCCAGAGATCCCCAATATTTGTGCCCCCCCATATGTGCCCCCCAGGGATCCCCAAAATTTTTACCCCCCCATATGTGCCCCCCCATAGAGACCCCCAATATTTATGCCCCCCCATGTGCCCCCCCCCCAGAGACCCCATATATTTATGCCCCCCCCCAGGGACCCCCAATATTTTTACCCCCCCATATGTCCCCCGCAGGGACCCCCAATATTTTTACCCCCATATGTCTCCCCCCTAGAGACCCCCCATATTTATGCCCCCCATATGTCCCCCCCATAGAGACCCCCAATATTTATGCCCCCCCTATGTGCCCCCCCCCGAGACCCCATATATTTATGCCCCCCCCATGGACCCCCAATATTTTTACCCTCCATATGTCCCCCCCATAGAGACCCCCAATATTTATGCCCCCCATATGTCACCCCCCCATAGAGACCCCCCAATATTTTTACCCCCCCGTGTGCCCCCCCCGAGACCCCATATATTTATGCCCCCCCCAGGGACCCCCAATATTTTTACCCCCCCATATGTGTGTCCCCCCCATAGAAACCCCCAATATTTTTACCCCCCCATGTGCCCCCCCCCGAGACCCCATATATTTATGCCCCCCCCAGGGACCCCCAATATTTTTACCCCCTCATGTGCCCCCCCCAGAGAGCCCATATATTTATGCCCCCCCCAGGCACCCCCAATATTTTTACCCCCCATATGTCCCCCCCATAGAGACCCCCAATATTTATGCCCCCCCCATGTGCCCCCCCATAAAGACCCCATATATTTATGCCCCCCCAGGGACCCCCAATATTTTTACCCCCCATATGTCCCCCCCATAGAGACCCCCAATATTTATGCCCCCCCATGTGCCCCCCCCCCGAGACCCCATATATTTATGCCCCCCCCAGGGACCCCCAATATTTTTACCCCCTCATGTGCCCCCCCCCAGAGAGCCCATATATTTATGCCCCCCCCATGGACCCCCAATATTTTTACCCTCCATATGTCCCCCCCATAGAGACCCCCAATATTTATCCCCCCCCCCCGGTGTCCCCCCCCGGCCCCCCCCCCCGCGCGCCCCCTGGCGGCGGCGGGCGGACACCGCAACCACTCGGCACCTGCCGGCACCGGGCGGGAGGCGCTCGGCTCCTTTCGGCTCCTTTCGGGCCGGTTCGGGCCGGTTCGGCGACTGTTCGGGAGGGTTCGGGTCGGTTCGGCTCCTTCTCGGGTCGAGCCGCTGACTCTCGGGGACGTTCGGGTCGGTTCGGCGACGTTCGGGCTGGTTCGGCTGCCCTCGGCCCGGCTCGGCTCGGCTCGGCTCGGTACGGCAGGTGAGCGCGGGCCCGGCCGGGGAACCCAGGCGTCCGGGGGGGGGGGGGGGGCAGTTTTGGGGGGGGTGGGGGCAGATTTGGGGGGGGGGCAGGTTTGGGGGGGGGCAGGTGGGGGGGGGCAGGTCTGTGGGGCAGGTTGGGGGGGCAGGCTTTGGGGGGGGGGCTCGTTTGGAGGGCGGGGGGGCAGATTTGGGGGGGGGCAGGTCTGGGGGGCAGGTTGGGGGGCAGGCCTTGGGGTACAGGGCTTGAGGGGCAGTTGGGGGGGCAGGTATTGGGGAGCCAGGTCTGGGGGGGCTGGTTTGGGGGGGCAGGAATGAGGGGCAGGTCTATGTGGGGCTGGTTTGGGGGGGGCTGGTTTGGGGGGGCAGGAATGAGGGGCAGGTCTGGGGGGGCTGGTTTGGGGGAGCAGGAATGAGGGGCTGGTTTGGGGGGGCTGGTTTGGGGGTACAGGGCTGAGAGGGGGACATATGTGGGGTAAGTATTGGGGGGCTGGTTTGGGGGGGCTGGTTTTGGGGTACAGGAATGAGGGGCAGGTTTATGTGGGGCTGGTTTGGGGGGGCTGGTTTTGGGGTACAGGAATGAGGGGCAGGTCTGGGGGGGCTGGTTTTGGGGTACAGGGCTGAGGGGACATATGTGGGACAAGTATTGGGGGGCAGGTTTGGGGGGGCTGGTTTTGGGGTACAGGAATGAGGGGCAGGTTTATGTGGGGCTGGTTTGGGGGGGCTGGTTTTGGGGTACAGGAATGAGGGGCAGGTCTGGGGGGGCTGGTTTTGGGGTACAGGGCTGAGGGGACATATGTGGGACAAGTATTGGGGGGCAGGTTTGGGGGGGCTGGTTTTGGGGTACAGGAATGAGGGGCAGGTTTATGTAGGTCTGGTTTGGGGGGCAGGTCTGTGGGGCAGGTTTGGGGGTACAGGGCTGGGAGGGGCACGTATGTGGGGCTGGTTTGGGGGGGCAGGTTTGGGGGTACGGGGCTGAGGGGCAGGTATTGGGGGGCAGATCTGTGGGGCAGGTTTTGGGGTACAGGTCTGTGGGGCAGGTTTGGGGGGGGGACCAGGCTGTGGGGCAGGTTTTGGGGTGCAGGACTGGGGGGTGGGGGGGGGCCCAGGGCCTTTGCAGGGGGGCAGAGCTGGGGGGGGGGGGGGCTGTAATGTCTGGGAGGGGGGCAGGTTTGGGGGGGGGGCTCCCCCTTCAGTGGGGCAGATCTGGGGGTGCAGGGGCAGATCTGGGGGTGCAGGGGTGGATATGGGGGGGCTGCAAAGCAGGGAGGGGGGGCACTGTCCTGGGGGGGGGGGGACAGATTTGGGGGTGCAGGGGCAGATCTTGGGGGAGGGGGGGTTGCCCTGTCCTGGGGGAAGGGGCAGATCTGGGGGGGCTGGGGGCAATTGTCAACCTTGGAGGGGGGCAGTTGTGGGGCTGGGGGGGCAGCTGTGGGGGTCGTGGGGGGCAGTTGTGGGGCTGGGGGGGGCAGTTGTGGGGCTGGGGGGCACTTGTGGGGCTTGGGGAGCACTTGTGGGAGTCGGGGGGGCAGCTGTGGGGCTGGGGGGACAGCTGTGGGGGTCGTGGGGGGCAGCTGTGGGGCTGGGGGGGCACTTGTGGGGTTGTGGGGGGCAGTTGTGGGGCTGGGGGGGTCAGTTGTGGGTGTCGTGGGGGGCAGTTGTGGGTCTCGGGGGGGCAGTTGTGGGGCTGGGGGGCAGCTGTGGGTGTCGTGGGGGGCAGTTGTGGGTCTCGGGGGGGCAGTTGTGGGGCTGGGGGGGCAGCTGTGGGGGTCGTGGGGGGCAGTTGTGGGGCTGGGGGGAGCAGTTTTAGGGCTGGGGGGGGCAGTTGTGTGTCTCGGGGGGGGCACTTGTGGGGCAGGGGGGTCCCTCTGGGGGTCCTTGGGTGTGGGTACACTTGGGGGGCAGCCCCCTTGCTGTGCAGCGGGTGGTGACACCCCCCCTCGCACAAGAGCTGGGGGGGGGGGGCTCTCCCCGACGCCTGGGTCCCGTCCCCCCCCCCCCCCCCCGCGGGTTTCCCTCGTGCGACGCCGTGCGGAGGCGGCCGCGGCAGCCGTGTGCGGGGGTGGCACGACGAGCGTGCGAGGGGGAGGGGGTGGCGTTCACACCTCTCGTGCATCGCACGAGGGGGGGGGGGAGCACACACCCAGGCGTCTGCCCCCCCCCTCCAAAACACGTCTCTTCCCACAGGTCGCCGTCGCACGAGGGACACCCCCCCCCCCCCTCCGCCGCTCGTGAGCTCACGGCCCTCGTGCCGCATGGCCCAGCCCGGCCCCCGCCTTGCACACGCGCCCCCCCCCGGGCACCGCTGACCCCCCCCCCCTCCACGGCCCTGCCGAGGAGCCGCCCAGCAGGTGATGCCGTCGCACGAGGGCTCGCACGAGGGGGGTGGGAGAGGGTGTGCACGCCTGTCGCACGAGGCGGTGGGGGGGGGTGTGTGTGCGCGGTAGGGGGGGCGGTTGTGAGCGCGGGGACGTGGGCGGTTGGGTTTGCACACGCGCAGCGCCGCGTGAGCACGCTTGTGAGCACAAGCGCTGCAGCATCACAAGCGCGTGCACGCTTGCGAGCACGAGCGCTGCAGCATCACGAGCACGAGCGCGTGCACGCTTGCGAGCACGACCCCCTGCACGCTCACAGCCCTGCGCGCGCTCGTGAGCACAAGCGTGTGCGCTATCAGGAGCGCAGGCGTGTTCACGCTCATGAGCACAACCCCGTGCACACTCATGAGCACAAGCACGTGCACAGTTACGAGGCCAATTAGGTGCGCAAGCACGGCTGTGCACAATTGCGAGCACAAGCATGTGCACAATCACAAGCATGACCCGATGCGCGATCCGAACCCTGTGCACTAGCACAAGCACAAGCACACTCACCCCGCGCACGCTCGTGAGCATAATTGGGCGCAGTCACAAGCACGTGCACAATCACACTCATAACCCCATGCACACCCGTGAGTACAATTGTGCGCAATCACAAGCATAAGCACGTTCACGATCGCAACCCCCACACACACTTGTGAGCACAAGCATGTGCGCTACCACGAGCATATGCATATTCACAATCACACCCATGACCCTGCACACGCTTGTGAGCACAAGCACATGCACTGTCATGAGTATGTGCATGTTCACAACCCCGTGCACACTTGTGAGCACAATTGTGCATGATCCTGAGCACATGCACTTTCACAATCACACTCATGACCCTGCACACGCTTGTGAGCACGAGCACGTGCACAATCCCGGGCATATGCGTGTTCACACACCCCCCCCCACGCTCGTGAGCACAAGCATGTGCACTATCGTGAGCACGCGCATATTCACAACCCTGCTCACACTTATGCCCACAAGCACGTGCACAATCATGAGCATAAGCACCTTCACAACCCCTTGCACGCTCGTGAGCACAACTGTGCACAATCATGACTGCGTGCACGTTCACAATCACACTCGCAACCCCCCACATGCTTGTGAGCACAAGCATGTGCACAATCACCACCACGTGCGTGTTCAGAACCTCATGCACGCTTGTGAGCACAACGGTGCATGATCACGCGCGCGTTCACAATCACACTTGTGACCCCGCACATGCTCATGACCACAAGCTCATGCACAATCACGAGCATATGCACGTTCACAACCCCACGCACACTCGTGAGCACAAGCACGGGCGCTATTGTGAGCACGCACACATTCACAACCCCGTGCACGCTCGTGAGCACAATTGTGCATGATCCTGAGCGTGTGCACGTTGACAATCACACTTGCGACCCCGCACGTGCTCGTCAGCGCAAGCACATGCAGAATCACGAGCACGCGCGTGTTCACGACTCTGCGCACACCCACGAGCACAAGCACGTGCGCGATCACGAGCATATGCACGTTCACAACCCTGCTCACCCTCATGAGCACAAGCACATGCACTATCACGAGCACACGCATGTTCACAACCCTGCTCACCCTCGTGAGCACAAGCACGTGCCTGTTCACAACCCCGCCCACCCTCGTGAGCACAAGCACGTGCACTATCGCGAGCACACGCGCGTTCACAACCCTGCTCTCCCTCGTGAGCACAAGCACGTGCACTATCGCGAGCACACGCGCGTTCACAACCCTGCTCACCCTCGTGAGCACAAGCACGTACACTATCACGAGCACATACATGTTCACAACCCTGCTCACACTCGTGAGCACAAGCACGTGCACTATCGCGAGCACACGCGCGTTCACAACCCTGCTCACCCTCATGAGCACAAGCACGTGCCTGTTCACAACCCCGCCCACCCTCGTGAGCACAAGCACGTGCACTATCGCGAGCACACGCGCGTTCACAACCCTGCTCTCCCTCGCGAGCACAAGCACGTGCACTATCGCGAGCACACGCGCGTTCACAACCCTGCTCTCCCTCGTGAGCACAAGCACGTGCACTATCGCGAGCACACGCGCGTTCACAACCCTGCTCTCCCTCGTGAGCACAAGCACGTGCACTATCGTGAGCACACGCGCGTTCACAACCCTGCTCGCCCTTGTGAGCACAAGCACATGCACTGTCGTGAGTACACATGTTCACAACCCCGCTCTCCCTCGTGAGCACAAGCACGTGCACTATCGCGAGCACACGTGCGTTCACAACCTGCTCGCCCTCGTGAGCACAAGCACATGCACTATTGCGAGCACATGCGCGTTCACAACCCTGCTCGCCCTCGTGAGCACAAGCACGTGCACTATCGTGAGCACACGCGCGTTCACAACCCTGCTCGCCCTTGTGAGCACAAGCACATGCACTATCGTGAGTACACATGTTCACAACCCTGCTCGCCCTCGTGAGCACAAGCACATGCACTATCGCGAGCACATGTGCATTCACAACCCTGCTTGCCCTCGTGAGCACAAGCACGTGCCCGTTCACGACCCCGCCCACGCTCGTGAGCACAAGCACATGCGCTATCGCGAGCACACGCGCGTTCACAACCCCATGCACGCTCATAAGCGCAAGCACGTGCACTATCACAAGCACATGCTCGTTCACAACCCTGCTCGCCCTCGTGAGCACAAGCACGTGCACTATCACGAGCACACGCATGTTCACAACCCTGCTCGCCCTCGTGAGCACAAGCGCGTGCCCGTTCACGACCCCGCCCGCGCTCGTGAGCACAAGCACGCGCACCATCACCGCCCCGAGCAACGTCCGTGACCCCTCGCACGCTCGCCAGCCCGCTAGTGCGCCGTCCCCGCCGCGGCCTCCGTCCCCGGGCGTGCGAGGCGGGCGTGCGAGGCGGGCGTGCGAGGCGGGCGTGCGAGGGGGCTCTCTGATTGTGCGCAGGCGGCCATGTCGGGGGACTACGAGGAGGACGTGTGCCGCAGCGCGCTGCGCCTGGTGCAGGAGCTCTGCTTCGCCCCCCGCGCCCGCCCCCCCCACGACAAGTGCCTCGAGTTCACCGACCTCCTGCGGCACCGCGGCCACCCCCGGCCCTCCGACGCCGGTCAGCACCCCAAATTCCTCCCCCCCCCCCCCCCCGGGGGTGGGACACCCCCTTTCCTCCTCTCTCACCCCCCCCAAAGGGATGGGACCCCCCCCCAAGGGATAGGACACCCCCAAAGGCATGGGATCCCCCCCAAAGGCATGAGACCCCCCCCCAAGGGATAGGACACCCCCAAAGGGATGGGACCCCCCCCCAAGGGATAGGACACCCCCAAAGGCATGGGACCCCCCCCCAAGGGATGGGACACCCCCAAAGGCATGGGACCCCCACCAAGGGATGGGACACCCCCAAAGGATGGGACCCCCACCAAGGGATGGGACACCCCCAAAGGCATGGGACCCCCACCAAGGGATGGGACACCCCAAAGGATGGGACCCCCCCCCTAAGGATGGGACCCCCCAAAGGCATGGGACCCCCCCCAAGGGATGGGACCGCCCCTAAGGGATAGGACACCCCAAAGGATGGGACCCCCCCAAAGCATGGGACCCCCCCCCAAGGGATGGGACCCCCCCCAGGGACAGGACACCCCCAGGGATGGGCCCCCCCCCCCCGCTGTGGGATGGTGTCCCCCCCCACCCTGATTTAGGGGGGCTGGGGGGGGGCAGGGAGTCCAGGAGGGTGATGGGGCACCCATGTCCCACATTTGGGGACCCCCAGGAGGGTGCTGGGACCCCAGGAGGGTGCTGGGTCCCTCCGGTGGGTTTTGGGGACCCCCAGGAAGGTTTTGGGGACCCCAAGGAGTGTGACAGGGACCCCAGGTGTGTTTTGGGGACCCCCAGAAGGGTTTTAGGGACCCCCAGGAGGGTGACAGGGACCCCCAAGATCATGGTGGGACCCCAAGAGGGTGCTGGGTCCTTCTGGTGGGTTTTGGGGACCCCCAGGAGGGTTTTAGGGACCCCCAAGAGGGTGCTGGGTCCCTCGGGTGGGTTTTGGGGACCCCCAGGTGGGTGGTGGGGACCCCAGGAAGGTTTTGGGGACCCCCAGGAGGGTTTTAGGGACCCCCAGGAGGGTGCTGGGTCCCTCGGGTGGGTTTTGGGGACCCCCAGGTGGGTGGTGGGGACCCCAGGAAGGTTTTGGGGACCCCAGGAGGGTTTTAGGGACCCCCAGGAGGGTTTTAGGGACCCCAAGATCATGGTGGGACCCCAAGAGGGTGCTGGGTCCTTCGGGTGGGTTTTGGGGACCCCCAGGAGGGTTTTAGGGACCCCCAGGTGGGTGGTGGGGACTCCAGGAGGGTTTTAGGGACCCCCAGGAGGGTTTTAGGGACCCCAAGATCATGGTGGGACCCCAAGAGTGTGCTGGTGCCCCCAGGAGGTTTCTGGGTCCCTCGGGTGGGTTTTAGCCCCCCCCCTTCCTCAGGTTTTGGGGTCCCCCCCGAAGTTTTGCCCCCCCCCATCGGTGCCCCCCCCCCTTGTATGTGTCCCCCCCCCCAGAGGTGTCCGTCAGCCTGCTCTCCGTCATCGTCACCTTCTGCGGCATCGTGCTTTTGGGGGTCTCGCTCTTCGTCTCCTGGAAGCTCTGCTGGGTCCCCTGGCGTCATAAGGGGGGGCCGGGGGCCCCCCCCCGAAAAGAACCCCCCCAAAGTGGAGGGGTTGCTTTCGGGGACCCCCTAACCGAGCGAGGGGAGCCGGGTCCCGAACCTCCCCCCGAACGCTGTTACCTGGACATGGGGCCCTGTCCTGAAGGGGGGGGGCGAGCGCTTGGGCCCCCCCCGCTTCAAGGGACCCCCCAAGTGCCCCCCCAGGGTCCCCCCGAACTGGGGGGGGACGGGACGGGGACGGGGAGCCTGCCCAGTGCCCCCTCCCAGCAACATGTGGTCGGCCTCGCCAGCAGGTAGGGACTGGGGGGGGGGACATGGGGACTGGAGGGGGGGGGACATGGGGACGGGGAGGGGGACATGGGGACGGGGGACATGGGGGGGTGACACATGGGGATGGGGGGGAGTGGGGATGGGGGGGCACGGGATGGGGACAGGGGACATGGGGGGGTGACGTGGGGATGGGGGGGACACATGGGGACGGGGGTGACATGGGGGGGTGCCATGGGGATGGGGGGGCATGGGAAGGGGACAGAGGACATGGGGGGGTGACATGGGGATGGGGGGGCGTGGGGACGGGGGGGCGTGGGATGGGGACAGTATGGGGACAGGGGACTGGGGGGTGACATTGGGATGGGGGGGGACACATGGGGACAGGGGGACATGGGGGGACATGGGGATGGGGGGGCGTGGGGACAGGGGTGTGACATGGGAATGGGGGGGTGACATGGGGACGGGGGAGACATGGGGATGGGGGGCATGGGGATGGGGGGCACGGGATTGGGGACAGGATGGGGACGGGACGTGGGGGGGTGACATGGGGATGGGGGGGACATGGGGACGGGGGGGGACATGGGGATGGGGGGGCGCAGGACGGGGACAGTATGGGGACAGGGGACATGGGGGGGCATGGGGTTGGGGGGGGACATGGGGACAGGGGGGACATGGGGGGGACATGGGGACGGGGGGGACATGGGGATGGGGGGGCATGGGATGGGGACAGGATGGGGACAGGGGACATGGGGGGGCATGGGGTTGGGGGGGGACACATGGGGACAGGGGTGACATGGGGGGGTGACATGGGGATGGGGGTGACATGGGGACGGGGGGGCGTGGGATGGGGATAGTATGGGGACAGGGGACTGGGGGGGTGACATCGGGATGGGGGGACACATGGGGATGGGGGGGCATGGGGGGACATGGGGATGGGGGGGCACGGGATTGGGGACAGGATGGGGACGGGACATGGGGGGGGTGACATGGGGATGGGGGGGACGTGGGGACAGGGGGGTGACATGGGGATGGGAGTTGACATGGGGACGGGGGGTCATGGGGACAGTATGGGGACATGGGGATGGGGGGGACATGGGGGGGTGCCATGGGGATGGGGGGGGCACGGGAATAGGGACAGGGGACACGGGGGGGTGACATGGGAATGGGGGGGGACATGGGGACGGGGGTGACGGGGGGCCCAGGGTGCCACGGGGGGGGGACGGGACACACATGGGGACAAGGAGTGACCCGGGATGCGGGGGTCCCCAACCCGCCCCCCCCCCCCAAAATCCCCTTTTCCTTCCAGCGCCCCCCTCCTCCTCCCCGATGACAAACCCGAACAAAATCCAACGCACCTGGGCCAAATCCAACCGGAATTGTATCGTCCCGGCGAGGGAGAAACGGGGGGGTTCAAAGGAGCCGGGGGGGGCAAAGGGGGGACCCCCCCCCCCCACTGCGGCCGTTTGAGCGTGGCTTTACGTTACGCTTACGGCTCCCAGCAGCTGGTCGTGCGAATCCTTCGAGCTCTCGATCTGCCGGCCAAAGACGCCAACGGCTTTTCCGATCCTTACGTCAAAATCTACCTCTTGCCCGACCGGAAAAAAAAATATCAAACGAAAGTTCATCGGAAAACGTTAAATCCCGTTTTCGACGAAACTTTTAGTTTCGGGGTCCCCTTCGGGGAGCTGCCGGCGCGGCGGTTGCATTTCAGCGTTTACGATTTCGATCGGTTTTCGCGGCACGATTTGATCGGGCAGGTGGTGTTGGATAATCTTTTGGAAGCGGCCGAGAGGGGACCCGACGTTCCCATCTGGAGGGACATCGTGGAGGGCAGCGGGGTGAGTGAGACGAGGGGGGGGGACGAGGGGACGATTTGGGGACCGGGGGGGGGTGGGCAGCGGTCGCGGGGGGGCTTAGCGCGAGGGATGGCAGGAGTTGCAGGAGAAATTGCAGGAGAATGAGTCGCGGGAGAATTTGCAAAAGAATTTGCGGGAGAATTTGCAGGGGACTTAATTATTTGCAGGTGCATTTGCAGAATTTGCAGGAGAATTTGCAGGGGAGTTAATTATTTGCAGGTGCATTTGCAGAATTTGCAAGAGAATTTGCAGGGACATTTGCAGGAGAATGATTTGCAAAAGACTTTGCAGGAGAATTGTTTGCAGGAGAATTAGTTGCAGGAGAATTAGTTGCAGGTGCATTTGCAGGAGAATTTGCAGGAGAATGATTTGCAAAAGAATTTGCAGGAGAATTTGCAGGGGAGTTAATTATTTGCAGGTGCATTTGCAGGAGAATTTGCAAGTGCATTTGCAGGGACATTTGCAGGAGAATGATTTGCAGAATTGGCAGGACAATCATTTGCAAAAGAATTTGCAGGTGCATTTGTAGGAGAATGATTTGCAAAAGAGTTTGCAGGAGAATTGTTTGCAGGAGAATTAGTTGCAGGTGCATTTGCAGGAGAATGATTTGCAAAAGAGTTTGCGGAAGAATTGTTTGCAGGAGAATTGTTTGCAGGAGAATTAGTTGCAGGTGCATTTGCAGGAGAATGATTTGCAAAAGAATTTGCAAGAGAATTTGCAGGGGAGTTAATTATTTGTAGGTGCATTTGCAGAATTTGCAAGTGCATTTGCAGGGACATTTGCAGGAGAATGATTTGCAGAATTGGCAGGACAATCATTTGCAAAAGAATTTGCAGGTGCATTTGCAGGAGAATTAGTTGCAGGTGCATTTGTAGGAGAATGATTTGCAAAAGAATTTGCGGGAGAATTGTTTGCAGGAGAATTAGTTGCAGGTGCATTTGCAGGAGAATGATTTGCAAAAGAATTTGCGGGAGAATTATTTGCAGGTGCATTTGCGGAGACATTTGCAGGGACATTTGCAGGAGAATTTGCAGGAGAATGAGTTGAAAAAGAATTTGCAGGAGAAGTATTTGCAGAGAATTAGTTGCAGGTGCGTTTGCAGGAGAATTTGCAGGTGCATTTGCAGGGACATTCTCAGGGACATTTGCAGGAGAATTATGATTTGCAAAAGAATTTGCAGGTGCATTTGCAGGGACGTTTGTAGGGACATTTGGAGGAGAATTGTTTGCAGGAGAATGATTTGCAGGTGCATTTGCAGGAGAATGATTTGCAAAAGAATTTGCAGGAGAATTATTTGCAGGAGAATTATTTGCAGGTGCATTTGCAGGAGAATGATTTGCAGGAGAGTTTGTGGGAGAATGATTTGCAAAAGAATTTGCAGGAGAATTATTTGCAGGTGCATTTGCAGGAGAATTTGCAAGTGCATTTGCAGGGACATTCTCAGGGACATTTGCAGGAGAACGATTTGCAAAAGCATTTGCAGGTGCATTTGCAGGAGAATTGTTTATTTGCAGGTGCATTTGCGGAGACATTTGCAGGAGAATTTGCAGGAGAATGATTTGCAAAAGAATTTGCAGGAGAATGATTTGCAGGAGAGTTATTTGTAAGTGCATTTGCAGGAGAACGATTTGCAAAAGAATTTGCAGGAGAATTAGTTGCAGGAGAATGATTTGCAGGTGCATTTGTGGAGACATTTGCAGGAGAATTGGCAGGAGAATGATTTGCAAAAGAATGTGGAGGAGAATCTGCAGGGCCATTGGCAGCTCGGGCCCTGGCAGCTTTGGCGGCTCCGCCTGCGGGCGTGGTCGCGGGCGTGGTCGCGGGCGTGGACGCGGGCGGAGCCGCCTGCGCTTTACGCCCGGGTTGGCCCCGGTCGCGGTTTTGGGGTTTTTGGCCCCGGTTTCGGCTCCGGGCGAGGGCTCGGTCCCCTCCCCCGGAGGGTTGGCCCCCCTGTGACCCCTGACCCCCCGTGACCTCTGACCCCACCCTGTGACCTCTGACTTGACCTCTGACCCTATGACCTCGCCCTGTGACCTCCCACTTGACCTGTGACCCATGACCTCCGCTCTGTGACCTCTGACTTGAACCCTCGCCCCACCCCGTGACCCATGACCCCCCGTGACCTCTGACCTCCCTTCTGACCTCCCGACTGCCCCCGCCCCTTGACCCGCCCCGTGACCCCCTGACCCCACCCCGTGACCCACGACCCCCCGCCCTCTGACCTCTGACCTCCCTTGTGACCTCCCGACTGCCCCCCGCCCCTTGACCCGCCCCGTGACCCCCTGACCCCACCCCGTGACCTCTGACCTCCCTGGTGATATCCTGACCCTACCCTCTGACCCCCAACTTGACCCATGACCCCCCCGACCTCCGACCTGCCCCGTGCCCCCACCCCGTGCCCCATGACCCCCGACCTCTGACCTCCCTTGTGACCTCCCGACTGCCCCGCCCCTTGACCCGCCCCGTGACCCCCTGACCCCACCCCGTGACCTCTGACCTCCCTGGTGATATCCTGACCCTACCCTCTGACCCCCAACTTGACCCATGACCCCCCCGACCCCACCCCCCGACCTCCGACCTGCCCCGTGCCCCCACCCCGTGCCCCATGACCCCCGACCTCTGACCTCCCTTGTGACCTCCCGACTGCCCCGCCCCTTGACCCGCCCCGTGACCCCCTGACCCCACCCCATGACCCACGACCCCCGCCCTCTGACCTCCCTTGTGACCTCCCGACTGCCCCCCGCCCCTTGACCCGCCCTGTGACCCCCTGACCCCACCCCGTGACCTCTGACCTCCCTTGTGACCTCCCGACTGCCCCCCGCCCCTTGACCCGCCCCGTGACCCCCTGACCCCACCCCGTGACCTCTGACCTCCCTTGTGACCTCCCGACTGCCCCCCGCCCCTTGACCCGCCCCGTGACCCCCTGACCCCACCCTGTGACCCACAACCCCCACCCTCTGACCTCTGACCTCCCTTGTGACCTCCCGACTGCCCCCGCCCCTTGACCCGCCCCGTGACCCCCTGACCCCACCCCGTGACCCCTCACCCCCCCACCCTCTGACCTCTGACCTCCCTTGTGACCTCCCGACTGCCCCCGCCCCTTGACCCGCCCCGTGACCCCCTGCCCCCACCCCGTGACCCCTCACCCCCCACCCTCCGACCTCTCCCGCTTGACCCCGTGCCCCCGACCCCTCACCCCCCCACCCTCTGACCCTTGACCCCGGCAAACGCCCTCCCCCCTCCCCCCTCTTGCCGCTTACCATCCCCTGCCCCCCGCCTGCCCCCTGCCCCCTGACCCCTGCCCCCTGCCCCCTGACCCCTGACCCCTGACCCCTGACCCCTGACCCCTGACCCCTGACCCCTGCCCCGGCAGGAGAAGGCCGACCTGGGGGAGGTGAACTTCTCGCTCTGCTACCTGCCGACGGCCGGCCGCCTCACCGTCACCGTCATCCGCGCCTCCAACCTGCGCGCCATGGACCTCACCGGATTCTCCGGTGGGCGCGGGCGCGGCGGGGCGCGGGGGGGGGCGCGGGGACCTGGGGGGTCGTGGGGGATACAGGGTCACAGGGGGACATGGGGGGATATGGGGGGGCAGAGGGACAGAGGGGTCGCGGGGGGTCACGGGGTCGTGGGGGGTCACGGGGTCATAGGGGGTCATGGGGTCACAGGGGGACATGGGGACATGGGGGGGCAGAGGGACAGAGGGGTCATGGGGGGTCATGGGGTTGTGGGGGGTCACAGGGGTCACAGGGGGACACGGGGTCACAGGGGGACATGGGGACATGGGGGGGCAGAGGGACAGAGGGGTCACAGGGGGTCACGGGGGGACACAGGGTCACAGGGGGACATGGGGACATGGGGGGCAGAGGGACAGAGGGGTCATGGGGGGTCATGGGGTTGTGGGGGGTCACAGGGGTCACGGGGGGACACGGGGTCACAGGGGGACATGGGGGGATATGGGGGGGCAGAGGGACAGAGGGGTCGCGGGGGGTCACGGCGTTGTGGGGGGTCACGGGGTCATAGGGGGTCATGGGGTCACGGGGGGACGTGGGGACATGGGGGGCAGAGGGACAGAGGGGTCACAGGGGGTCACGGGGTTGTGGGGGGTCGTGGGGGACACAGGGTCACAGGGGGACATGGGGGATATGGGGGGGCAGAGGGACAGAGGGGTCGCGGGGGGTCACGGGGTCGTGGGGGGTCGTGGGGTCACGGGGGGACATGGGGACATGGGGGGCAGAGGGACAGAGGGGTCACGGGGGGTCACGGCGTCGTGGGGGGTCACAGGGGTCACGGGGGGACGCAGGGTCACAGGGGGACATGGGGACATGGGGGGGCAGAGGGACAGAGGGGTCATGGGGGGTCACGGGGTCGTGGGGGGTCATGAGGACACAGGGGGACATGGGGACACGGGGGGATATGGGGACATGGGGGGATATGGGGGGCAGAGGGACAGAGGGGTCGCAGGAGGTCACGGAGTTGTGGGGGGTCACGGGGTCGTGGGGGGTCATGGGGTCACGGGGGGACGTGGGGACATGGGGGGATATGGGGGGCAGAGGGACAGAGGGGTCACGGGGGTCATGGGGGTCACAGGGGGACGGGGGGGCAGAGGGACAGAGGGGTTGCAGGGGGTCATGGGGTCGTGGGGGGTCATGGGGGGACATGGGGACACGGGGGGACATGGGGACATGGGGGGATATGGGGGGGCAGAGGGACAGAGGGGTCGTGGGGGGTCACAGGGTCATGGGGGGTCACGGGGGGACACGGGGACATGGGGGGATATGGGGGGCAGAGGGACAGAGGGGTCACGGGGTCATGGGGGTCACAGGGGTTACAGGGGACATGGGGACACGGGGGGACACAGGGGCACGGGGGGATATGGGGACATGGGGGGGATATGGGGGGGCAGAGGGACAGAGGTCACAGGGGGTCACGGGGTTGTGGGGGGTCATGGGGTTACGGGGGACACGGGGTCACAGGGGGACATGGGGACATGGGGGGGATATGGGGGGGCAGAGGGACAGAGGGGTCACAGGGGGTCACGGGGTCGTGGGGGGACGTGGGGACATGGAGGGGGATATGGGGGGGCAGAGGGACAGAGGGGTCATGGGGGTCATGGGGTCGTGGGGGGTCACGGGGGGACGTGGGGGGACATGGGGACATGGGTGGGATGTGGGGGGGCAGAGGGACAGGGGGTCACAGGGTCATGGGGGGTCACGGGGGTCACAGGGGACATGGGGACATGGGGGGGCATGGAGGGGCAGGGACAGGGGTCATGGGGGTCACAGGGGTCATGGGGGGACATGGGGACATGGGGACATGGAGGGGCTGGGACAGAGGGGTCATGGGGGTCACAGGGGTCATGGGGACACGGGGGCAAGGACAGGGGTCACGGGGAACATGGGGGACATGGGGGGACATGGGGACACGGGGGGGCAGGGACAGGGGTCATGGGGGTCACAGGGGTCATGGGGACATGGGGGGGACATGGGGACATGGGAAGGCAGGGACAGAGGGGTCACGGGGGGTCATGGGGTTGTGGGGGACACCATGGGTCTCTGTGGGGTGCCGTGGGTCACCGTGGGGTGGCCGTGGGGCTCTGTGGGGTGGCCGTGGGGTGGCTGTGGGTCACCGTGGGGTGGCCGTGGGGCTCTGTGGGACAGCCATGGGGCTCTGTGGGGTGCCGTGGGTCACCATGGGGTGGCCGTGGGGCTCTGTGGGGTGGCCGTGGGGTGGCCGTGGGGCACTGTGGGACAGCCATGGGGCTCTGTGGGGTGCCGTGGGTCACTGTGGGGTGGCCATGGGGTGGCTGTGGGTCAGCGTGGGGTGGCCGTGGGGCTCTGTGGGGTGGCCATGGGGTGGCTGTGGGTCCCTGTGGGATGCTGTGGGTCACTGTGGGACAGCTGTGGGGCTCTGTGGGGTGCTGTGGGTCACTGTGGGGTGGCTGTGGGTCACCGTGGGACAGCCATGAGGCTCTGTGGGGTGCCGTGGGTCACTGTGGGATGGCTGTGGGGCTCTGTGGGGTGCCGTGGGGTGGCCGTGGGGCTCTGTGGGGTGCTGTGGGTCACTGTGGGGTGGCTGTGAGGCTCTGTGGGGTGGCCATGGGATGGTTGTGGGTCACAGTGGGGTGCTGTGGGTCACCGTGGGACAGCCATGGGGCTCTGTGGGGTGCTGTGGGTCACTGTGGGATGGCCATGGGGCACTGTGGGATGCCGTGGGTCACTGTGGGGTGGCTGTGGGGCTCTGTGGGGTGCTGTGGGTCACTGTGGGACAGCTGTGGGGCTCTGTGGGGTGGCCATGGGATGGTTGTGGATCACCGTGGGGTGCTGTGGGTCACCGTGGGACAGCTGTGGGGCTCTGTGGGGTGCCGTGGGGTGGCCGTGGGGCTCTGTGGGGTGCTGTGGGTCACTGTGGGACAGCTGTGGGGCTCTGTGGGGTGGCCATGGGATGGTTGTGGGTCACCGTGGGGTGCTGTGGGTCACCGTGGGACAGCTGTGGGGCTCTGTGGGGTGCCGTGGGGTGGCCGTGGGGCTCTGTGGGGTGCCATGGGTCACCGTGGGACGGCTGTGGGGTGCCGTGGGTCACCGTGGGGTGGCCGTGGGTTCCCACGGATCAGCTGTGGGGCTGCCGTGGGGCTCTATGGGGCTGTGCGTGTGTCCCCCCCCCTTCCCCAGACCCCTACGTGAAGGCCTCGCTGATGGCGGAGGGCCGGCGGCTGAAGAAGCGCAAGACGTCGATCAAGAAGAACACGCTGAACCCCAGCTACAACGAGGCCCTCGTGTTCGACGTGCCGCACGAGAGCGTGCACCACGTCAGCCTCACCATCGCCGTCGTCGACTACGACTGGTGAGCCGGGGAGGGGGGGGGGCCGCCCGCCGTGGGGCTGAAGGGGGGGGGGAAGATTAACCCGTAGCCATTGGGCTGGGTGGAAGAGCCCTCGTGCGAGGGGCGTTGCACGAGCGCGTGCACCACGTCAGCCTCACCGTCGCTGTCTGCGACCGGTGAGCCGGCGTCCACCCGCCGTGGGGCTGAAGGGGTCCGTGATTGGGGGGGGATTAACCCATAGTCATGGGGGCTGGGTGGAAGAGCCCTCGTGCGAGGGGCGTTGCACGAGCGCGTGCACCACGTCAGCCTCACCATCGCTGTCTGTGACTGGTGAGCCGGGGTCCACCCGCCGTGGGGCTGAAGGGGTCTGCGATGGGGGGGGGGGATTAACCTGTAGCCATTGGGCTGGGTGGAAGAGCCCTCGTGCGAGGGGCGTTGCACGAGCGCGTGCACCACACCAGCCTCACCATCGCTGTCCGTGACCACCGGTGACCCGGGGGGTGTGGGGGGGGACACGCCCGGACACCTGGGTCCCCCTTTGGGAGGAGGGTGGGGGGCGTGTGTGGAATTTGGGGTGTGCCAACAACGCCCGGGGTGCCCTTGGTGGGTGTAAAGTGGGGTGACCCGTGGGTGCTGCCGGGGGGGGGGGTGCGGGTGCCGGGAGGGGGTGTCACCCATTGTGCCCCCCCCCCCGGTGGCTTTTTTTGTGTCCCCCCCCCCCCAGTATCGGACACAACGAGGTGATCGGGCTGTGCCGGGTGGGCAGCGACGCCGAGGGGCCGGGCCGGGAGCACTGGGCGCAGATGTTGGCCAACCCCCGCAAACCCATCGAGCACTGGCACACCCTCGTCGAGGTGAGACCCCCCCCCACCCACCCAAGGACCCCCGGGCACCCGCTGGCACCCATAGGATCTGCCCCCCCCCCCCCCCGCCCCCCCCCGGCGGCCAGCAGCACGCGTGGGTCGACCCCAGCACCCGCAGGGCATCCTCGGCACCCGTGGGGTGCTGCGGTGACTGCGGTGAAGCTGTGGGATCTTCCCCCCCCCGCCCCCAGCACCCGTGGGGCACCCCCAGCACCCACGGGACTCCCCAGCAACCATAGGGAACCCACAGGACCCCCCCAGCACCCATGGGACCCCACAGCACCCGTGGGACCCCACAGCACCCACAGGACCCCCCCAGCACCCATGGGACCCCCCAGCACCCACAGGACTCCCCAGCACCCATAGGGAACCCACAGGACCCCCGCAGCGCCCGTGGGACCTTCCCAGCACCCACAGGACTCCCCGGCACCCATAGGGAACCCACAGCACCCACAGGACCCCCCAGCACCCATGGTGAATCCACGGGACCCCCCCAGCACCCATGGGACCCCACAGCACCCACGGGACCTCCCAGCACCCATAGGGAACCCACAGGACCCCCCAGCACCCACAGGACTCCCCAGCACCCACAGGACTCCCTAGCACCCATAGGGAACCCACAGGACCCACCCAGCACCTGTGGGACCCCCCAGCACCCGCAGGACTCCCCAGCACCCATAGGGAACCCACAGGACCCCCCCAGCACCCGTGGGACCCCACAGCACCCATAGGGACCCCCCAGCACCCGTAGTGAACCCACAGGACCCCCCCAGCACCCATGGGACCCCACAGCACCCATAGTGAACCCACAGGACCCCCCCAGCACCCATGGGACCCCCCAGCACCCGTGGGACCCCCCAGCACCCACAGGACTCCACAGCACCCATGGTGAATCCGCAGGACCCCCCCAGCACCCATGGGTGACCCCATGGGACCCCCCAAGACCCCCCAGCACCCATGGTGAACCCACAGGACCCCCCCCAGCACCCGTGGGTCACCCTCAGCACCCACGGGGACCCCTCAGCACCCGTGGGACCCCCCAGCACCCATAGTGAACCCACAGGACCCCCCCAGCACCCGTGGGATCCCACAGCACCCCCAGGACTCCCCAGCACCCATAGGGAACCCACAGGACCCCCCCAGCACCCATGGGACCCCACAGCACCCATAGGGACCCCCCAGCACCCGTAGTGAACCCACAGGACCCCCCCAGCACCCATGGGACCCCACAGCACCCATAGTGAACCCACAGGACCCCCCCAGCACCCATGGGACCCCCCAGCACCCGTGGGACCCCCCAGCACCCACAGGACTCCCCAGCACCCATGGTGAATCCGCAGGACCCCCCCAGCACCCATGGGTGACCCCATGGGACCCCCCAAGACCCCCCAGCACCCATGGTGAACCCACAGGACCCCCCCCAGCACCCATGGGTCACCCTCAGCACCCACGGGGACCCCTCAGCACCCGTGGGACCCCCCAGCACCCATAGGGAACCCACAGGACCCCCCCAGCACCCATGGGACCCCCCAGCACCCATAGTGAACCCACAGGACCCCCCCAGCACCCATGGGACCCCACAGCACCCATAGTGAACCCACAGGACCCCCCCAGCACCCATGGGACCCCCCAGCACCCATAGTGAACCCACAGGACCCCCCCAGCACCCATGGGACCCCCCAGCACCCATAGTGAACCCACAGGACCCCCCAGCACCCACGGGTCACCCTCAGAACCCACAGGGACCCCCCAGCACCCACAGTGAACCCACGGGACCCCCCCCAGCACCCACGGGACCCCTGGGATCCAGTACCCCTGGGGCTCCCATGCGCTCGTGCGAGGGTCCTTCTGCAGTCGTGCCCCGTGCGAGGGTCCCCGTGTAAAAGGCCTTGTGCGAGGGTCCCCACGCGAGTGTCCCCGTGCGAGGGTCCCCGTGTAAACGTCCTTGTGCGAGGGTCCCCACACGAGTGTCCCCGTGCGAGGGTCCCCGTGCGAGGGTCCCCGTGCGAGTGTCTGTGCAAGTGTCCGTGCAAGGGTCCCCGTGCAAGGGTCCCTGCACGAGTGTCCCCGTGTGAGGGTGCCCGTGCAAGTGTCCCCATGTGAGGTCCCGTGCGAGTGTCCGTGTGAGCGTCCGTGCGAGTGTCCCTGTGCGAGGGTCCTCGTGCGAGTGTCCCCACGCGAGTGTCCCCGTGTGAGGCCCCGTGCGAGGGTCCCCATGCAAGGCTCCCTGCGAGTGTCTCCGTGCGAGGGTCCCCGTACAAGGGTCCTCGTGCGAGGGTCCTCGTGTGAGTGTCCCCGTGTGAGTGTCCCCATGCGAGGCCCCGTGCGAGTGTCCACGTGAGTCTCCCTGTGCAAGTGTCCCCGTGCGAGGGTCCCTGTGCAAGGGTCCTTGTGCAAGTGACCCCATGCGAGGGTCCCTGTGCGAGGGGCCTCATGCGAGTGTCCCCGTGTGAGGGTCCTCGTGCGAGTGTCCCCATGCGAGTGTCCGTGTGAGCATCCTTGTGCAAGTGTCCCCGTGCGAGTGTCCATGTGAGTGTCCTCGTGCGAGGGTCCCTGTGCGAGGCTCCCCGTGCAAGTGTCCCCATGCAAGTGTCCATGTGAGTGTCCTTGTGCGAGGGCCCTCGTGCGAGGGTCCGTGCGAGCATCCCTGTGCGAGGGTCCTCGTGTGAGTGTCCCCATGCGAGTGTCCATGTGAGCTTCCCCGTGCGAGGGTCCCCGTGCGAGTGTCCGTGTGAGCGTCCTCATGCGAGGGTCCCCGTGCGAGGGTCCCCGTTGCGAGTGTCTGTGTGAGCATCCTCGTGCAAGGGTCCCCGTGCGAGTGTCCGTGTGAGCATCCTCGTGCGAGGGTCCCCATGCGAGTGTCCGTGTGAGTGTCCTCATGCGAGGGTCCTCGTGCGAGGGTCCCTGTGCGAGTGTCCATGTGAGCTTCCCCGTGTGAGGGTCCCCGTGCAAGTGTCTGTGTGAGCTTCCCCGTCGAGGGTCCCCGTGCGAGTGTCCCCGTGCGAATATCCGTGTGAGCGTCCTCGTGCGAGGGTCCTCGTGTGAATGTCCCCGTGCGAGGGTCCTCGTGTGAATGTCCCCGTGCAAGGGTCCTCGTGCGAGGATCCCCGTGCGAGTGTCCATGTGAATGTCCTCGTGCGAGTGTCCTCGTGCGAGGGTCCCCGTGCGAGTGTCCCCATGCGAGTGTCCGTGTGAGCGTCCTCGTGGGAGGGTCCTCGTGCGAGTGTCCCCGTGCGAGTGTCCTGTGAGCATCCTCGTGCGAGGGTCCCCATGCGAGTGTCCGTGTGAGCGTCCTCATGCGAGGGTCCTCGTGCGAGTGTCCCCGTGCGAGTGTCCTCGTGCGAGTGTCCTCGTGCGAGGGTCCTCGTGCGAGTGTCCCTGTGCGAGTGTCCGTGTGAGCGTCCTCGTGCGAGGGTCCTCGTGCGAATGTCCCCATGCAAGTGTCCTCGTGTGAGGGTCCTCGGTGCGAGTGTCCCCGTGCGAGTGTCCCCATGCGAGTGTCCGTGTGAGCGTCCTCGTGCGAGGGTCCTTGTGCGAGTGTCCCCGTGCGAGTGTCCTCGTGTGAGGGTCCTTGTGCGAGGGTCCCCGTGCGAGTGTCCATGTGAGTGTCCTCGTGCGAGTGTCCTCGTGCGAGGGTCCTCGTGCGAGTGTCCCCGTGCGAGTGTCCGTCTGAGCGTCCTCGTGCGAGGGTCCTCGTGCGAATGTCCCCATGCGAGTGTCCCCGTGCGAGTGTCCGTGTGAGCGTCCTCGTGCGAGGGTCCCCGTGCGAGGCCCCGTGCGAGCGTCCCCGTGCGCAGGAGAAGGCGCTGGGGCTGGCGGCCAAGGGGTCGGCGCGGGACAAACCCGGCGTCGTGGTGGAACCCGTCCGCCCCGACTGAGCCCAGTGAGCCCGGCACTGGGGGCACTGGGAGGGACTGGGAGCTGTGTGGGAGGCACTGGGAACGGCATGGGGGCACTGGGAGGCACTGGGAGCTGCACTGGGAGGGACTGGGAGCTGTGCGGGAGGCACTGGGGGGCACTGGGAGGCACTGGGAATGGCATTGGGGGCACTGAGAGGCCCTGGGAGCTGCACTGGGAGGGACTGGGAGCTGTGTGGGAGGCACTGGGGGCACTGGGAGGCACTGGGAATGGCATTGGGGGCACTGGGAGGCACTGGGAGCTGCACTGGGAGGGACTGGGAGGAACTGGGAGCTGTGTGGGAGGCACTGGGAGGCACTGGGAGCTGCATTGGGGGCACTGGGAGCTGCACTGGGAGGGACTGGGAGGAACTGGGAGCTG
>JAZGTQ010000518.1:0-272885 GCA_037953605.1 Necrosyrtes monachus | reverse complement strand
CCATGGCTGAGGGGACACAAGGCTGGGGGGGGACACAGGGCCATGGCTGAGGGGACACGAGGGGACACTGGGCCATGGTTGAGGGGACACAAGGCTCGGGGGGGACACAGGGCCGTGGCTGAGGGGACACGGGGGGGACACTGGGCCATGGTTGAGGGGACACAAGGCTGGGGGGGGACACTGGGCCATGATTGAGGGGACACAAGGCTGGGGGGGGACACAGGGCCATGGCTGAGGGGACACAAGGCTGGGGGGGGACACAGGGCTGTGGCTGAGGGGACACGGGGGGGGGACATGGGGCCATGGCTGAGGGGACACAAGGCTGGGGGGGGACACTGGGCCATGGCTGAGGGGACACAAGGCAGGGGGGGACACAGGGCCATGGCTGAGGGGACACGGGGGGACATGGGGCCATGGCTGAGGGGACACTGGGGCCAGACACACACGGGGCCGTGGCTGAGGGGACGCAGGGGGGAACACGGGCCCGTGGCTGAGGGGACAGAGGCCTGAGAACACAGGGGACCTCCCCTCACCTGCAAGAAGTCGCTCTCGAAAAGCGGGCAATCCCGCAGCTCCCCGTACTCCCCCTGGGCCAAGCAGCGCCACAACCGGCCCATACCGAGCAGGAAGGGAGGGGAGCAGCCCGGGGAGGCCGGGCAGGCCCCGGGGGGGGCGGAAAGCCCCAGGGCAGCGTCGCTGTCGCCGCCGCCGCCGCCGCTCAAGATGGCGCCGAGACGCCTCAAGATGGCGCCCGCGGCCTTCCCGCTCCACGGCCCTGCGGGGCGGGAAGGCCGCGCGGCAGCCCCGCCCCCTCTTCCCCACATACCCCGCCCCTTTCCTCACTTACCACGCCCCTTTCCACACATACCCTGCTCCCTTCCCCACATACCCCGCCCCTTTCCCCACTGACCCCGCCCCTTTCTCCACTTACCCCACCCCCTTTCCCACTTACCCCGCCCCCTTTCTCCACTTAACCTGCACCCTTCCCCACATACCCCTCCCCTTTCCACACATACCCCGCTCCCTTTCCCCACATACCCCGCCCCTTTCTCCACTTACCCCGCCCCCTTTCCCCACTTCCCCCGCCCCCTTTCCCCGCTTACCCCGCCCCCTTTCCCCACATACCCCGCCCCTTTCCCCACATACCCCGCCCTTTCCCCACTTCCCCCGCCCCTTTCCCCACTGACCCCGCCCCCTTTCCCCACATACCCCGCCCCCTTTCCCCACTGACCCCGCCCCTTTCCCCCATACCCTGCCACCTTTCCCCACATACCCCGCCCCTTTCCCACATACCCCGCCCCTTCCCCACTTACCCTGCCCCTTTCCCACATACCCCGCCCCTTTCCCCACTTCCCCCGCCCCTTTCCCCACTTCCCCCGCCCCTTCCCCACTTACCCCGCCCCCTCTCCCCGCCACCGTCCCGTCGTCCCCCGCGCCGCCGCCGCCGCCGCCGCCCCGTCGTCCTCCGCGCTGCCAAGATGGCGGCGCGGCGGGAGGCCCCGGCGCTGGCCTTGACGCTGTTGGCGGCGGCGGCGGCGGCGGCCGAGGCGGCGTTGGGCGGCGGCGGGAGCTGCCGGGGAGGCCTCGGGTTGCGGGTGAGCGGCGGGGAGCGGAGGGGACGGGGATCCCGGCGACGGGGATCCCGGCGACGGGGGTTGGGCCCTGCCGGCGGGCGGGGTGTTAATATTCATGAGGGGGGCGGGGTTTCTCAGGGGACGGGGCGTTAATAGTCATGAGGGGAGGCTGGTTTTTGGGGGGTCCTGGGCCCCTTTCGTTGATGTTCGTAAGGGGAGGGGGGAGGGGTCCTGTGCGGTGATGGGTCATTAATGCTAATGAGGGAGGCGGGCTCTGTTGCCTGATGTCTCATTAATATTCAAGAGGGGGCGGGCACTGCCCCGCAGTGGCTTGTGTGAATGAGAGGGTAGGCTTTACCGAGTGACAGCTCGTTAATATTCATTAGGGAGATGGGCTGTCAGGTGCTCATTAACATTCATGAGAGAGCAAGGCTTGTGTAGTGACAGGTCATTAATATTCAGGAGGGGGCGGGCACTGCCCTGCCCTGGTAACGCTTATGAGACAGCAGGCAGTACCCTCTGGCGGCTCATTAGTATTAATGAGCGGGAGACTATTAACGACTGACAGCTCATTAATATTCAGGGACAATAGCCATTACCGCTCTCAGCACTGCCTCGGGGCGGCTCGTTAATATTCCCCAAGGGTGGGCACCAGTTTTGGCTAGCTCGTTAATATTCATGAGGATACAAAAAGTGTGTGTCCCCCCCCAATCCCGGACGCCTGGGTCCCCTGCCTGGGGTTGGGGGGGGGTGTCCCCATTGCGGACCCCTGGGTCCCCTCCCAAGGGGGGGTGTCCCCATCCTGGGGTCCCCTATGGGAGGCTCTGACCCCCCCCCCCGTGTCCTCAATGTCCCCCCCCCCCGTGTCCCCAATGTCCCCCCCCTTGTCCCCAATGTCCCCCCCGCCTTGTCCCCGTGTGTCCCCCCCCCAAGCCCGGCGAGGGCCGTGACACCGAGACCTGCGCTCTCACCCTGACCCTGGAGCACTCCTTCGAGCTGGGTAAGTTTTTGGGGGACAGACAGAGGGTCGAGGCGGGGGGGGACACACCGAACCGCTCCCCAACGCTTCTGTGTGTGTGTCCCCCCCCCCAGATGACACCCCCCGATTCCGCAAGCGGGGGACGCTGGCCTGGACCCCCGGTCCCGAGCCCACCCTGACGCTCGCCCAAAAGCAGCTCAGCGAGGACGAGCGCAACCAGCTGCGGGTCAGCACCGGGGGGGGGGGGGGGTTTGGGGTTTTTTTTTGGGGGGGGGGGGGCAGTGAAGGGGTTCCGGGGGGGGGGGTGACACTGTCCTTGTTGTCCCCTCTCCGCTGTCGCAGGAGGTGGCGGCCCGGGACGGGTTGTACCGGGTGCGGATCCCCCGTAAGCCCCCGGCCCCCGGGGAGGAGAGCGGCACCGAGTACGTCACCTCCTTCGTCCGGGCGGTAAGTGGGGGGCGCCCCCCCCCCCCAAACCCCCCCCACCGGGGGGGGGTGTCCCTGGGACCCCCAATTCCCGTTGCCACCCCCCCACACCCATCTGCCCCCCCGTTCTTGCCCCCTGATGTCCCCCGAGCCCCACGGTTCACCCCGGGCCCCCCCCCCCACCTCCATGTCCCACTGTTGCCCCCCCCAGCACCCCACTGTCCCCCCCCGCTATTGCCCCCCCCCCCCTTGCCTGGACACCCCGCTATTGTCCCCCCGGCTGACCCCAGGTCCTGTCCCCCCTCCTTGGTGTCCCCTGTCACCTTGCCCCCCCCGCCTTGGTGCCCCCCACACCCCATTGCTGCCCCCCATGTCCCTGTGCCCCCCCTTTCTGCCCCCCCATCACCCCGCGTCCCCCCCGTCCCCCCGTGTCCCTTGTCCCCCTCTGCCCCCGTGTCCCCCCCACTGCCCCTTGTCACTCCATAACCCCCGTCCCCCCGTCCCCCCATGTCCCTTGTCCCCCCGTGTCCCTTGTCCCCTTCTGCCCCGTGTCCCCCCCCGCCCCTTGTCACTCCACAACCCACGTCCCCCCTGTCCCCCGTGTCCCTTGTCCCCCCGTGTCCCTTGGTCCCCCCTGTCCCCCATGTCCCCCCCCCCGCCCCTTGTCACTCCATAACCCCCGTCCCCCCCGTCACCCCGTGTCCCTTGTCCCCCCGTGTCCCTCGGTCCCCCCCGTCCCCCCGTGTCCTTTGTCCCCCCGTGCCCCGCGTCGCCCCTCGGTCCCCCCGTCCCCCCGTGTCCCTTGTCCCCCTGTGCCCCCCATTGCCCCGTGTGTCCCCCCCTGCCCCTTGTCACTCCATAACCCACGTCCCCCCTGTCCCCCGTGTCCCTTGTCCCCCCGTGTCCCTCGGTCCCCCCCGTCCCCCCGTGTCCCTTGTCCCCCCGTGCCCCGCGTCGCCCCTCGGTCCCCCCCGTCCCCCCGTGTCCCTTGTCCCCCCGTGTCCCTCGGTCCCCCCCGTCCCCCCGTGTCCCTTGTCCCCCCGTGTCCCTCGGTCCCCCCCGTCCCCCCATGTCCCTTGGTCCCCCCTGTCCCCCCGTGTCCCCCCCCCGCCCCTTGTCACTCCATAACCCCCGTCTCCCCGTGTCCCTTGTCCCCCTGTGCCCCGCGTCGCCCCTCGGTCCCCCCCGTCCCCCCGTGTCCCTTGTCCCCCTGTGCCCCCCATTGCCCCGTGTGTCCCCCCCTGCCCCTTGTCACTCCATAACCCCCGTCCCCCCCGTCCCCCCGTGTCCCTTGTCCCCCCGTGCCCCGCGTCGCCCCTCGGTCCCCCCCGTCCCCCCGTGTCCCTTGTCCCCCCGTGTCCCTCGGTCCCCCCCGTGTCCCTTGTCCCCCTCTCCCCCATGGGCGTCCCCCCCCCCCGTGCCTTGTCGTCACCCCCCCGCCGCGTCCCCGCAGTGCGCGCTGGTGGAGTCCCACCTCTCGGACCGGCTGACGCTGCACGTGGACGTGGCCGGCAACGTGGTGGCCGTGGGGGTGGTGGCCGTGCCGGGGTCCTGCCGCGGCGCGGAGGTGGAGGACGTGGACCTGGAGCTCTTCAACACCTCGGTGGTCCTGCGGCAGCCCCTGCCCGCCGCCACGTGAGTCACCGGGGGGGGGACACACGCCGTGGGGGGGGGGGACACGACACGGACACGGACACCACCGCGGGGACGTGGCGGGGGAAAATACGGGGACGCGGTGGGGGACGGCGAGCCGGAGGTCGCCAGAAGCTCGGTGGCCTCGTGCCGACCCGCTCGCGGCGCCGGGTGAGAGCCTGGGGGGGGCACGGCGGGGGGGGGGACACACACACGGACGCTGTGGGGACACCGTGGGGGGGACACGGGGGGGGAGGACGTCCGCCTGGAGGTCTCCGGTAGCTCGGTGGCCTCGTGCCGACCCGTTTGCGGTGCCGGGGGAGAGCCTGGGGGGGGGGGGGACACACGCGGGGGGATGCTGGGGGGGGACGACACACGAGGTGGGGGGGGGGACATGGGGACACGGGAGGGGACGCATCAATGGGGAGCTGTGCACGCTGTGGGGGACGCGGTGACTGTGGGGGACGCGGTGGCCCTGGGGGGGGACACGGTGACGCTGGGGGGGGTGGCACAGGGGGATGGGGTGGGGGGGGGGGACAGTGGCCTTATGGAGGGGCATTTTGGGGGGGGGGCGAGGGGGGGGGGGGCTGAAGTTTTGGGTGCTGGCGGGGGGGTGGTGTGACATTTTAGGGGGCTGTTTCAGGGTCTGGGGTTTTGGGAGGGCAGCCTGGGATTGGGGGGGATCCCATGGTGGGGGGGGGGGCGTGCTGGGTTTTGGGGTGCACGTGACCCCCCCCCCGGACCCCCCCCCAGCCCCGAGACGGCCGCCTTCATCCGGCACCTGGAGCAGGAGCAAGCCCAGCGCGCCAAGAACCCCCAGGAGCAGAAGTCCTTCTTCGCCAAATATGTGCGTGGCCCCCCCAAACCCCCCCTAGACCCCCCCCAGACCCCCCAAAAACCCCAACAACCCCCCCAAAATCCCCCCATGCCCCCCAACACCCTCCCAGGCCCCCCAAACCTCCTCCATGCCCCCCCCCCCCCAAGCCTTCCCTGTCTCCCAATTCCCCCTGGGCTCCCCAAAACCGCTTTGTGTCCCCCAACCGCCCCCCCCCCCCGGCCCCCCCCCCCCCCAGCCCCTATAGACCCCATAGAGCCGGAGGGGGGGTGGTTATAGATTCTCTAGACCTGGGGGGGGGGGCATATGGAATCTATAGACATGGGGAGGGCGGCTGTGGAGCCTATAGAGTTGGGGGGGGGCTTGTAGAGTCGGGGGGGGCATATAGACCCTATAGAGACTGGGGGGGACAACTCCTTCTGACCCCCCCCCTTGCACCCCCACATTGTCTGGGGTCCCTGGGCAGCTCCCAAGCCCCACAACAGCCCCCGACCCCCCCAGTTTTTGTCATGGCCCCCCCCCCCAAATCCACTGGATCCCCCCCCCATGCCCCCAGACCTTGGGGTCCCCCCAAATCCCTCCTGCCCCCCCCCCAACCCTCCCTTGCCAACCCCAAACCCCATTGCCCCCCCATTTTCCCCTGGGGGGGATGGACAGCGGGGGGGGTGTATTTGGGGGTGACACCCCCCCCCCAATTTTTCCCCACAGTGGATGTACATCATCCCCATCGTCCTCTTCCTCATGATGTCCGGAGCCCCTGATGCAGGGGGGGGGCAAGGGGGGGGCACAGGGGGTGGGGGGGGCGCGGGGGGCAGGTGAGACTGATGTCATATCGTGTCCTGTCCCCCCCCGTCCCCAAAAATCCCACCGGGGCGGGGGGGGGCATGACGGTGAATAAACCTGTGTGACCCGCCCCCTCCCCAAAAATCCCACCGGGGGGGGCACGAAAGTGAATAAACCTGTGTGTGCCCCCTCCCCAAAAATCCCACCCGGGTGGGGGGGGCATGACAGTGAATAAACCTCTCTGTGCTGCCCCCCTCCCCAAAAATCCCACCGGGGGGGGCACGACAGTGAATAAACCTGTGTGTGCCCCCCCTCCCCCAAAATCCCACCGGGGGGGGGGGCACGACAGTGAATAAACCTCTGTGTGACCCCCCCTGCTTGCTGCCTGTCTGTGGGGGGGCCCGGGGGCGGGCAGCCCGGACGCCTGGGTCCTTTTGGGGGTCTTCTGTTTGGGGGGGGGGCACCCCAAAAACCTCCGGGGGGGGGGTATTCCCCCCCCCCCCCGCGCCGCCTTTAACCCTTGGACCCCAAACGGGGAGGACGCATAGGGGGGCGTGGCCTTACGGGGGGGCGTGGCCTGGTGGGCGGGGGGGGTGTGTGTGTGGCCAGGTGCGAGTGGGTGGGGCTGCCGTAGTGGGCGGGGCATTGCAGGGGTGGGCGTGGCGTGCGGAGCAAGGGGGCGGGGCGTCATCTCACCGGTACCGGCTTGGCGGGGGGGGGTGTAGGTGGGCGGGGTCGTGGTGGGCGGGGCCGGGCGGAGGCGGCCGCCGGGTGGGCGGGGCCGAGACGCGCCGTTCCGCCGCTCCGGGGGCTTCGCTCGGCCGCTGCCCGGGGCCGCCCCCCCCCCCGGTAAAACACCCCCCCCCCCCAAATTCACCGGCACCACCGGCACCACCGGCAGGTACCGACGCTGGGGGGGGACACGGACACGTGGGGGGGGGGACACGGGGCCGGGAAATGAAGGGGGGCGGTGGAGCGGGGCCGTGCAATGCACGGGGGGGGGTGTCGGTGTAACGGGGGGGGTGCAATGGAGGAGGAGGGGGGGGGTGTCGGTGGAACGGGGCCGTGCGAGGCGGCGGGGAGTGGCCGTGCAAATGTGGGGAGGGGGGGGTGTGTAACGGGCGTGCAAGGCGGCGGGAGGGGCTGGTGCAAAGGGGGAGGGCGGGCGTGCAAGGGAGGGGGGGAGAGGTGTGAGAGGGGCTCGGGGGTGTGCAAGGCACGGGGGCGTGCAAGGGATGCGGGCGTGCAAGGGGTGGGGGCGTGCAAGGGACGTGGGTGTGCAAGGAGGGCGGGTGTGCAAGGGCGCGGGGGGGGGGGAGGCGTGCAATGCACCAGGGAGACGCGTGCAATTGGGGGGGGAGAGGGAGGGGGAGCGGGGTGTCGTGCAACGCACCAGGGAGACACGTGCAAAGGGGTGTGGGTGTGCAAGGTGTGTGGGGGGGGTTGTCGTGCAAGGGGGTTGCGCGGCCGTGCGATGCGGCGGGGAGCTGGGCGCGATGGGGCCACGCTTGTGCAATGAAGGGGGCCGTGCAACGTGCAAGGCACGGGGGGTGTGTGTGTGTGTGTGTGCAAGGGGAGGGGTGCATGGGGGATGCTTGTGCAAGAGGCCTGTGCAACGTGCAAGGCGCCAGGGAGCTCCGTGCGATGGAGAGGAGGGGGGATTGTGCAAGGGGGGCCCCCCCCGTGCAACGGGGTGTGTGGGGGGGGGTGCACGCAGCGGTGACACGTGTGCAACGGCAGGCGGGGCCCCGCCACGCCGGGTGTGGGTGTGCGACGGGCTGTGCACACGCGTGTGCCCGCCAGCGGGCCACCCACGGGGCCGGGTGTGTAGCGCACACGTGCGTGCAAGGTGCCCTGCGCCCGCCGGCTCGGCCACGTGTGCGACACGTGTGTCCACCCCCCGCCACGTGTGCCAGGCAAGGGGGGGGGGGAGGGCAGGCCTTGCACACGCGTGTGCGAGCGGCGCCACACGGGACCCGTGGCCTCGTTTGGCCTCGTTTGGCCTCGTTTCGATGCCCCCCCCCCCCCCCGTCCTCGCACGTGGGGCCGCGGCAGCGGCGGCTGCCGGCACTGTGTCCCGTGGCCGGGCACACGCGTGTGCGGGCGTGCACGGGGCATGTGTGACATCGAGTGTGCATGCACGGGGCGTGTGGGAGCCGTGCGCACGGGGCGTGTGCAACCGTGGGTGCATGCGGAAGGAGCGTGCAAGCCGGGGAGGGGGTGTGTGTGCGTGTGTGCACGGGGGGGGTGGTGCGTGCAACCGTGCATGCGCGTGCAAGAGGTGCGTGTGCAACCGTGCGTGCACGTGCGAGAGGCGCGTGCGACCGCCTGCGTGCGTGCGAGAGGCGCGGGGGTGCAAGCGTGGCGGGGGGGCGGCGCGCCGAAGGAGCGTGCAAGCCGTACGTGTGCGCGTGAGCTGCGTGCGTGTCGCGTGTCGCGTGTTGTGGGGGGGGGCACGGGTGCGACGCCCGGGGGCTGCGTGTGCGTCGCACGAGGGCGTGTGTCGCACGAGGGCCTTGCACGAGGCCGCCGCGTGTGCACGCACGAGCGTGTGCACGCACGAGCGTGTGCGGGTGGGATGAGTGTGCACACGCGTGTCCGGATGCCTGGGTGCCCCCCCCCCCCCGGGCCTGGCAGTGCCTGACGGTCGCCATGGCAACAGCAAAGGATTCTGGGTGCAAACGGGCCCGAACCGGGGCTGGGTGTCGCACGAGGGCTCCTCGTGTCACACGAGGGCTCCTCGTGCAGCGGGGGTGGGGGGGGGGTTGGTTCGCAGCCGCCCCGCGCACGCGTGTGCAAATCCCCCGTGCACGCCGACGCCACCCCCCCCGCACGATTCCCCCGTCTCTGGCACGTTTGCACGCGCGCGTGTCTCGCACGTGGGTCACGTGCCGGTGCACGCTTACACGTGGCCCCCCGCCACGAGCCCTGGCACGCCCCACGCAGGCGTGAGCACGTGGCCTCGCACGCGCGCGCCCACACCTCGTGCGCGCACACGCGCGTGCGCGCCCCTGGGCACGCTCGCCCTAGGGTCCCGTGCATGCTTGCATGCTTGCACGCAGGCCCCGTGCACACACACACGCGCGCGCTCTGCCACGAGTGGACGCCTCGTGCACAGGCGTGCTCGCGTGCACAAGCTCCCCGTGTGTGCACACGCTTGCACACGTGTGCTCCCTGCTCACACGCATGCTCCCCCTGCATGCACGCTTGTACACGCATGCTCCCCATGTACACATGCTTGCACGCCCGTGCTCCTGGTGCCCACGCCTGCTCCCTGTGCACACGCATGCTTGCACACGCATGCTCCCCATGTACACACGCTCACACGCCCGTGCTCCTGGTGCCCACGCCTGCTCCCTGTGCACAGGCACGCTTGCACACGCATGCTCCCCATGTACACAAGCTCGCACACACGTGCTCCTGGTGCCCGCGCCTGCTCCCTGTGCACACGCACGCTTGCACATGCATGCTCTGCATGTACTCATGCTTGCACGCATGTGCTCCTGGTGCCCACGCCTGCTCCCCGTGCACACGCACACTTGTACACGCGTGCTCCCAGTGCCCCACGCCTACTCCCCATGCACACATGCTTGCACACACGTGCTCCTGGTGCCTGTGCCTGCTCCCCGTGCACACACACACTTGCTCATGCGTGCTCCTAGTGCCCATATGTACTCCCCGTGCACACACGCTTGCACACACGTGCTCCCAGTGCCCACACCTGCTCCCCATGCACACACACGCTTGCACACGTGTGCTCCCAGTGCCCCACGCCTGCTCCCCATGCAGACATGCTTGCACACACGTGCTCCCTGTGCACACGCCTGCTCCCTGTGCACACGCACGCTTGCACACGCGTGCTCCCAGTGCCCCACGCCCGCTCCCCGTGCACACACGCTTGCACACACGTGCTCCCTCTGCACACACCTGCTCCCTATGCACACGCACGCTTGTACACGCGTGCTCCCAGTCCCCACACCTGCTCCCCATGCACACGCATGTTTGCACACGTGTGCTCCCAGTGCCCACGCCTGCTCCCTGTACACATGTGTTTGCACACACGTGCTTCCCATGCCCACGCCTGCTCCCCGTTCACACGCACGCTTGCACACGTGTGCTCCTAGTGCCCGCACGTACTCCCCATGTGCACACGCTTGCACACGCGTGCTCCCTGTGCACACGCCTGCTCCCTGTGCACACGCATGCTTGCACATGTGTGCTCCCAGTGCCCCACACCTGCTCCCCATGCACACGCATGTTTGCACACGTGTGCTCCCAGTGCCCACGCCTGCTCCCTGTACACATGTGTTTGCACACACGTGCTCCCCTTGTCCACGCCTGCTCCCTGTTCACACGCACGCTTGCACACGTGTGCTCCTAGTGCCTGCATGTACTCCCCGTGCGCACACGCTTGCACACGCATGCTCCCTGTGCACACGCCTGCTCCCTGTGCACACGCACGCTTGCACACACGTGCTCCCCGTGCCCACGCCAGCTCCCCATGCACACGCACGCTTGCACATGTGTGCTCCCTGTGCACACACCTGCTCCCTGTGCACACGCACGCTTGCACATGCGTGCTCCCAGTGCCCCATGCCTGCTCCCCATGCACACGCATGTTTGCACACACGTGCTCCCCGTGCCCACGCCTGCTCCCCGTTCACACGCACGCTTGCACACGTGTGCTCCTAGTGCCCGCACGTACTCCCCGTGCGCGCACGCTTGCACACGCGTGCTCCCCGCCGCCCCCCCCCCCACCCCCGCCACAACTGGTTCAAGGACCCCCCAATGTCACGGCGCCGATCTGGGGCTGGCGTGTCCCCGCGTGTGTCCCCGTGTCCCCGCGCGTGTCGCGTGTCCCCGCGCCGCCGCCGCCGCCGCCGCGGCCCCGTGTCCCCCCCGGGACGCGCCCCAATTCCCGCCGCCCGCTAAAAATAACCCGACCCAGCCCCGGGCTGGCGTGTGCACCAGCGTGCACCAGCGTGCGAGGGCTTGCACGAGCGCGTGCGAGAGGCGGGGGGGTGGGGGTGGGTGCCCCCCCACCCCGCCCTTCCCCCGGCCGTGTGTTGGTGCAGGAAACTTGTACGCACCCACGTGCACGCACGCACTGCCATGTGCTCGCACACGCGTGTGCGAGCGTGTGCAAGCTTGTGGGTGCTGGGGGGGGGTCACCCCCCCCCCCAGGTCTCCGCAGCCATGTGCTGGTGCAAGAAATTCTTGTGCACCCCGCGCTGTCCCGTGCGTGCGCGTACGTGTGCAAGCGTGTACGTACGTGTGCAAGCGTGTAGATGCATGTGCAAGCGTGGATGTACGTGTGCAAGCATGTGGGTGCTCGGGGGGGGCTTGGAGGGGCTCTGGGGGTGCTGGGGGGGGGTCACCCCCCCCAGTCACATACTGGTGCGGCAAAACCCTTGCACACCCCTGCACCGCTCCATACGTGTGCAAGCCTGTCCATACGTGTGCACGCGTGTGGGTGCCGTGGGAGGCTCGGGGGGGGGGTCAGGGGTGTTTGGGGGGGGTCAGGGGTGTTCGGGGGGGTCAGGGGTATTCGGGGGGGGGTCTGCCCCCCCCTCAGGCCCCCCCCCAGCCACATGCCGGTGCAGCAATACACATGCCTGCACATACGTGTGCAAGCGTGTGGGTGCCGTGAGAGGCTCGGGGGGGGGGTCAGGGGTGTTTGGGGGGGTCAGGGGTTTTCGGGGGGGGGTCAGGGTGTTCGGGGGGGGTCAGGTTGTTCGGGGGGGGGGTTCTGCCCACCCTCAGCCCCCTCCCCCCCCCGGCCACATAACAGTGCGGCGATACACGTACGCGTGCAAGCGTGTAGACGCGTGTGCGAGCCTGGGGGTGCTTCGAGGGGGGGGGTCACCCATTTTTGGCCCCCCCCCCCCCAGCCGTGTGATGGTGGCAGCATGCCGCGGACGCCGGCCTCCAGCGAGGAGGAGGAGGGTCGGGGGTCCGAGTACCCCGAGGGCGACTCGGATTCGGGGAGTTCCCGCGAGGGCCCCCCCGGCACCAACCCCGGCCCCCCCCGCACCCGTGGACCCCCCCGACCCCCCCCGGCACCCGACGACACCCACTTCAGTATGATGGTCTTCCGCATCGGGATCCCCGACCTGCACCAGACGGTGAGTTTTGGGGGGGGGGGTCCCCAAAAATGAGAGGGGGGGTGTCCCCCAAAATAGAAAGGGGGGTTCTTAAAAATATGGGGGGGGGCTGAAATTGTGGGAGGGGGTTCAAAGGTAAGGGGGGGTCCCTAGAAGTAAAGGGGGGGCCTCAAAATGGAGGGGGGGGCCCAAAATATAGGGGTGTTCCCCCCAAAAATAGGGGGTCCCAAAAAAATAGGGGGGGGTCCTCAAAAATAGGGGGGGGTCCCAAAAAATAGGGGGGTCTTTAAAAGCATGGGGGGGTCCCTAATGTCTTGGGGGGGTCTCTAAATTTAGGGGGTGTCCCTCAAAGATATAGGGGGGTCCCTAAAATATGGGGGGGTCCCCCAAAATAGAGAGGGGGTGTCCCCAAAAATAGAAGGGGGGGTTCTTAAAAATATGGGGGGGGTCCTGAAATTGTGGGAGGGGGTTCAAAGGTAAGGGGGGGGTCCCTAGAAGTAAAGGGGGGGCCTCAAAATGGAGGGGGGGAGCCCAAAATATAGGGGTGTCCCCCCCAAAAATAGGGGGTCCCAAAAAAATAGGAGGGGTCCCAAAAAAATAGGGGGGTCCCAAAAAATAAGTGGGTCCTTAAAAGTATGGGGGGGTCCCTAATGTCTTGGGAGGGTCTCTAAATTTAGGGGGTGTCCCTCAAAAATATGGGGGGGTCCCCAAAATATAAGGGGGTCCCCAAAATATAGGGGGGGTCCCCAAAAATAGAGGGGGGGTGTCCGCAAAATTGAGGGGGGTCCCTAAAAATATGGGGGGTCCTGAAATTATGGGAGGGGGTTCAAAGGTAAGGGGGGGTCCCTAAAAATAAAGGGGGGGGCCTCAAAATGTAGGGGGGCCCCTCAAAATAGGGGGTTCCTCAAAAATAAGGGGGGCCCCCCAAAAATAGGGGGGTCCCCAAAAAATAGGAGGAGTCCTTAGAAGTATGGGGGGTCCCTAATGTCTTGGGGGGGTCTCTAAATTTAGGGGGTGTCCCTCAAAGATATGGGGAGGTCCCCCAAAATATGGGGGGGTCTCAAAATATTGGGGGGGCCAAAATATAGGAGGTCCCCCCAAAATAAGGGGCCCCCCCAAAATACGGGGAGTCCACAAAAATATATGGGGGGGTCCCACGAGTATGGGGGGGTCCCCGAAATTATGTGGGGGGGGTCCCTAAAAGTAGGGGGGGCCCAAAGGTAGGGGGTGACTCCCCAAAATATAGAGGGTCCCCCAAAAGTAGGTGGTTCCCCCCAGAGTAGGGGGGGTCCTCAAAAATAGAAGGGGGTCCCCAAAATTATAGAGGGGGTCCCTAAAAGTTATGGGGGGTCCCCAAAAGTATAGGGGGGGTCCTCAAAATTATAGTGGGGTCCCTAAAAGTATGGGGGTCCCCAATATTATGGGGGGGTCCCAATATTATGGGGGGGTCCCTAAATTATGGGGGGGTCCCTAAAAGTATGGGGGATCCCCAAAGATAGGGCATGTCCCCCCAAAATATGGGGGGGTCCCCCAAATCTAGGGCAGGTCCCCAAAAGTGGGGAGGGGGGGGTCACCCCAGGGGTGATGGGGGGGTCCTCATCCTGGGGGTGCCTACCCCGGGGGGGTGATGGGGGGTCCCTATGCTGGGGTGCCTGACCCTGGGGTGATGGGTGGGGGGGTCCCTGACCCCGGGGGTGATGGGTGTCCCCATTTTGGGGGTGCCTGACCCTAGGGGTGATGGGAGGGTCCCATTTTGGGGGTGCCTGACCCCAGGGGTGTTAGGGGGGGTCCCTGACCCCAGGGGTGATGGGTGTCCCCATTTTGGGGGTGCCTGACCCCAGAGGTGATGGTGGGGGGGTCCCCATTCTGGGGGTGCCTGACCCCAGGGGTGATGGGGGGGTCCCCATTCTGGGGGTGTCTGACCCCAGGGGTGATGGGGGGGTCCCCATTCTGGGGGTCCCTGACCCCAGGGGTGACGGGTGTCCCCATCCTGGGGGTGCCTGACCCCAGGGGTGATGGGGGGTCCCCATTCTGGGGGTGCCTGACCCTGGGGTGATGGGTGTCGGGGGTGTCCCTGACCCCAGGGATGCCGGGTGTCCCCATTTTGGGGGTGCCTGACCCCAGGGGTGATGGGGGGGTCCCCATTTTGGGGGTGCCTGACCCCAGGGGTGATGGGTGGGGGGTGTCTCTGACCCCAGGGGTGACAGGTGTCCCCATCCTGGGGGTGCCTGACCCCAGGGGTGATGGGGGGGTCCCCATTTTGGGGGTGCCTGACCCCAGGGGCGATGGGGGGGGGTCTCTGACCCCGGGGGTGACGGGTGTCCCCATTCTGGGGGTGCCTGACCCTGGGGTGATGGGTGGGGGGGTCCCAATCCTTAGGGTGCCTGACCCCAGGGGTGACGGGTGTCCCCATTTTGGGGGTGCCTGACCCCGGGGTGATGGGGGGGGTGTCCCTAACCCCAGGGGTGATGAGGGGGGTCCTGACCCCAGGGGTGATGGGTGTCCCCATTTTGGGGGTGCCTGACCCCAGGGGTGATGGGGGGGTGTCCCTGACCCCAGGGGTGACGGGGGGGGGCCCTGACCCCAGGGGTGACGGGTGTCCCCATCCTGGGGGTCCCTGACCCCAGGGGTGCCGGATGCCCCATCCAGGGGTGGGTGCCCGCCAGCGGGTCGGAGGTGACGGGGGGTGTCCCCCCACCCCCCCCCTGACCTGGGTGCCCCCCCCCCAGAAGTGCCTGCGCTTCGACCCGGGGGCGGCGGTGTGGGCGGCCAAGCAGCAGCTGCTCTGCGCCCTGACCGAGGGGCTCCACGACGGCCTCAACTACGGCCTCTTCCAGCCCGCCGCCGCCGGCCGCGACGCCAAGTTCCTCGACGAGGAGCGGCCCCTGCGCGACTACCCGCAGAGCTTCGACCAGGGCGTGCCCTACCTCGAGGTGGGCGTGGCCACGGGGTGGGCGTGGCCCGAGGGGGTGGGGCCGGGGGGGGGCCCTAACCCCAAGGGAACACACACACACACACCCCCTTGCGGGGTGACAGCCAGAGCTTTGACTAGAGCGTGTTCTACCTCGAGGGGGGCGTGGCCACGGGGTGGGCGTGGCCCGAGGGGGTGGGGCCGGGGGGGGGCCCCTAACCCCAAGGGAACACACACACACCCCCACCCTTGCGGGGTGACAGCCAGAGCTTTGACTAGAGCGTGTTCTACCTCGAGGTGGGCGTGGCCACGGGGTGGGCGTGGCCTCAGGGGGTGGGGCCGGGGGGGGCCCTAACCGCAAGGGAACACACACACACACACACACCCCCCCCCCTTGCGGGGTGACAGCCACAGCTTTGACTAGAGCGTGTTCTACCTCGAGGGGGGCGTGGCCACGGGGGGGGCGTGGCCGGGGGGATGGGCGTGGCCTGAGGGGGTGGGGCCGGAGGGGGGAGGCCCTACCCCCAAGGGAACGCTCTGTGGGGTGGAGCGTTGACCGGGGCTTAGCTCTACCTCGAGGTGGGTGTGGCCACGGGGGGGCGTGGCCGGAGGGGGTGGGCGTGGCCTGAGGGGGTGGGGCCGGAGGGGGGCCCTATCCCCAAGGGAACGCTCTGTGGGGCGGAGCTTTGACCGGGGCTTAGCTCTACCTTGAGGTGGGCGTGGCTATGGGGTGGGCGTGGGCATGGAGGGGCGTGGCCTGAAGGGGTGGGGCTTGGGGTGTGGGGGGGTACCCCCAAGGGAACACCCCGCCCCCTTGCGGGGTGACAGCCAGAGCTTTGACTAGAGCGTGTTCTACCTCGAGGTGGGCGTGGCCTAGCTGTCGCGGAGGGGCGTGGTCGCGGACGGGCGAGGCCTGAGTGGGTGGGGCTTGGGGTGGGGGGGGCTACCCCCAAGGGAACCTTCTGTGGGGCTGAGCTTTGACCAGGGCGTGGCCTACCCCGAGGTGGGCGTGGCCGCGGGGTGGGCGTGGCCGCTGCGAGGGTGGGGCCTTGGGGTGGGGCTTCTCCTCTGGGTTGACCCGCCTCCCCGTCTTCGACCAGGGCGTGGCCTACCTCGAGGTGGGCGTGGCCACTGACTGGGCAGGGTCTGTGTGGGCGGGGCTGAGGGCGGGGCTTCCCGGGGGGGCGGGCCAAGGCACGGGCGGCATGCGCGCTACCTCGCGGCGGAGGAGTGGGCGGAGTCTGATGGGGGCGTGGTCTGCGGGGCGGGGGCGTGGCCTGGGGTTGAATGGGAGGGCGGGGGGGGGAGTGCATCGTCCTGGCGGGAAAGGGGCGTGTCCCTCGGCCGAGGGGGGCGTGTCCCCGCTGACGCCCCGCCCCCAGTTCCGCTACAAGACGCGGGTGTACAAACAAACCAACCTGGACGAGAAGCAGCTGGCCAAGCTGCACACCAAGGTGGGGCCGCCCCCGGACACGCCCCCACTTTGCCCCGCCCACCGCTCCCCAACCACGCCCCCGAGCCGATGTCCCCCCATACGTCCCCTCGCCCCACGTGTCCCCCGTGTTCCCCCCATGTCCCCTAGCCCCAATGTCCCCATGCCCCCCCGCCCCCCCCCCGAGCCGGTGTCCCCCCATACGTCCCCTCGCCCCACGCGTGCCCGTGCCCCCCGGTGTCCCCGTGTCCCCTCGCCCCACGCGTCCCCCCCATGTCCCCTCGCCCCAATGTCCCCATGTCCCCCCCCGTGTCCCCCCCCAAGCCAGTGTCCCCGTGTCCCCCCATACGTCCCCTTGCCCCACGCGTCCCCCCCATGTGCCCTCATCCCAATGTCCCCGTGTCCCCCCCCGTGTCCCCCCCCGAGCCAGTGTCCCCGTGTCCCCCCATACGTCCCCTTGCCCCACGCGCGCCCCCCATGTCCCCTCGCCCCAATGTCCCCGTGCCCCCCCGTGTCCCCCCCCCGAGCCGGTGTCCCCCCATACGTCCCCTCGCTCCACGCGTGCCCGTGCCCCCCGGTGTCCCCGCGTCCCCTCGCCCCACGCGTCCCGCGTGTCCCCCCATACGTCCCCTCGCCCCCCATGTCCCCTCGCCCCATTGTCCCCGTGCCCCCCCCGTGTCCCCCCCCGAGCCGGTGTCCCCATGTCCCCCCATATGTCCCCTCACCCCAAGCATCCCAATGTCCCCCGTGTTCCCCCCATGTCCCCCCCTATATCCCCCCCCGAGCCGGTGTCCCCCCATATGTCCCCTCGCCCCACGTGTCCCCCGTGTTCCCCCCATGTCCCCTCGCCCCAACGTCCCCATGCCCCCCCGTGTCCCCCCCCCGAGCCGGTGTCCCCCCATACGTCCCCTCGCCCCACGCGTGCCCGTGCCCCCCGGTGTCCCCGCGTCCCCTCGCCCCACGCGTCCCGCGTGTCCCCCCGTACGTCCCCTCGCCCCCCACGTCCCTTTGCCCCAATGTCCCCGTGCCCCCCCCCGTGTCCCCCCCCCCCGAGCCGGTGTCCCCCCATACGTCCCCTCGCCCCACGCGTGCCCGTGCCCCCCGGTGTCCCCGCGTCCCCTCGCCCCACGCGTCCCGCGTGTCCCCCCGTACGTCCCCTCGCCCCCCGCGCCCCCTGGCCCCGATGTCCCCGTGCCCCCCCCGTGTCCCCCCCCGAGCCGGTGTCCCCGTGTCCCCGCAGACGGGGCTGCGGAAGTTCCTGGACTACGTGCAGCACGGCTCGGCCGAGAAGGTGGCCCGGCTGCTCGACCGCGGCCTCGACCCCAACTACCACGACTCCGACTCGGGGGGTGAGCCCCCCCCCGTGACCCCCGCGGACCCCCCCCCCGACCCCTGGGGACCCCCCCTCCGTTCCTGGTGTCACACCCTGGGGTGGCCCTGAGACCCTGGGGACCCCCCCTGGGGTGGCCCTGAGATCCTTGGGGATCCCCCTCGACCCCTGGGGGGGTCCCCAGACCCCTGGGGATACCCCCCGACCCCTGCGGACCCCCCCCCGACCCCTGGGGACCCCCCCCTGTTCCTGGTGTCACACCCTGGGGTGGCCCTGAGACCTTTTGGGGACACCCCCGTGGCCCTGGGGACACCCATGGGGTGGCCCTGAGATACTGGGGGACCCCCCCTCAACCCCTGGGGGGGTCCCCTGACCCCTGGGGACCCCCCCCCCATTCCTGGTGTCACACCCTGGGGTGGCCCTGAGACCCTTGGGGACCCCCAACCCCTGGGGACCCCCCCACAGACCCCTGGGGACCCCCCCTGTTCCTGGTGTCACACCCTGGGGTGGCCCCAAGACCCTTGGGGACCCCCCTCAACACCTGGGGGGGTCCCTGACCCCTGGGGACCCCCCCTCCCTTCCTGGTGTCACACCCTGGGGTGGCCCTGAGACCCCTGGGCACCCCGCTCAACCTCTGGGGGGGTCCCCTGACCCCTGGGGACCCCCCCACAGACCCCTGGGGACCCCCCCCTGTTCCTGGTGTCACACCCTGGGGTGGCCCTGAGATCCTTGGGGACCCCCCCTCGACCCCTGGGGACCCCCCTCAACACCTGGGGACCCCCCCACAGACCCCTGGGGACCCCCCCCGTTCCTGGTGTCACACCCTGGGGTGGCCCCGAGCCCCTTGGGGCCCCCCCTGCCACAGCCCTGGGGACACCCCCGTGTCACCCCCGGGACGTCCCTTGAGCCACCCCCTGACACCCCCCCTGGGACCCCGACCCCTGACGGCCCCCTTCACCCCGTGATGGCCCCAATGGCCCCAAGCCCCCCATGTCCCCAGTGTCCCAAATACCCCCAATGTCCCCATAGCCCCCCCACGTCCCCCATGTCCCCATAGCCCCCCCATGTCCCCAATACCCCCCATGTCCCCATAGCCCCCATGTCCCCAATGTCCCCATAGCCCCCCCATGTCCCCATAGCCCCCCATGTCCCCCATGTCCCAAATACCCCCCATGTCCCCATAGCCCCCATGTCCCCAATGTCCCCATAGCCCCCCCATGTCCCCATAGCCCCCCATGTCCCCAATGTCCCCATAGCCCCCCATGTCCCCCATGTCCCAAATACCCCCCATGTCCCCATAGCCCCCCATGTCCCCATAGCCCCCCATGTCCCCATGTCCCCATAGCCCCCCCATGTCCCCGTAGCCCCCCATGTCCCCAATGTCCCCATAGCCCCCCCATGTCTCCACATGCCCCAATGTCCCCATAGCCCCCCCATGTCCCCCATGTCCCCATAGCCCCCCATGTCCCCAATGTCCCCATAGCCCCCCCATGTCCCCCATGTCCCAAATACCCCCCATGTCCCCATAGCCCCCCATGTCCCCAATGTCCCCATAGCCCCCCCATGTCCCCATAGCCCCCATGTCCCCAATGTCCCCATAGCCCCCCCATGTCCCCATAGCCCCCATGTCCCCAATGTCCCCATAGCCCCCCCATCTCCCCCATGTCCCCAATCCCCCCCATGTCCCCCATGTCCCCCCACCCCCCCAAGGGGTGCAGGGGGTGACAGGGGTGTCCCCGTCCCCCCCCCCCAAAACCGCAGAGACCCCCCTGACGCTGGCGGCGCAGCGGGAGGGTCCGGGGGAGGTGGAGATCATCCGCCTGCTCTGCCTCGGGGGGGCCCACCTCGATTTCCGCGCCCGCGACGGGGCCACCGCGCTGCACCGCGCCGTCTGCACCCGCCGCTACCCCGCCCTGCTGGTAGGCACCCACGGGTGGGCACCCACGGGTGGGCTCCCAGGGGTGGGCACCCAGGGGTGGGCACCCAGGGGTGGGCACGGGCGACCGTGGGTGTCCGTAAGTGGGGTGCGGGGGGGGGAGATTCGTGGGCGTTCGTTGGCACCCACGGGTGGGCACCCACGGGTGGGCACCCAGGGGTGGGCACCCACGGGGTGGGCACGGGAGACCGTAGGTATCCATAAGCGGGGTGCGGGGGGGGGGAGATTCGTGGGCGTTCGTTGGCACCCACGGGTGGGCACCCACGGGTGGGCACCCAGTGGCACCCACGGGGTGGGCACCCACGGGGTGGGCACAGGCGACCGTGGGTGTCCGTAAGTGGGGTGCGGGGGGGGAGATTCGTGGGAGTTCGTTGGCACCCACGGGTGGGCACCCACGGGTGGGCACCCACGGGGTGGGCACGGGCGACCGTGGGTGTCCGTAAGCGGGGGGGGGGGGGGAGATTCGCAGGCGTTCGTTGGCACCCGCGGGTGGGCGCGGGGTATGGCATGGGTGGGCAAATGTGGTGGGGGGGGCGTGGGCGCCCGTGGGTGGGGGTTCGTGGGGTTGCATTGGCACCCACGGGTGGGCACAGGCACCCATGGGCGTGGGTGGGCACCCGCGGGTGGGCACGGGGTATCTGTGGGTGGGCACGGGCACCCGTGGGTGGGCTTGGGTGGGGGTTCGTGGGCGTTCATTGGCACCCACGGGTGGGCACAGGCACCCATGGGCATGTGTGGGCACCCATGGGTGGGCACAGGGTATCCGTGGGTGGGCACGGGCACCCGTGGGTGGGCTTGGGTGAGGGTTCATGGGCATTCATTGGCACCCACGGGTGGGCACAGGCACCCATGGGCATGTGTGGGCACCCACGGGTGGGCACGGGGTATCCGTGGGTGGGCACGGGCACCCATGGGCGAGCATGAGTGGGGCTCATGAGCATGCCTTGGCACCCACGGGTGGGCACAGGGACCCATGGGTGGGCACGAGTGCGGCTCATGGGCATGCCTTGGCACCCACGGGTGGGCACGGAGCATGTATGGGTACCCACGGGTGGGCACAGGCACCCACGGGTGGGCACGGGCACCCGTGGGTGAGCATGAGTGGGGCTCATGGGCATGCCTTGGCACCCACGGGTGGGCACAGGCACCCACGGGTGGGCACGGGCACCCATGGGTGGGCATGAGTGGGGCTTATGGGCGTTCATTGGCACCCACGGGTGGGCACAGGCACCCATGGGCGTGCGTGGGCACCCACGGGTGTGCAAGGGTGCTGCACGCGCCCAGGTAGCGTGCAGGGTTGCACGGGGTGCCCGGGTGACGCATGTGTCCCCGCATCGTGCACGGGTGCTGTCAGTGCGCGGGTGCTGCGCATGGCCCCGCAGTGTGCGCGGGTGCAACGGGTGCAATGGGTGCTGTGCGTGCTCCTGCAGCATGCATGGGTGCTGCGGGTGCCCAAGTGGAATGGGTGCAATGGGTGCTGTGCGTGCTCCTGCAGCATGCATGGGTGCTGCGGGTGCCCAAGTGGAATGGGTGCAATGGGTGCCCCGCTGCAATGGGTGCCGGGGTGCGTGGGTGCCTGTGTGCTGTGGGTGCATGGGTGCAATGGGTGCTGTGCGTGCTGCTGCAGCATGCAAGGGTGCAACGGATGCATGGGTGCTGTGCGTGCCCGTGTGCGGTGGGTGCCACGTGTGCCCCTGCAGCCTGCCCGGGTGCAATGGGTGCTGGGGTGGGGTGGGTGCCCTGGTGCAGTGGGTGCAACGGGTGCTGTGCATGCCCTGGTGCAATGGGTGCCACAGGTGCCGTGCATGCTTCGATGCAATAGTGCCTGAGTGCAACGGGTGCCAGGGTGGGTGCACTGGTGCAATGGGTGCTGTGCATTCCTTGGTGCAGTGGGTGCCTGGGTGCTGTGCATGCCTCAGTGCAATAGTGCCTGAGTGCAATGGGTGCCGGGGTGGGTGCACAGCTGCAATGGGTGCTGTGCATGCCTCGGTGCAATGGGTGCCTGAGTGCAATGGGTGCCCAGGTGGGGTGGGTGCACAGCTGCAATGGGTGCCTGGGTGCAAAGGGTGCTGTGCATGCCTCGGTGCAACAGGCACCCAGGTGCAACAGGTGCCCGGGTCGGGTGGGTGCCTGAGTGCAACGGGTGCCAGCGTGCAACGGGTGCTGTGCATTCCTCGGTGCAATGGGTGCCATGGGTGCCATGCATGCCCTGGTGCAACGGGTGCCACAGGTGCTGTGCATGCCTCAACGCAATAGTGCCTGAGTGCAATGGGTGCTGGGGTGGGTGCACAGCTGCAATGGGTGCCATGGGTGCTGTGCATTCCTTGGTGCGATGGGTGCCTGAGTGCAACGTGTGCCGGCGTGCAACGGGTGCTGTGCATTCCTCGGTGCAATGGGTGCCATGGGTGCCGTGCATGCCCTGGTGCAACAGGTGCCACGGGTGCTGTGCATGCCTCAACGCAATAGTGCCTGAGTGCAATGGGTGCTGGGGTGGGTGCACAGCTGCAATGGGTGCCATGGGTGCCGTGCATGCCTCAATGCAATAGTGCCTGAGTGCAACGGGTGCTGGGGTGGGTGCACAGCTGCAATGGATGCCATGGGTGCCATGGGTGCTGTGCATTCCTCGGTGCGATGGGTGCCATGGGTGCTGTGCATGCCTCAATGCAATAGTGCCTGAGTGCAACGGGTGCTGGGGCGGGTGCACAGCTGCGACGGGTGCCATGGGTGCTGCGTATGCCTGGGTGCAATGGGTGCCTGGGTGCCACGGGTGCCACGGGTGCCGTGCATGCCCTGGTGCAACGGGTGCCTGGGTGGGTGGACTGGTGCAATGGGTGCCGTGCATTCCTCGGCGCGATGGGTGCCATGGGTGCCGTGCATGCCTCGGCGCGATGGGTGCCATGGGTGCCATGCATGCCTCGGCGCGATGGGTGCCACGGGTGCCGTGCATGCCTCGGCGCGATGGGTGCCACGGGTGCCGTGCATGCCTCAGTGCAATAGCGCCTGGGTGCCACGGGTGCCGTGCATGCCCTGGTGCAACGGGTGCCTGGGTGGGTGCACTGGTGCCATGGGTGCCGTGCATGCCTCAGCGTGATGGGTGCCACGGGTGCCGTGCATGCCTCGGCGCGATGGGTGCCACGGGTGCCGTGCATTCCTCGGCGCGATGGGTGCCACGGGTGCCGTGCATGCCTCAGTGCAATAGCGCCTGGGTGCCACGGGTGCCGTGCATGCCCTGGTGCAACGGGTGCCTGGGTGGGTGCACTGGTGCCATGGGTGCCGTGCATTCCTCGGCACGATGGGTGCCACGGGTGCCGTGCATTCCTCGGCGCGATGGGTGCCACGGGTGCCGCGCGTGCCCTGGTGCCACGCGTGCCCGGGCGCACCGGGCGCCCAGGCGCGGCGGGTGCAGAGCTGCAACGGGTGCGGGGGTGCAGCGGGTGCAGCCCCCCCGTGCGTGGCCCCCCCGCAGGCGCTGCTGGACCTGGGGGGGTCCCCCAACTACAAGGACCGGCGGGGGCTGACGCCCCTCTACCACACGGCCATGGTGGGGGGGGACCCGCGCTGCTGCGAGCTCCTGCTCTACAACCGCGCCCACATCGGCACCGTCGACGAGAACGGCTGGCAGGAGATCCACCAGGTCCCCACGTCCCTGTGTCCCCACGTCCCCGTGTCCCCTCGTCCCCACGTCCCCGTGTCCCCTCGTCCCCGTGCCCCCACCTCCCCACGTCCCCATATCCCATGGCCTCGTGTCCCCATCTCCCCATGGCCCTGGCTCCCTGTGTCCCCGTGTCCCCCTGTCCCCGTATCCCCCTGTCCCCATGTCCCTGTGTCCCCGTGTCCGCATGTCCCCATCTCCCTGTGTCCCCATGTCCCCATATGCCCATGTCCCCATGTCCCTGTATCCCCCGTCCCCATGTTCCCCTGTCCCTGTATCCCCATGTCCCCATACCCCCACGTCCCCATATCCCCATGTCCCCATGTTCCCGTATCCCCCTGTCCCCATATCCCCATGTCCCCATCTCCCTGTGTCCCCCTGTCCCCGTGTCCCCCTGTCCCCATCTCCCCGTATCCCCCTGTCCCCATATCCCCATGTCCCCATCTCCCCGTGTCCCCCTGTCCCCACATCCCTGTGTCCCCATGTCCCTCCATCCCACTGTCCCCATGTCCTTGTATCCCCCTGTCCCCATGTCCCCCTGTCCCCGTATCCCCCTGTCCCCACCTCCCTGTGTCCCCATGTCCCTGCATCCCCCCGTCCCCACGCCCCTGCGTCCCCCTGTCCCCATCTCCTTGTGTCCCTCTGTCCCCCCGTCCCCATCCCCAGGCGTGTCCCCAGATGTGCGCCCATCCCCAGATGTGCCGGCCCCTGTCCCCACAGCCCCAGACACCCCCCTGTCCCCCTGTCCCTGTCCCCAGGTGTGACAGCTGTGTCACTGTCCCCAGACGTGTCCCCATCCCCTGTCCCCATGTCCCCGGCTCTGTCCCTGTCCCCTTGTCCCCAGACGTGTCCCCAGACCTGTCCCCATGTCCCCAGGCATGTCCCCATCCCCTGTCCCCATGTCCCCGGCTCTGTCCCTGTCCCCTTGTCCCCAGACGTGTCCCCAGACGTGTCCCCATGTCCCCGGCTGCGTCCGTCCCTGTCCCCAGGTGTGTCACCGTCCCCTGTCCCTGTCCCCAGGCGTGCCAGCACGGGCACTCGCAGCACCTGGAGCATCTGCTCTTCTACGGGGCGGAGGCGGCGGCGCAGAACGCGTCCGGGAACACCGCGCTGCACATCTGTGCGCTCTACAACAAGGTGGGGACGTGGGGACATGGGACATGGGACATGGGACATGGGACATGGGGCTGCACATCTGTGCGCTCTACAACAAGGTGGGGACGTGGGAACACGGGGACGTGGGGACATGGGACATGGGACATGGGGTATGGGACATGGGGTATGGGACATGGGGTATGGGACATGGGGCTGCACATCTGTGCGCTCTACAACAAGGTGGGGACGTGGGAACACGGGGACGTGGGGACATGGGACATGGGACATGGGGTATGGGACATGGGACATGGGGACATGGGGTATGGGACATGGGGTATGGGACATGGGGCTGCACATCTGTGCGCTCTACAACGAGGTGGGGACACGGGGACATGGGACATGGGACATGGGACATGGGGCTGCACATCTGTGCGCTCTACAACAAGGTTGGGATGTGGGGACATGGGACATGGGATATGGGACATGGGGCTGCACATCTGTGCGCTCTACAACAAGGTGGGGACGTGGGGACATGGGACATGGGACATGGGACATGGGATATGGGACATGGGACATGGGGTATGGGACATGGGACATGGGGTATGGGACATGGGGCTGCACATCTGTGCGCTCTACAACGAGGTGGGGACACGGGGACGTGGGGACATGGGACATGGGATATGGGATATGGGACATGGGACATGGGGTATGGGACATGGGGCTGCACATCTGTGCGCTCTACAACAAGGTGGGGACGTGGGAACACAGGGACGTGGGGACATGGGACATGGGACATGGGATATGGGACATGGGGTATGGGACATGGGGCTGCACATCTGTGCGCTCTACAACAAGGTGGGGACATGGGGACATGGGACGTGGGACATGGGATATGGGATATGGGACATGGGACATGGGGCTGCACATCTGTGCGCTCTACAACAAGGTGGGGACGTGGGACGTGGGGACATGGGGACATGGGATATGGGATATGGGACATGGGACATGGGGACATGGGGCTGCACATCTGTGCGCTCTACAACGAGGTGGGGACACGGGGACGTGGGGACATGGGACATGGGACATGGGGCTGCACATCTGTGCGCTCTACAACAAGGTGGGGACGTGGGGACATGGGACATGGGACATGGGATATGGGACATGGGATATGGGACATGGGGTATGGGACATGGGGCTGCACATCTGTGCGCTCTACAACAAGGTGGGGACGTGGGATGTGGGACGTGGGGACTTGGGATATGGGACATGGGGACATGGGACATGGGGACATGGGGCTGCACATCTGTGCGCTCTACAACAAGGTGGGGACGTGGGAACACGGGGACGTGGGGACATGGGATATGGGACATGGGGACATGGGACATGGGGACATGGGGCTGCACATCTGTGCGCTCTACAACAAGGTGGGGACGTGGGGACACGGGGACGTGGGACATGGGATATGGGATATGGGATATGGGGACATTGGGACATGGGGACATGGGACATGGGACTGCACATCTGTGCGCCCTACAACAAGGTGGGGACATGGGACATGGGATATGGGACATGGGGGCATGGGACATGGGGACATGGGATATGGGACATGGGGACATGGGACATGGGACGTTGGGATGTGGGACATGGGGTATGGGACATGGGGACATTGGACATGGGGACATGGGGACATAGGATATGGGACATGGGGAGATGGGGTCATGGGGATACAGGGACATGGGGACACAGGGACGGGGGGAGATGGGGACATGGGACATTGGGACATGGGACATATGGGGACATGGGGACATGGAACTGCGCATCTGTGCGCTCTACAACAAGGTGGGGACGTGGGACGTGGGGACGCGGGGACACGGGGACGCAGGGACAGGGGGACACAGGGACAGGGGGAGATGGGGACATGGGAGATGGGAGATGGGGACATGGGGACATGGGCCACGGGTCGGGGTCCCACGGGCGGTGTCCCCAGGAGAGCTGCGCCCGCATCCTGCTGTACCGGGGGGCCAACAAGGAGGTGAAGAACAACAGCGGGCAGACGCCCTTCCAGGTGGGACACGGGGGGGGACACGGGGGGGGACATGGGTGGGGGGGTGTCCCAGGACACAGGACACGCACCATGGGGACCCCCTGAGTGTGTCACCCCCCCCCGCCACGTCCCCGTGTGTCCCCCCCCCCCCCCCAGGTCGCCGTCATCGCCGGGAACTTCGAGCTGGGGGAGCTGATCAAAAACCACCGGGACTCGGATGTGGGTGAGTGGGTGCGCGGGGGTGGGAGGGCATGGGTGGGGGGGGGAAGGGACACTGTGGGTGGGGGGGGTCATGGGGACACGGGTGTCCTCAGCGTTCGGTGCCAGGTGAGCCCCTGGGTCCCCTTGGGTGGGGGTCTGGGTGCCTGGGACCCCCCTGGGTGGGGGTCTGGGTGCAGGGTCCCAGGGTGGGGGTCCTGGTGCCTGAGTCCCAGGGTGATGAGGGATGCTGGGGACCCCTTGGGTGGGGGTCTGGGTGCCCGGGACCCCCCTGGGTGGGGGTCTGGGTGCCTGGGTCCCTTGGGTGGGGGTCTGGGTGCCCGGGACCCCCCTGGGTGGGGGTCTGGGTGCCTGGGTCCCTTGGGTGGGGGTCTGGGTGCCTGGGTCCCTTGGGTGGGGGTCTGGGTGCCAGGGTCCCAGGGTGACGAGGGATGCTGGAGACCCCTTGGGTGGGGGTCTGAGTGCCTGGGTCCCTTGGGTGGGGGTCTGGGACCCCTTGGGTGGGAGTCTGGGTGCCTGGGACCCCCTGGGTGGGGGTCTGGGACCCCTTGGGTGGGGGTCTGGGTGCCTGGGACCCCCTGGGTGGGGGTCTGGGACCCCTTGGGTGGGGGTCTGGGTGCCTGGGACACCCCTGGGTGGGGGTCTGGGACCCCTTGGGTGGGGGTCTGGGTGCCAGGGTCCCAGGGTGACGAGGGATGCTGGAGACCCCTTGGGTGGGGGTCTGAGTGCCTGGGTCCCTTGGGTGGGGGTCTGGGACCCCTTGGGTGGGAGTCTGGGTGCCTGGGACCCCCTGGGTGGGGGTCTGGGACCCCTTGGGTGGGGGTCTGGGTGCCTGGGACCCCCTGGGTGGGGGTCTGGGACCCCTTGGGTGGGGGTCTGGGTGCCTGGGACACCCCTGGGTGGGTGTCTGGGACCCCTTGGGTGGGGGTCTGGGTGCCTGGGACCCCCCTGGGTGGGGGTCTGGGTGCAGGGTCCCAGGGTGGGGGTCCTGGTGCCTGAGTCCCAGGGTGATGAGGGATGCTGGGGACCCCTTGGGTGGGGGTCTGAGTGCCTGGGTCCCTTGGGTGGGGGTCTGGGACCCCTTGGGTGGGAGTCTGGGTGCCTGGGACCCCCTGGGTGGGGGTCTGGGACCCCTTGGGTGGGGGTCTGGGTGCCTGGGACCCCCTGGGTGGGGGTCTGGGACCCCTTGGGTGGGGGTCTGGGTGCCTGGGACACCCCTGGGTGGGTGTCTGGGACCCCTTGGGTGGGGGTCTGGGTGCCTGGGACCCCCCTGGGTGGGGGTCTGGGTGCAGGGTCCCAGGGTGGGGGTCCTGGTGCCTGAGTCCCAGGGTGATGAGGGATGCTGGGGACCCCTTGGGTGGGGGTCTGGGTGCCTGGGACCCCCCTGGGTGGGGTTCTGAGTGCCTGGGTCCCTTGGGTGGGGGTCTGGGACCCCTTGGGTGGGAGTCTGGGTGCCCGGGACCCCCCTGGGTGGGGGTCTGAGTGCCTGGGTCCCTTGGGTGGGGGTCTGGGACCCCTTGGGTGGGAGTCTGGGTGCCTGGGACCCCCCTGGGTGGGGGTCTGAGTGCCTGGGACACCCCTGGGTGGGGGTCTGGGACCCCTTGGGTGGGGGTCTGGGTGCCTGGGACACCCCTGGGTGGGGGTCTGGGACCCCTTGGGTGGGGGTCTGAGTGCCTGGGACACCCCCTGGGTGGGGGTCTGGGACCCCTTGGGTGGGGGTCTGGGTGCCTGGGACACCCCTGGGTGGGGGTCTGGGACCCCTTGGGTGGGGGTCTGAGTGCCTGGGTCCCTTGGGTGGGGGTCTGGGACCCCTTGGGTGGGAGCCTGGGTGCCAGGATCCTCTTGGTGATGAAGGATGCTGGGCACCCCTGCACCCACCCACCCAATACTGACCTCCCCCCCCCCCCTTCCCAGTACCGTTCCAGGAGAGCCCCCAGTTTGCGGGGCGACGGCGGGAAGGGGTGCGGGGGCTCCCCCTGCCCCCCCAGCGCCTGCTGCGCGCCAACAGCGACACGGGGGCCGCCCTACCCGAGTGGGTGCTGCGGGGTCCCCCCGGTGCCCCCCCCGCTCCCCGACCCCCCTCGGGCACCCTGCGTAGCGCCAGCAGCCCTCGGGGGGCTCGCGCCCGTTCCCCCTCCCGCGGCCGGCACCCCGAGGAGCCCCGACGGCAGGCCCGGGGGAGACCCAGGTACCGGTGGGGGTCCCTTGGGTGGGGGGGTCCCTTGGGTGGGGGTCCCCTGGGTGGGAGTCCCTTGGGTGGGGGGCTGGGTGCTAGGGTTCTTTGGGAGGAGGGGGGGGGGTGGTCAGGGTGCTACGGTCCCCTTGGGTGGGGGTCCTGGTGATTGGGTCTGTTGGGTGAGGAGGGAGGCTGGGACCCCTGGGGTGGGGGGTCTGGGACCCCTCGGGTGGGGGTCTGGGTGCCAGGGTGCCGAAGGATGCTGGGGACCCCCTGGGTGGGCGTCTGGGTGCCCGGGACCCCCCTAGATGGGGGTCTGGGTGCCTGGGTCCCAGGGTGGGGGTCCAGATGCCAGTGTCCCAGGGTGCCGAGGGATGCCAGGGACCCCCTGGGTGGGGGTCTGGGACCCCTTGGGTGGGGGTCTGGGTGCCTGGGACCCTTAGGTGGGAGTCTGGGTGCCTGGGACCCCCTGGGTGGGCGTCTGGGTGCAGGGTCCCAGGGTGCCGAGGGATGCCGGGGACCCCCTGGGTGGGGGTCTGGGTGCCTGGGACCCCCTGGGTGGGGGTCTGGGACCCTCTGGGTGGGGGTCTGGGTGCCTGGGACCCTCTGGGTGGGCGTCTGGGTGCCTGGGACCCCCTGGGTGGGCGTCTGGGTGCAGGGTCCCAGGGTGCCGAGGGATGCCGGGGACCCCCTGGATGGGGGTCTGGGTGCAGGGTCCCAGGGTGGGGGTCCAGATGCCTGTGTCCCGGGGTGCCGAGGGATGCCGGGGACCCCCCGGGTGGGGGTCTGGGTGCCTGGGACCCCCTGGGTGGGGGTCTGGGACCCTCTGGGTGGGGGTCTGGGTGCCTGGGACCCTTAGGTGGGAGTCTGGGTGCCTGGGACCCCCTGGGTGGGCATCTGGGTGCCTGGGACCCCCTGGGTGGGGGTCTGGGACCCCTTGGGTGGGGGTCTGGGTGCCTGGGACCCTTAGGTGGGAGTCTGGGTGCCTGGGACCCCCTGGGTGGGGGTCTGGGTGCAGGGTCCCAGGGTGCCGAGGGATGCCGGGGACCCCCTGGATGGGGGTCTGGGTGCCTGGGACCCTCTGGGTGGGCATCTGGGTGCCTGGGACCCCCTGGGTGGGCTTCTGGGTGCAGGGTCCCAGGGTGGGGGTCCAGATGCCCGTGTCCCAGGGTGCCGAGGGATGCCGGGGACCCCCCGGGTGGGGGTCCGGGTGCCCGGGACCCCCTGGCCGGGGGTCCGGGTGCCCGTCTCCCAGGGCGCCGAGGGATGCCGGGGTGCCCGTGTCCCCACGGGTGGTCCCACCGGCGGGGTCCTCCCCTGGGTGTCCCGCCGGCAGCTCCAGCGGCCTGGGCCGGGAGCCGGGTGCGGGGGGCACCCTCGGCACCCGGGGGGTGAAGCGGAAACTCTACTCGGCCGTGCCCGGGAGAACCTTCCTGGCGGTGAAGCCCTACCAGGCGCAGGGCGAGGGCGAGCTCTCCCTCAGCAAGGGCGAGCGCATCAAGGGTGGGTGCTCCCGACGCCCGCGCCCGCTCTTTGGGAGGGGTGCTGGGTGCCCCCCGCACCACCGTCCGCTATTTGGGACGGGGGCTGGGTGCGCTGGGGGGCTGGGTCCACTATTTGGGGTGGGATTTGGGTGCCCCCGACACCTGGGTCCACTATTTGGGATGGGATTTGGGTGCCCCCGACACCTGGGTGCATTATTTGGGATGGGATTTGGGTGCCCCCGACACCTGGGTCCCTTTTCTGGGATGGGATTTGGGTGCCCCCGACACCTGGGTGCATTATTTGGGGTGGGATTTGGGTGCCCCCGACACCTGGGTGCATTATTTGGGGTGGGTGCTGGGCGCCCCTGACACCTGGGTGCATTATTTGGGATGGGATTTGGGTGCCCCCGACACCTGGGTCCATTATTTGGGATGGGTGCTGGGTGCCCTGGGGGCCTGGGTCCATTATTTGGGATGGGATTTGGGTGCCCCCAACACCTGGGTGCATTATTTGGGATGGGATTTGGGTGCCCCCGACACCTGGGTCCCTTTTCTGGGATGGGATTTGGGTGCCCCCGACACCTGGGTGCATTATTTGGGGTGGGATTTGGGTGCCCCCGACACCTGGGTGCATTATTTGGGGTGGGTGCTGGGCGCCCCTGACACCTGGGTGCATTATTTGGGATGGGATTTGGGTGCCCCCGACACCTGGGTCCATTATTTGGGATGGGTGCTGGGTGCCCTGGGGGCCTGGGTCCATTATTTGGGATGGGATTTGGGTGCCCCCAACACCTGGGTGCATTATTTGGGATGGGATTTGGGTGCCCCCGACACCTGGGTCCCTTTTCTGGGATGGGATTTGGGTGCCCCCGACACCTGGGTGCATTATTTGGGATGGGATTTGGGTGCCCCCGACACCTGGGTGCATTATTTGGGATGGGATTTGGGTGCCCCCGACACCTGGGTCCCTTTTCTGGGATGGGATTTGGGTGCCCTGGACATCTGGGTCCATTATTTGGGATGGGATTTGGGTGCCCCCGACACCTGGGTCCACTATTTGGGATGGGATTTGGGTGCCCCTGACACCTGGGTCCATTATTTGGGGTGGGTGCTGGGCGCCCCTGACATCTGGGTCCATTATTTGGGGTGGGATTTGGGTGCCCCCGACACCTGGGTCCCTTTTCTGGGATGGGATTTGGGTGCCCCCGACACCTGGGTCCATTATTTGGGATGGGATTTGGGTGCCCCCGACACCTGGGTGCATTATTTGGGGTGGGATTTGGGTGCCCCCGACACCTGGGTGCATTATTTGGGGTGGGTGCTGGGCGCCCCTGACACCTGGGTCCATTATTTGGGATGGGATTTGGGTGCCCCTGACACCTGGGTCCATTATTTGGGATGGGATTTGGGTGCCCCTGACACCTGGGTGCATTATTTGGGATGGGATTTGGGTGCCCCCGACACCTGGGTCCATTATTTGGGATGGGATTTGGGTGCCCCCGACACCTGGGTCCACTATTTGGGATGGGATTTGGGTGCCCCCGACACCTGGGTCCCTTTTCTGGGATGGGATTTGGGTGCCCTGGACATCTGGGTGCATTATTTGGGATGGGATTTGGGTGCCCCCGACACCTGGGTGCATTATTTGGGGTGGGATTTGGGTGCCCCCGACACCTGGGTCCCTTTTCTGGGATGGGATTTGGGTGCCCCGGACCCCTGGGTCCATTATTTGGGATGGGATTTGGGTGCCCCCGACACCTGGGTGCATTATTTGGGGTGGGATTTGGGTGCCCCCGACACCTGGGTCCATTATTTGGGATGGGTGCTGGGTGCCCCTGACATCTGGGTCCATTATTTGGGATGGGTGCTGGGTGCCCCCGACACCTGGGTCCATTATTTGGGATGGGCACTGGGTGCCCTGGGGGCCTGGGTCCACTATTTGGGATGGGATTTGGGTGCCCGAACCCCAGGGTCCCTTTTTTGGGGTGGGATTTGGGTGCCCTGGGGGCCTGGGTCCACTATTTGGGATGGGATTTGGGTGCCCTGAACCCCAGGGTCCCTTTTTTGGAGTGGGATTTGGGTGCCCTGGGGGCCTGGGTCCACTATTTGGGATGGGTGCTGGGTGCCCTGGATGCCCGGGTCCTCTATTTGGGATGGGATTTGGGTGCCCCGAACCCCAGGGTCCCTTTTCTGGGATGGGATTTGGGTGCCCTGGACATCTGGGTCTCTTTTTGGGATGGGATTTGGGTGCCCTGGACCCCTGGGTCCATTATTTGGGATGGGTGCTGGGTGCCCCAGACCCCTGGGTCCATTATTTGGGATGGGTGCTGGGTGCCCTGGGGGCCTGGGTCCACTATTTGGGATGGGTGCTGGGTGCCCTGGACCCCTGGGTCCCTTTTTAGGATGGGATTTGGGTGCCCCGGACCCCTGGCTCCATTATTTGGGATGGGTGCTGGGTGCCTGCATCCACTTTTGGATGGGGGTGCTGGGTGCCCCGGACCCCTGGCTCCCATTTCAGCTGCGATACTGGGTGCCCCGCACCCCTGGGCCCACTTTTGGGGGGGGGCTGTGGGGCTCACCGTGGGGCAGAGCCCCCCCCCCCCCCCCAAATTTCCCCATCCCCATCAGGAAGGGGGGGGACCACAGGAGGGCTCGGTCGGGGGGGACTCTCGGGGTGGCCGTGGGTCGCGCCGTGGGTCGCGCCGTGGGGCAGAACCCCCCCCCACCCGCGCCCCACTGCCGGCAGTGCTGAGCGTGGGCGAGGGGGGGTTCTGGGAGGGCCAAGCCCGTGGCCGCGTCGGCTGGTTCCCCTCCGACTGCGTCGAGGAGGTGCCCGCCCGGACCCCCGAGGGCAAGACAGGTACGAGGGGGGGGACCCCAACCTGCCCCACACCTGCCCCCCAAGTGGGACCCCCAAGTGGGACCCCCCCAAGTGGGACCCATAACCTGGGAGCGGGGGGCAAAAATTGGACCTACCCCAATGGGACCCGTCAAGAAGGAGTCCTAAATGGGACCCCTAAGTGGGACCCCCAAGTGGGACCCCCCCAAACCTGCCCCACACCTGCCCCCCAAGTGGGACCCCCAAGTGGGACCCATAACGTGGGGGGGGGGGGGCAAAAATTGGACCAACTCCAAAGGGACCCGTCAAGGAGGAGTCCTAAATGGGACCCCCAAGTGGGACCCCCCCCAAACCTGCCCCACACCTGCCCCCCAAGTGGGACCCCCAAGTGGGACCCCCAAGTGGGACCCATAACCTGGGGGGGGGGCCAAAAATTGGACCTACCCCAATGGGACCCATCAAGAAGGAGTCCTAAATGCGACCCCCAAGTGGGACCCCCAAGTGGGACCCCCCCAAACCTGCCCCACACCTGCCCCCCAAGTGGGACCCCCAAGTGGGACCCATAACTTGGGGGGGGGGGCAAAAATTGGACCAACCCCAATGGGACCCCTCAAGGACGAAGCCCTAAATAGGACCCCCTAAGTGGGACCCCCCCCCCAAAATATGGACTCCCCCCCCCCAACCTGCCCCACACTGGGACCCCCAAGTGGGACCCACAGCCTGGCGGGTGCCCCCCAAAATTGCCCCCCCCCCCAAGGGGACCCCCTCTAAGCTGGACCCCTAAATGGGACCCCCCCCCAACCTGGACCCCTAAGTTGCACCCACAGTGGGGGGGGGACGACACACCCCCCAAATCCAGCCCCAAAGCGGGACCCAAAACCTGGGGGGGGGGTCCCCCAGTGGGTGCCCCCCCCCTGAAGCCCCCCCCCATGTCGGTGCCCCCAGAGAGCCGCAGCGACAAGGCCAAGCGTCTCTTCCGCCATTACACCGTCGGCTCCTACGACAGCTTCGACGCCCCCAGGTGAGCCCCCCCCCCGCACCCCAAAACCCCCCCGGACCCCCCCAACCCCCCCAGGAGCACCCCAAGACCACCCAGCCCATAGACACCCCCAAAAACCACTGGACACCCCCCCCCCAGGCCCACTCAACCCCCCCCATGAGCCCCCCCCCCCAAGCACCCCAAAACCCCCACCCATCCATGAGCACCCCAAAAGCTACTGGACCCCCCCCCAAAACCCCCATGACCCCCCCCAAAACCACCCCCCCAAAGGACCCCCCCAGTTCTCCCCCAAAGTCCCCCAGACCCCCCAAAATTCACCCCCCCCCATAACTCAGGAAACCCCCCAACCCCCCCCAAAAGCCTGTGCCACCCCCAAATCCCCCCAAAATGCCCCCCAGACCCCCCCAAAATCCTCAGCCCCCCCAAATCCTCCCCAAATTCCCCCCAAATGCCCCCAAGACCCCCCAAAAATCCTCAGCCCCCCCAAATCCCCCCAAGACCCCCCCAAAATCCTGAGCCTCCCAACCCAAAAATCCTCAAGCCCCCCCAAATCCCCCCCCAAATCCTCAGCCCCCCCACATCTCCCCCAACCCCCCCCCCGAACCCCAAATCCCGCCCGAGGTCCCCCCCACTCCCCCTAAAATGCCCCCAAGACCCCCCCAAAAATCCTCAGGCCCCCCCAAGACCCCCCCAAACCCTCAGCCCCCCCAAATCCCCCCCAAATGCCCCCCAGACCCCCCCCAAATCCTCAGCCCCCCCCAAATCCCCCCCAAATGCCCCCCAGACCCCCCCAAAATCCTCAGGCCCCCCAAATCCCCCTAAGATGCCCCCAAGACCCCCCCCAAAATCCTCAGCCCCCCCCAAATCCTCCCCAAATTCCCCCAAACTCCAAATCCCCCCAAATGCCCCCAAGACCCCCCAAAAACCCTCAGTCCCCCCAAATCCCCCCAAGACCCCCCCAAAATCCTGAGCCCCCCAACCCAAAAATCCTCAAGCCCCCCCAAATCCCCCCCCAAATCCTCAGCCCCCCCCACATCTCCCCCAACCCCCCCCCGAACCCCAAATCCCGCCCAAGGTCCCCCCCACTCCCCCTAAAATGCCCCCAAGACCCCCCCAAAAATCCTCAGGCCCCCCCAAGACTCCTCCCCAAATCCTCAGCCCCCCCAAATCCCCCCCAAATCCTCCCAAAAATCCTCAGCCCCCCCAAATCCCCCCAAGACCCCCCCCAAAATCCTGAGCCCCCAACCCAAAAATCCTCAGGCCCCCCCAAATCCCCCCAAATGCCCCCAAGACCCCCCCAAAATCCTCAGGCCCCCCCCAAATCCCCCCCAAATCCCCCCTAAATCCCCCCCCAAGTCCTCAGCCCCCCCCAAAATGCCCCCAAGACATCCCCAAAATCCTCAGCCCCCCAAATCCCCCCCAATCCCCCCCAAAATCCTCAGCCCCCCCAAAATGCCCCAAAGCCCCTCCCCCAAATCCTCAGGCCCCCCCCAAAATGCCCCCAAGACCCCCCCAAAAATCCTCAGGCCCCCCCAAATCCCCCCCAAATCCCCCCTAAATCCCCCCAAAAATCCTCTGCCCCCCCAAATCCCCCCAAATGCTCCAAGACCCCCCCAAAATCCTCAGCCCCCCCAAACCCTCAAATCCCCCCAAAATGCCCCCAAGACCCCCCCCAAATCCTCAGGCCCCCCCCAAATCCCCCCCAAATCCCCCCTAAATCCCCCCCAAATCCTCAGCCCCCCAAAATGCCCCCAAGCCCCCCCCAAAATCCTCAGCCCCCCCAAATCCCCCCAAAATGCTCCAAGACCCCCCCCAAAATCCTCAGCCCCCCCAAACCATCAAATCCCCCCAAAATGCCCCCAAGACCCCCCCAAAAATCCTCAGGCCCCCCCAAAATCCCCCCTAAATCCCCCCCAAATCCTCAGTCCCCCCAAAATGCCCCCGAGACCCCCCCCAAAATCCTCAGGCCCCCCCCAAATTCCCCCCAAGGTCCCCCCCACCCCCCCTAAATCCCCCCTCCCCCCCCCCAGCTATGGGGGGAGGGGCCCCCCCAGGACCTGGCCCCGTTCAGCCCGTCCTTGCACACGCGTGTGCGTGTCCCCCCCCCCACCCCGTGTCCCCCCCCTCCCCCCCCCGACCCACTTTATCGGCTTCGGGGCGCGGCGACGGCTTCGGGGTGCTGGGGGGGCCGAGGGCACCCATGGGTGCTGTGGGACCCCCCCGGCCGGTGCCATGGGGCCGGAGGAGGTGGGGTGAGTCGGGGCCGGGGGGGGGGGGGGGGCGGAATAGTTGTGGGGCTGGGGTTGTCTGTGGGGCAGATGTGGGACAGGGAATCTATGGGGCAGGTGCTTGTGGGGTGTTATGGGGCTGGAGGAAGAGTCTATGGGGCAGTTGTGGGGCTGGGGAAGTGTCTATGGGGCAGTTGTGGGGCTGGAGGAAGAGTCTATGGGGCAGTTGTGGGGCTGAGGGAAGTGTCTATGGGGCAGTTGTGGGGCTGGGGGAAGAGTCTATGGGGCAGTTGTGGGGCTGGGGAAGTGTCTATGGGGCAGGTGCTTGTGGGGTGTTCTGGGGCTGGGGAAGTGTCTATGGGGCAGTTGTGGGGCTGGGGGAAGAGTCTATGGGGCAGTTGTGGGGCTGGGGGAAGAGTCTATGGGGCCATTATGGGGCTGGGGGAAGAGTCTATGGGGCAGTTGTGGGGCTGGGGAAGTATCTATGGGGCAGGTGCTTGTTGGGTGTTCTGGGGCTGAGGGCAGTTATGGGGCTGGGGAAGTGTCTATGGGGCCGTTATGGGGCTGGGGGAAGAGTCTATGGGGCAGTTGTGGGGCTGGGGGAAGTGTCTATGGGGCAGTTATGGGGCTGGGGAAGAGTCTATGGGGCAGTTGTGGGGCTGGGGGAAGTGTCTATGGGGCAGGTGCTTGTGGGGTGTTCTGGGGCTGGGGAAAGTGTCTATGGGGCAGTTGTGGGGCTGGGGGAAGTGTCTATGGGGCAGGTGCTTGTGGGGTGTTATGGGGCTGGGGAAGTGTCTATGGGGCAGTTGTGGGGCTGGGGGAAGTGTCTATGGGGCAGTTGTGGGGCTGGAGGAAGAGTCTATGGGGCAGTTGTGGGGCTGAGGGAAGTGTCTATGGGGCAGTTGTGGGGCTGGCAGGGTCTATGGGGCAGGTGCTTGTGGGGTATTATGGGGCTTGGGGCATCTATGGGGCAGTTTGTGGGGCAGCTGTGGGGCTGGGGGCTGTATGGGGCACTTGCTTGTGGGGTGTTATGTGGCTGGGGCAGTTATGGGGCTGGGGAGATGTCCGTGGGGCAGTTATGGGGCTTGGGGCATCTGTGGGGCAGTTGCTTGTGGGGCAGTTATGGGGCTGGGGAGTCTATAGGGCACTTGCTTGTGGGGCAGTTCTGGGGCTTGAGGCATCTGTGGGGCAGTTGTTTGTGGGGCAGTTGTGGGGCTGGGGCAGTTGTGGGGCTGGGGAGTCTATAGGGCACTTGCTTGTGGGGCAGTTCTGGGGCTGGAGGATCTATGGGACAGTTGCTTGTGGGGCAGATGTAGGACTCGGGGAATCTATGGGGCAGTTGTTGCTCGTGGGGCAGTTGTGGGTCTGGGGGGGTTTGTGGGGCGGTTCAGTTAGTTGTGGGGCTGGGGGTAATTGGCTGGCTGTGGGGCAGTTGGGTTATGGGGCAGCTGGGCCTGGGGGAGGATCTATGGGGCAGCAGCTTGTGGGGCAGTTGTGGGGCTGGGGGAGGCAGTTGTGGGGCTGGGGTGCTATAGGGCAGTTGGTTGTGGGGCAGCTGTGGGGCTGGGGGGGGGCAGCTTAGGGGAGTTATGGGGCAACTGGGCTATGGGGCAGCCAGGCTGGGAGATCTATGGGGCGGTTAGTTGTGGGGCTGGGGGCAGTTAGGGGGCTTATGGGGCGATCACTTATGGGGCAGCTGGGCCGCTATGGGGCAGCTGGCCGTGGGGCAGTTGGGGGTCTATGGGGCGCTTGTGGGGCAGCTGGGATCCTTGTGCGAGACGTGCGAGCGTGCCACGCGTGAGTAGGCGTGTGCGCGTGCCCCACACGCGTGTGCTGCCCCGCGTCCCCATGCACAGGTGTGCCGGCCCTCGTGCAACCCCCCGCGAGTCCTCGTGCAAACCCTCGTGCGAGTGCGTGTGCGAACCCTCGTGATCCCCGTGAGTCCTCGTGCAACCCCTCGCGCGAGTGCGTGTGCGAACGCCCGTGATCATCTGCGAGTCCTCGTGCAAATGCGTGCGCAAACGCTTGCGATCCTGCCAGCCCTCGTGCGAGCCCTCGTGCGAGCCCTCGTGCGAGCCACCTCCACCCCATGGGGTGCTTTGGGGGTCCCCAGACTGGTTTGGGGGTCCCACGGGTGCTGTACTGGTGGTTCTGCTATACTGGGTGCAGTGCTGGTGCCGTACTGGTGCCGTACTGGTGGTTCTGCTGTACTGGTGCTGTAGTGGATACTGTACTGGTGCTATACTGGGTGCCGTACTGGTGTTGATGCTATACTGGGTGCTGTGCTGGTGCTGTACTGGTGCCGTACTGGTGGTTCTGCTGTACTGGTGCTGTAGTGGATACTGTACTGGTGCTATACTGGGTGCCGTACTGGTGTTGATGCTATACTGGGTGCTATGCTGGTGCTATACTGGTGTTGATGCTATAGTGGGTGCTGTGCTGGTGCTATACTGGTGCTGTACTGGTGTTGATGCTATACTGGGTGCTGTGCTGGTGCTGTACTAGGAGTTGTGCTGGAGCTGTGCTGGTGCTGTACTGGTGCTATACTGGGTGCTGGTGCTGTACTGGGAGCTGTGCTGGTGCTCTACTGGTGCTATACTGGGTGCTGGTGCTGTACTGGGAGCTGTACTGGTGCTGTAGCAGATGCTGCTGTTGTACTGGTGCTATACTGGGTGCTGTACTGGGAGTTTTGCTGGTGCTGTACTGGTGTTGATGCTATACTGGGTGCTGTACTGGTGCTGTAGCAGATGCTGCTGTTGTACTGGTGCTATACTGGGTGCTGTACTGGGAGTTTTGCTGGTGCTGTACTGGTGTTGATGCTACACTGGGTGCTGTACTGGCAGTGTACTGGTGCTAGATTGGTGCTGGTCTGGGTATTGTGCTGGAACTGTACTGGTGCTGTACTAGTGCTTTACTGGTGCTGCACTGGGAGTTGTGCTGATGCTGTACTGGTGCTGTACTGGGAGCTGTGCTGGTGCTGTAGCAGATGCTGGTGCTGTGCTGGAGCTGTACTGGAGCTGTACTGGTGCTGTGCTTGTGCTGTACTGGTGCTGTACTGGAGCTGTACTGGTGCTGTAGCGGATGTTGGTGCTGTGCTGGTGCTGTACTGGTGCTGTAGTGGATGCTGGTGCTGTACTGGGAGCTGTACTGGTGCTGTAGCAGATGCTGGTGCTGTGCTTGTGCTGTACTGGTGCTGTACTGGAGCTGTACTGGTGCTGTGCTTGTGCTGTACTGGTGCTGTAGCGGATGCTGGTGCTGTGCTGGTGCTGTACTGGTGCTGTAGTGGATGCTGGTGCTGTACTGGGAGCTGTACTGGTGCTGTAGCGGATGCTGGTGCTGTGCTTGTGCTGTACTGGGAGCTGTACTGGAGCTGTACTGGTGCTGTACTGGTGCTGTAGTGGATGCTGGTGCTGTACTGGTGCTGTACTGGTGCTGTAGTGGATGCTGGTGCTGTACTGGAGCTGTACTGGGAGCTGTACTGGTGCTGTAGCGGATGCTGGTGCTGTGCTTGTGCTGTACTGGGAGCTGTACTGGAGCTGTACTGGTGCTGTACTGGTGTTGTAGTGGATGCTGGTGCTGTGCTGGTGCTGTACTGGTGCTGTAGTGGATGCTGGTGCTGTACTGGAGCTGTACTGGTGCTGTAGCGGATGCTGGTGCTGTGCTGGTGCTGTACTGGTGCTGTACTGGTGCTGTAGTGGATGCTGGTGCTGTACTGGAGCTGTACTGGTGCTGTAGCGGATGCTGGTGCTGTGCTGGTGCTGTACTGGTGCTGTACTGGTGCTGTAGTGGATGCTGGTGCTGTGCTGGTGCTGTACTGGTGCTGTACTGGTGCTGTAGCAGATGCTGGTGCTGTGCTGGTGCTGTACTGGGAGCTGTACTGGGTGCTGGTGCTGTACCGGCGCTGTACCGGCGCTGTAGCGGACGCTGGTGCCGTGCTTGTGCCGTACTGGCGCCGTACCGGGTGCTGGCGCCGTACTGGGAGCCGTACTGGCGCCGTACTGGTGGCTGGCGCGGGTGCTGTGCAGTCACCGGAGCCGCCGCCGGAGCGGGAGCAGCCGCTGCCGCAACGCCGCCGGAACCGCGACCGCCGCCGGAACCGGTGCCGTGACCGATGCCGGAACCGGTGCCGTACCAGTTGCCGTACTGGTTGCCGGAACCGCCGCCTTCCCGGTTGCCGGAACCGCCGCCGTCCCGGTCGCCGTCCCGGTCGCCGGAACCGCCGCCGTCCCGGTCGCCGTCCCTTCTGCCGTGACCGCCGCCGTCCCGGTTGCCGTACTGGTTTCCATAACCGCCGCCGCACTGGTTTCCATAACCGCCGCCGTGACCGCCGCCGTCCCGGTTGCCGTACTGGTTGCCGTAACCGCCGCCGTACTGGTTTCCGTAACCGCTGCCGTGACCGCCGCCGTCCCGGTTGCCGTAACCGCCGCCTTCCCGGTTGCCGGAACCGCCGCCGTACCGTTTGCCGGAACCGCCGCCGTGACCGCCGCCGTCCCAGTTGCTGTCCCCGCCGTCCCAGTTGCCATCCCTGCAATCCCAGTTACCGTCCCCGCCGCGCCGGTTACCGAAACCGCCGCGCCGGCACCGCCGGGCTGCATCCCGCTGCCTCCGGACCAGGCCGTATCCATCCCCGTCCCAGTCCCGCAACTGGGCTTCCCATCGCCGTCCCAGTCCCGCAACTGGGCTTCCCATCGCCGTCCCAGTCCGCCCGCTGGGCTTCCCGCCGCCGTTTCCCGGTTCCGTTTCCCGCTTCCGGCATCTCTTCCCGATCCCGCCGACATTTCCCGCTCTCCCCACCCTCGCTTCCTCGTTAACGTCGTTAATTCCGAATCCCGGCTCCGTGGTGCCGTACGGGCCCCGCTAGGCCAAAACCAGTGCCGGTGCCGTAACCGCCCCCCCCAAACCAGTTAAAAAAAAAAAAAAGGCGGAAAAGGCATTTTTTTTTAATTTTTTAATTTTTTTTTAATTTTTTTTTAAATTTTTTAATTTTTTTTTTAATTTTTTAATTTTTTTTTTAATTTTTTATTTTTTTTTTTAATTTTTTTTGGGGGGGGGGGGTCCTACCCCCCCTCCTTTTCCCCAAGGAAGGGGGGGGGGGGGGAAAGAAGGAAATTTTCCCGGTGTCGTTCCCGGGTCGGGGGGGGGTTCGCCGGAATTTCGGCCATGCGGCGGAGCCCCCCCGAAATTCCATGGCGGGTTGGGGGCCCCCCCCGCCCCCTGCCCCCCCCCCTCTCCTCCAGTTGGCCCCTCCTGGGCCCCCCCCGCCGCAGCGTCTGGTACATCTACAGGTACTGGGGGGGGATTTGGGGGGATTTGGGGTTTTTTTGGGGGGGGATTTGGGTTTTTTTTTTGGGGGGGGGCACCCGCGGTCGCGTGCATTGTCTCCCCCCCCCCCCCGTGTCCCCGCACCCCCCCTTTGTCCCCATTGCCCCCCCCCCCGGGTTGTGTGTCGTCCCCCCCCCCCCAGTTTGTCACTGTTGTTTCCCAGTGCTCCCAGTGGGATGGGGACAGGCGTGGGGGGGGACACACACACACGTGTGGGGAGACGTGTGGGACACGCGTGGGGACACTGGGGGGGGGACACACACGTGTGTGGGGACAGTGGGGGGGGACACGGGGGGGACGTGCGTGGGGACACGCGTGGGGACACGGGGGGACGCGTGTGGGGGGACGTGGGGCACGTGCGGGGGACACGCGTGGGGACACGCATGGGGACACATGTGTGGGCACAGGGACACGTGTGGGGGCACGGGGACACGCGTGGGGACATGCGTGGGACATGCCTGGGGACACCGGGGGGGGCTGTCACACACGCGGCCTCGTGCTACCCCCCCCGGGGGCACACGCGTGTGTGCGTGTGTTCGTGTGCGCGTGCAGGGGCGCAGGCTGAGCGTGTGCCCGTGTGAGCATTTGCGGGTGCAAGCGTGTCTGCGCGTGTGCACAAGCGTGTGCGCAGGCTAGTGTGTGCACAGGCGTGTGCACAAGCGTGTCTGCGTGTGGGCAAGCGTGTGCGTGTGCGCAAGCCTGTGCACAAGCGTGTGCACAAGCGTCTCTTCGCGTCAGCAAGCGTGTGCGTGTGCACGAGCGTGTGCACAAGCGTCTCGGCACATGGAGAAGTGTGCGCGTGTGCACAAGCGTGTGCACAAGCGTGTCTGCGGGCAAGTGTGTGTGTGTGTGTGCACAAGCGTGTTCATGTGCATAGGGGTGTCTGTGGGCAAGCGTGTGCACAAGCGTGTGCACAAGCGTGTCTGCACGTGGGCAAGCGTGTGGGTGTGCACAAGAGTGTGCGTGGGCAAGCATGTGCGTGTGCACAAGTGTGTCTGCGTGTGGGCAAGCGTGTGTGTGTGCACAAGTGTGTCTGGGGGCAAGGGTGTGCATGTACACAAGCGTGTGCGTGTGCACAAGCGTGTCTGTGTATGGGCAATCATGTGCGTGTGTGCGTGCGCACGAGCATCTCTCCGCGTGGGCAAGCGTGTGCGTGCGCGCAAGCGAGCGTGTGCACAAGCGTGTGCATAAGCGTGTCTGCGCGTGGGCAAGTGTGTGCATGTGCACAAGCGTGTCTGCGGGCAATCGTGTGCGTGTACACAAGCATGTGCATGTGCACAAGCGTGTCTGCGGGCAACCGTGTGCATGCGCACGAGCGTCTCTTCACGTGGGCAAGCGTGTGCGTGCACGCAAGCGAGCGTGTGCACAGGCGTGTGCACAAGCGTGTCTGCGCGTGGGCAAGTGTGTGCACGTGCAGAAGCCTGTGCAAAAGTGTGTGCCCGTGCACAAGCGTCTCCACGTCAGCAAGCGTGTGCGTGCGCACAAGCGTCTCGGCACATGGAGAAGTGTGTGCATGTGCACAAGCATGTGCACAAGCGTGTCTGTGGGCAAGCGTGTGCGTGTGCACAAGCGTGTCTGCGTGTGGGCAAGCGTGTATGTGTGCACAAGTGAGTGCATAAGCGTGTGCATGTGCACAACTGTGTCTGCGGGCGAGCGTGTGCGCACGCGCAAGCAAGCTTATACACAAGCGTGTGCGCAGGCGAGCGTGTGCACAAGCGTGTGCACAAGCGTGTCTGTGTATGGGCAGTCGTGTGCATGTGCACAAGTGTGTGCTTAAGCGTGTTCATGGGCATAGGGGTGCCTGTGGGCAAGCGTGTGCACAAGCGTGTCTGCGGGCAAGCGTGTGTGTGTACACAAGCATGTGCGTGTGCACAAGCATGTGTGTGTGTGGGCAAGCGTGTGCGTGTGCACAAGCGTGTCTGCGTATGGGCAAGCGTGTACGTGTGCACAAGCGTGTCTGTGGGCAAGCGTGTGCGTGCGCACAAGCGTCTCGGCACATGGAGAAGTGTGTGCATGTGCACAAGCATGTGCACAAGCGTGTCTGTGGGCAAGCGTGTGCGTGTGCACAAGCGTGTCTGCGTGTGGGCAGGCGTGTGCGTGTGCACAAGCGTGTCTGCATATGGGCAAGCGTGTACGTGTGCACAAGTGTGTGCATAAGCGTGTGCATGTGCACGAGCGTGTCTGTGGGCAAGCGTGTGCGTGTGCACAAACGTGTCTGCGTGTGGGCAAGCGAGTGCGTGTGCACAAGCGTGTCTGCGGGCAAGCGTGTGCATGCGCACGAGCGTCTCTTCGCATGGGCAAGCGTGTGCATGCGCACAAGCAAGCGTGTGCCCAAGTGTGTCTGCACGTGGGCAAGTGTGTGCACGTGCAGAAGCCTGTGCAAAAGTGTGTGCCCGTGCACAAGCGTCTCCACGTCAGCAAGCGTGTGCGTGCGCACAAGCGTCTCGGCACATGGAGAAGTGTGTGCATGTGCACAAGCATGTGCACAAGCGTGTCTGTGGGCAAGCGTGTGCGTGTGCACAAGCGTGTCTGCGTGTGGGCAAGCGTGTACGTGTGCACAAGTGAGTGCATAAGCGTGTGCATGTGCACAACTGTGTCTGCGGGCGAGCGTGTGCGCACGCGCAAGCAAGCTTATACACAAGCGTGTGCGCAGGCGAGCGTGTGCACAAGCGTGTGCACAAGCGTGTCTGTGTATGGGCAGTCGTGTGCATGTGCACAAGTGTGTGCTTAAGCGTGTTCATGGGCATAGGGGTGCCTGTGGGCAAGCGTGTGCACAAGCGTGTCTGCGGGCAAGCGTGTGTGTGTACACAAGCATGTGCGTGTGCACAAGCATGTGTGTGTGTGGGCAAGCGTGTGCGTGTGCACAAGCGTGTCTGCGTATGGGCAAGCGTGTACGTGTGCACAAGCGTGTCTGTGGGCAAGCGTGTGCGTGCGCACAAGCGTCTCGGCACATGGAGAAGTGTGTGCATGTGCACAAGCATGTGCACAAGCGTGTCTGTGGGCAAGCGTGTGCGTGTGCACAAGCGTGTCTGCGTGTGGGCAGGCGTGTGCGTGTGCACAAGCGTGTCTGCATATGGGCAAGCGTGTACGTGTGCACAAGTGTGTGCATAAGCGTGTGCATGTGCACGAGCGTGTCTGTGGGCAAGCGTGTGCGTGTGCACAAACGTGTCTGCGTGTGGGCAAGCGAGTGCGTGTGCACAAGCGTGTCTGCGGGCAAGCGTGTGCATGCGCACGAGCGTCTCTTCGCATGGGCAAGCGTGTGCATGCGCACAAGCAAGCGTGTGCCCAAGTGTGTCTGCACGTGGGCAAGTGTGTGCACGTGCAGAAGCCTGTGCAAAAGTGTGTGCCCGTGCACAAGCGTCTCCACGTCAGCAAGCGTGTGCGTGCGCACAAGCGTCTCGGCACATGGAGAAGTGTGTGCATGTGCACAAGCATGTGCACAAGCGTGTCTGTGGGCAAGCGTGTGCGTGTGCACAAGCGTGTCTGCGTGTGGGCAGGCGTGTGCGTGTGCACAAGCGTGTCTGCGGGCAATTGTGTACGTGTGCACAAGTGTGTGCATAAGCGTGTGCGTGTGCACAAGCGTGTCTGCAGGCAAGCGTGTGCGTGTGCACAAGTGTCTCTCTGCGTGGGCAAGCGTGTGCGTGCGCGCAGGCGAGTGTGTGCACGAGCGCGTGCACGAGCGCGCGCGGGGAGCTCCAGTCCGGAGACGCGCCAGGCGCACGCGTGTCACCGGCGGCGGGCGTCGCACACGCGTGTGCGGGGCCGAGCGTGGGGTGGGGGAGTGGGATGCGGGGGGGGGAGGACACCCCCCCCGGTCACCCCCGTGGGGTCACGTGTCCTCACGTCCGTGTCCGTGTGTGTGTCCCCCCCCGTGTCCCCCTGTCCTTCCGTGTCACCCATGTCACCCATGTCACCCATGTCACCCATGTCACCCATGTCCCCCCCCAGTGATTACATCATCAAGGAGAAGACGGTTTTGCTGCAGAAGAAGGACAACGAGGGTTTCGGTTTCGTCCTGCGCGGGGCTAAGGGTGAGTTGGGGGGCTTGGGGGGGGGCGGGGGGGTCCTGGGGGGGTCTAGGGGGTCTCTGGGGGGGGTGAAGGGAGTTTGGGGGGGTCTAGGGGGTTCCTGGGGGTCCCCTGAGGGCATCGGGGGGGGCCCTGGGGGGGTCTAAGGGGTCCCTGGGGGTCTCTGGGGGGGGTGAAGGGAGTTTGGGGGGGTCTAAGAGAGTTTGGGGGGGTCTAGGGGGTCCCCTGAGGGCATTTGGGGTGGGCCCTGGGGGGGGTCTAGGGGGTCCCTGGGGGTCTCCGTGGGGGGTGAAGGGAGTTTAGGGGGGCTTGGGGGGGTCTGGAAGGGGCTTGGGGGGGTCTGGGAGAGTTTGGGGGGCCCTGGGGGGGTCTAGGGGGTCTCGGGGGGGTGAAGGGAGTTTAGGGGGGCTTGGGGGGGGCTGGAAGAATTTGGGGGGGTCGGGGGGGTCCCTGGGGGTCCCCTGAGGGCATTGGGGGGGAGCCCTGGGGGGGTCTAGGGGGTCCCTGGGGGTCTCCGGGGGGGGTGAAGGGAGTTTAGGGGGGCTTGGGGGGGTCTAGGAGAATTTGGGGGGGGTCGAGGGGGTCCCTGGGGTGTCTGGAGGGTCCCTGGGGGGGGCCTGGGGGTCTGGGGGGGGTCCTGGGTGTCCCCTGAGGGCATCTGGGGGGGCCCTGGGGGGGTCTAAGGGGTCCCTGGGGGTCTCTGGGGGGGGTGAAGGGAGTTTAGGGGGGCTTGGGGGGGTCTGGAAGGGGCTTGGGGGGGTCTGGGAGAGTTTGGGGGGCCCTGGGGGGGTCTAGGGGGTCCCTGAGGGGGGCTCTGGGGGTCTGGGGGGGGGTCCCCTGAGGGCATCTGGGGGGGCCCTGGGGGGGTCTAAGGGGTCTAGGGGGTCCCTGGGGGTCTCTGGGGGGGGTGAAGGGAGTTTAGGGGGGCTTGGGGGGGTCTGGAAGGGGCTTGGGGGGAGTCTGGGAGAGTTTGGGGGGCCCTGGGGGTCTGGGGGGGGGTCCCCTGAGGGCATCTGGGGGGGCTTGGGGGTCTCTGGAGGGTCTGGGGGGGTCCCTTGGGGTCTGGGGGGGGTCCCTTGGGGTTTGGGGGGCCCACCCGTGGGTGCCAGTGGTGACCCCCCCCCACAGCGCAGACCCCCATCGAGGAGTTCACCCCCACCCCGGCCTTCCCGGCGCTCCAGTACCTGGAGTCGGTGGACGAGGGCGGCGTGGCCTGGCGCGCCGGGCTGCGCATGGGAGACTTCCTCATCGAGGTCAGCACCCGCCCCACCCGCGGGGGGCAGAACCCACCCACGGGGGACAGAACCCACCCACGGGGGAATAGCACCCACCCACGGGGGTCAAGAACCCGCCCACGGGGGAATAGCACTCACCCACGGGGGACAGAAGCCACCCACAGGGGACAGAAGCCACCCATGGGGGAATAGCACCCACCCACGGGGGACAGAACCCACCCACGGGGGACAAGAACCCGCCCACGGGGGAATAGCACCCACCCACGGGGGGCAGAACCCACCCGCGGGGGACAGAACCCACCCAGGGGGGAATAGCACTCACCCACGGGGGACAGAAGCCACCCACGGGGGACAAGAACCCGCCCACGGGGGAATAGCACCCACCCACGGGGGACAAGAACCCACCCAGGGGGGAATAGCACCCACCCACGGGGGACAGAAGCCACCCACGGGGGACAAGAACCCGCCCACCGGGGAATAGCACCCACCCATGGGGGACAGAACCCACCCACGGGGGACAGAAGCCACCCACGGGGGACAAGAACCCGCCCACAGGGGAACAGCACCCACCCACGGGGAACAGAACCCACCCACGGGGGACAAGAACCCGCCCATGGGGGAATAGCACTCACCCACGGGGGACAGAAGCCACCCACAGGGGACAGAAGCCACCCTTGGGGGAATAGCACCCACCCGCGGGAGACAGAACCCACCCACGGGGGACAAGAACCTGCCCACAGGGGAATAGCACCCACCCACGGGGAACAGAAGCCACCCACAGGGGACAGAAGCCACCCTTGGGGGAATAGCACCCACCCACGGGGGACAAGAACCCGCCCACCGGGAATAGCACCCACCCACGGGGGACAGAAGCCACCCTTGGGGGAATAGCACCCACCCGCGGGGGACAGAACCCACCCACGGGGGAATAGCACCCACCCACGGGGGACAAGAACCCGCCCACGGGGGAATAGCACCCACCCACAGGGGACAAGAACCCACCCACGGGGGAATAGCACCCACCCACGGGGGACAGAACCCACCCACGGGGGACAAGAACCTGCCCACGGGGGAATAGCACCCACCCACGGGGGACAAGAACCCACCCACGGGGGAATAGCACCCACCCGCAGGGGACAGAACCCACACACGGGGGACAAGAACCCGCCCACGGGGGAATAGCACCCACCCACGGGGGACAGAACCCACCCACGGGGGACAGAAGCCACCCACGGGGGACAAGAACCCGCCCACCGGGAATAGCACCCACCCACGGGGGACAGAAGCCACCCTTGGGGGAATAGCACCCACCTACGGGGGACAGAACCCACCCACGGGGGACAAGAACCCACCCACCGGGAATAGCACCCACCCACAGGGGACAGAAGCCACCCTTGGGGGAATAGCACCCACCCACGGGGGACAGAACCCACCCACAGGGGACAGAAGCCACCCACGGGGGAATAGCACCCACCCACGGGGAACAGAACCCACTCACAGGGGACAGAAGCCACCCTTGGGTGATGGCACCCACCCACGGGGGAATAGCACCCACCCACGGGGGAATAGCACCCATCCACGGGTGATGGCACCCACCCACGGGGGACAGAAGCCACCCACGGGGGACCCAGGCCCACCCCCCCACCCACTCTGCATGCGTGTGCAGGCGTGTGCGTGCATGTTGGGGTGTGCTCTGGCGTGTCGCGGCATGTCCTGGTGTGCCTTGGCGTGTCAGGGCGTGCCAGGGCGTGTCAGGGCGTGTGCGGGCGTGTCAGGGCGTGCTCCATTGTGACTTGGTGTGTCTTGGCGTGGCAGGGCGTGGCAGGGCGTGGCAGGGCGTGCCTTTGCGTATGTGGGTGTGTCAGGGCGTGCCTTTGCGTGTGAGGGTGTGTCAGGGCGTGTGCGGGTGTGTCAGGGCGTGCTCCATTGTGACTTAGTGTGTCTTGGCGTGCCAGGGCGTGTCAGGGCGTGCCAGGGCGTGAGGGTGTGTCAGGGCGTGTCAGGGTGTGCTCCATTGTGACTTTGCGTGTCTTGGCATGCCAGGGCGTGTCAGGGCGTGCCAGGGCGTGAGGGTGTGTCAGGGTGTGCTCCATTGTGCCTTGGCGTGTGCTGGCGTGTGCTGGCGTGCCTTAGCGTGCCTTGCTGTGCCGTTGTGTGCCTTGGCGTGTGTTGGCGTGCCTTGGTGTGTGCCGGCGTGCCTTAGCGTGCCGCGATGTGCGCCGGCGTGCCTTGGCACGTGCCTTGGCGTGCCTTGGTGTGTGCCGGCATGCCTTGGCGTGACTTGTCATGTGTTGGCGTGCCTTGGCGTGTGCCTTGGCGTGCCTTGGTGTGTGCTGGCATGCCTTGGCGTGCCTTGGCATGCCTTAGCGTGCCTTAGCATGCCTTGGCGTGTGTTGGTGTGCCTTGGTGTGTGCCGGCATGCCTCGGTGTGCCTTGGCGTGTGCTGCTGTGCCTTGGCCTGCCTTGGTGTGCCTTTGTGTGCCTTGGCATGTGTTGGTGTGCCTTGGTGTGTGCTGGCGTGCCTTGGCGTGTGCTGGCGTGCCTTAGTGTGCCTTGGTGTGCCTTTGTGTGCCTTGGCGTGTGTTGGCGTGCCTTGGTGTGTGCCGGCGTGCCTTAGCGTGCCTCGATGCGCACCGGCGTGCCTTGGCACGTGCCTTGGCGTGCCTTGGTGTGTGCCAGCATGCCTTGGCGTGCCTCGGTGTGCCTTTGTGTGCCTTGGTGTGCGTTGGTGTGCTTGGCGTGTGCTGGCATGCCTTAGCGTGCCTTGGTGTGCCTTGGCGTGTGTTGGCATGCCTTGGTGTGTGCTGGCATGCCTTGGCGTGCCTTGGCGTGTGCTGGCGTGCCTTAGCGTGCCTTGGCGTGCCTTGGCGTGTGCTGGCGTGCCTTAGCATGCCTTGGCGTGTGTTGGTGTGCCTTGGTGTGTGCCGGCGTGCCTTGGTGTGTGCCGGCATGCCTTGGCGTGCCTTGGCGTGCCTTGGCGTGTGCCGGCATGCCTCGATGCATGCTGGCGTGCCTCGGCATGTGCCTTGGCGTGCCTTGGTGTGCCTTTGTGTGCCTTGGTGTGTGTTGGCGTGCCTTGGTGTGTGCCAGCATGCCTTGGTGTGCCTTGTCATGTGTTGGCATGCCTTGGTGTGTGCCTTGGTGTGTGCCGGCGTGCCTTGGCGTGCCTTGGCGTGTGTTGGCATGCCTTGGTGTGTGCTGGTGTGCCTTGGCATGTGCCTTGGCGTGCCTTGGTGTGCCTTTGTGTGCCTTGGCGTGTGTTGGTGTGCCTTGTCATGTGTTGGCATGCCTTGGTGTGTGCTGGCATGCCTTGGCGTGCCTTGGCATGTGTTGGTGTGCCTTGGTGTGTGCCGGCGTGCCTTGGCGTGCCTTGGCGTGTGTTGGCGTGCCTTGTTGTGTGCCGGCGTGCCTTGGCGTGCCTTGGCGTGTGTTGGTGTGCCTTGGTGTGTGCCGGCGTGCCTTGGCGTGCCTTGGCGTGCCTTGGTGTGTGCCGGCATGCCTTGGCGTGCCTTGGCGTGCCTTGGCGTGCCTTGTTGTGTGCCGGCGTGCCTTGGCGTGCCTTGGCGTGCCTTGTTGTGTGCCGGCGTGCCTTGGCGTGCCTGGACGCGCGCGGGCGCGCGCGGGCGTGTCAGGGCGTGTTGCGGCGCAGGTGAACGGCCAGAACGTGGTGAAGGTGGGGCACCGGCAGGTGGTCAACATGATCCGTCAGGGCGGGAACAGCCTCGTCGTCAAGGTCGTCATGGTGACGCGGCACCCCGAGGCCCCCGAGGGACCCCGGCGCAGGGGTACCCGCCCCGCGCGACGGGGGGCACCCGGCTCCGTGGGTGGGGGGTCCCGGGGGGCTGGCTCCAGGGCTGGGGGTCCTGGGTGCCTGGGTGGGGGTCCCAGACACCTGGGTCCAGGGGCGGAGGCACCTAAGTCCATGGGTGGGGGGTCCTGGGTGCCTGGGTCCATGGGTGGGGGTCCTGGGTCCATGGGTGGGGGTCTCAGACACCTGGGTCCATGGGTGGGGGCTCATAAGTCCATGGGTGGGGGGTCCAAGATGGCTTGATCCATGGGTGGGGGTTACCTGGGTCCATGGGTGGGGGTCCTGGGTCCATGGGTGGGGGTCCCAGATGGCTTGATCCATGGGTGGGGGGGCTCCTAAGTCCATGGGTGGGGGTCCCAGATGCCTGGGTCCATGGGGGGGTGTCACCTGGGTCCATGGGTGGGGGGTCTTGGGTCTATGGGGTGGGGGGGGTCCCGGGTGCCTGGGTCCATGGGTGGGGGCACCCAAAAAGCTAGGACCCCCGGAGAAGGGGGTCCTGGACACCCGGCTCCATGAGGGGGGGGGGGGGGTGCCCAGACACTTGGGTCCTTTATGGGTGGGGGGGGTCCCTGACACCCCCCCCCCACCCCTCCACCTCCGCAGCCGCCCCCCCCCAGCCTCGGCGTCTCCCAGCTCCGGCCATTTCCCTGCGCTCCAAGTCCATGACCTCCGAACTGGAGGAGATGGGTGAGGGGGGGGGCCCTGGGGGGGGGGGCTGGGGAATTTTTGGGGGGGTCCCTGGGGGAGTTTTGGGGTGGGGGGGGTCCTGGGGGGGGTCTGGGAGAGGTTTGGGGGGACTCGGGGGAGTTTGGGGGGGCCCTGGGAGAGATTGGGGGGGTCCCTTTGGGGTGGGGGGGGCCCGGGGGGGGCCTGGGGATTTTTGGGGGGTCCCTGGGAGAGGTTTGGGGTGGGGGGGGTCCTTGGGGGGGGTCTGGGAGAGGTTTGGGGGGGTCCCTTTGGGGTTTGGGGGGGCCCTGGGAGAGATTGGGGGGGTCCCTTTGGGGTGGGGGGGTCCCTGGGGGGGGCCTGGGGATTTTTGGGGGGTCCCTGGGAGAGGTTTGGGGTGGGGGGGGTCCTTGGGGGGGGTCTGAGAGAGGTTTGGGGGGACTCGGGGGGGCACTGGGAGAGTTTGGGGGGGTCCCTTTGGGGTGGGGGGGGCCCGGGGGGGGCCTGGGGATTTTTGGGGGGGTCCCTGGGAGAGTTTTGGGGTGGGGGGGTCCTTCGGGGGGTCTGGGAGAGGTTTGGGGGGGACTCGGGGGGTCACTGGGAGAGATTGGGGGGGTCACTTTGGGGTGGGGGGGTCCCGGGGGGGGCCTGGGGATTTTTGGGGGGGTCGCTGGGGGTGTTTTGGGGTGGGGGGGGTCCTGGGGAGGGGTCTGGGAGAGGTTTGGGGTGGGGGGGGTCCTTGGGGGGGGTCTGAGAGAGGTTTGGGGGGGACTCGGGGGGGCACTGGGAGAGTTTGGGGGGGTGCCTTTGGGGTTTGGGGGGGCCCTGGGAGAGATTGGGGGGGTCCCTTTGGGGTGGGGGGGTCCCGGGGGGGGCCTGGAGGAGTTGGGGGGTCCCTGGGGGGTTTTGGGGGTCCCTAAGGGCCTTGGGGGGGGGCACAAGGGGGGATTTCTGACCTCTAACCTCTGACCTTTCCTCCCCCCCCCCCGCTGGCCCCACAGTAGAGAAGGGTGAGTTGGGGGGGGGGGCAAAGGGGGGGTGGCGGGTCCTGGGCGTCCCCCCTCCCCCACCCAAGGACCCCCCCACCCCCCCCCGGGACCCCTTTGACCCCTGAAGGGTCCTTGACCCCCCCCATGACACCCATGACCCCACTTGACCCCCCCGTGACCCCCCCGTGACCCCAAGCCCCCCCCCCCCCCACCCCCGTAACGGCCTCTCGTGTCTCCCCAGTCTCTCCCTGGAAGAAGCGGACCGGTGAGTGGGGCCTCGCACGGCCCTCGCACACCCGTCGCACACTCGCCCCCCCCATACGCCTCGCACGGGCCTCGCACACTCATTGCACCCCCCCGGGTCCTCACACACTCATTGCACGCCCGTGTGAGCGGCTCGCACGGGCCTCGCACACTCATTGCACCCCCCCGGGTCCTCGCACACTCATTGCACGCCCGTGTGAGCGGCTCACACGGGCCTCACACTCTCATTGCACCCCCCCGGGTCCTCGCACACTCATTGCACGCCCGTGTGAGCGGCTCGCACAGGCCTCGCACACTCATTGCAACCCCCCGGGTCCTCGCACACTCATTGCACGCCCGTGTGAACGGCTCGCACGGGCCTCGCACACTCATTGCACCCCCCCCAGGTCCTCGCACACTCATTGCACGCCCGTGTGAACGGCTCGCACGGGCCTCGCACACTCATTGCACCCCCCCCAGGTCCTCGCACACTCATTGCACACCTGTGTGAGCGGCTCGCACGGGCCTCGCACACTCATTGCACGCCCGTGTGAGCGGCTCGCACGGGCCTCGCACTCTCATTGCAACCCCCCCGGGTCCTCGCACACTCATTGCACGCCCGTGTGAGCGGCTCATACGGGCCTCACACTCTCATTGCACCCCCCCGGGTCCTCGCACACTCATTGCACGCCTGTGTGAACAGCTCGCACGGGCCTTGCACACTCATTGCAACCCCCCCCGGTCCTCGCACACTCATTGCACGCCCGTGTGAGCGGCTCGCACGGGCCTTGCACACTCATTGCACCCCCCCGGGTCCTCGCACACTCATTGCACGCCCCCATGCACACCCCCCCCCGCAGGCACCCAACACTCCCATTGCACCCCTTGCACCACCATCGCCCCCCCAGCACCCACGTGCCCCCCAGCACCCATCTCCCCCCCCCAGCACCCACCACCTTCCCGGCACCCATCTCCCCCCTCACCCATCGCCCCCCCAGCACCCATTTTCCCCCATCTCCCCCCCAGCACCCATGTGCCCCCCCAGCACCCATCTCCCCCCCAGCACCCATGTGCCCCCCCAGCACCCATCTCCCCCCCCAGCACCCATGTGCCCCCCCAGCACCCACCTCCCTCCCCCCAGCACCCACCACCTTCCCGGCACCCATCTCCCCCCTCACCCATCGCCCCCCCCAGCACCCATTTTCCCCCATCTCCCCCCCCAGCACCCATCTCCCCCCCAGCACCCATCTCCCCCCCAGCACCCATCTCCCAGCACCCATCACCCCCCCAGCACCCATTTCCCCCCCATTGCCACCCCAGAACCCATTTCCCCCCCCAGCACCCATCTCCCAGCACCCATCTCCCCCCCCATCGCCCCCCCAGCACCCATCTCCCCCCCAGCACCCATGTGCCCCCCCAGCACCCACCTCCCTCCCCCCAGCACCCACCACCTTCCCGGCATCCATCTCCCCCCTCACCCATCGCCCCCCCAGCACCCATTTTCCCCCATCTCCCCCCCAGCACCCATCTCCCCCCCAGCACCCATCTCCCCCCAGCACCCATGTGCCCCCCCAGCACCCATCTCCCCCCCCAGCACCCATGTGCCCCCCCAGCACCCACCTCCCTCCCCCCAGCACCCACCACCTTCCCGGCACCCATCTCCCCCCTCACCCATCGCCCCCCCCAGCACCCATTTTCCCCCCATCTCCCCCCCCAGCACCCATCTCCCCCCCAGCACCCATCTCCCAGCACCCATCTCCCCCCCCAGCACCCATCTCCCCCCCATCTCCTCCCCAGCACCCATCTCCCCCCCAGCACCCATCTCCCCCCCAGCACCCATCTCCCAGCACCCATCTCCCCCTCCATCGCCCCCCCAGCACCCATCTCCCCCCCCAGCACCCATGTGCCCCCCCAGCACCCATCTCCCCCCCAGCACTCATCACCCCCCAGCACCCATCTCCCCCCCATCGCCCCCCCAGCACCCATTTTCCCCCCATTGCCCCCCCGAACGCATTTCCCCCCCCCAGCACCCATCTCCCAGCACCCATCTCCCCCCCCCAGCACCCATGTGCCCCCCCCAGCACCCATGTCCCCCCCCCTCTCCCCAGAGTACGACCCCTCCTCGGCCACCGAGAAGAAGAGGACGGTCTATCAGATGGCGCTCAGTGAGGACCTGGGTGGGGGGGTCCCATGGGTGGGGGGGTCCCCATGGGTGGGGGGGGTCCCATGGGTGGGGGGGGGGGGTCCCGAATGCCTGGGTCCCCTGGAGATTTGGGGTGGGGGTGTGTGTGGGGGGGGTCTTGGATACCTGGGTCCCATGGGTGGGGGGGTTCCTTTGGGGGGGGCGGGTCCCTGGGGGGGGTCCTTTGGGGTGGGGGGGGGGTCCCTGATGCTTGGGTGCCATGGGTGGGGGCGTCCCTGGGGGGGGGTCCCTTTGGGGTGGGGGGAGTCCCTTGGGGTGGGGGGGGTCCCTGATGCTTGGGTGCCATGGGGAGGGGGGGGTCCCTGCCACCTGCGTCCCCTGGGGGTGGGGGGGGTCCCTGATGCTTGGGTCCTTTGGGGGGGGGTCTCCCTTGGGGTGGGGGGGGTCCCTGTTGCTTGGATCCCTTGGGTGGGAGGTCCCTTTGGGTGGGGGGCGTCCCTGAGGAGGGTCCCTTGGGGTGGGGGGGGGTCCCTGGTGCTTGGGCCCCTTTGGGGGGTGTCCCTGGGGGGGGGGGTCTCCCTTGGGGTGAGGGTGGGGGGGTCCCTGGTGCTTGGGTCCCTTGAGGGGGGGGGTCCCTGGGAGGGGGGGGGGTGTCCCTGCCACCTGCATCCCCTGGGGGGGGGGGAGGGTGTCGCTTGGGGTGGGGGGGGGGTGTCCCTGATGCCTGAGTCCCCTGGGTGGGTGGGTGGGGGTGGGGGGGTGTTGGGTGGGGGGGGTCCCTCTCAGTTATCTGCCCCCCCCCCCCCCAGACAAACTGGACGAGATCCTGGCGGCCGCCCAGCAGAGCATCAGTGCGGGGGAGGGGCCGGGCCCCCCCCTGCCCCCCCTGGGCAAAACGCGCCCCAAGGGCTTCTTCAGCCCCGAGGTGGGTGCCGGAGGGTGGGGGGGGTCCCACATACCTGGGGGGGGGGGGGTCCTCAGTGTTTGCGTCCCTTTGGGGGGGGGAGGGGGGGGCCAAGACACATGGGTCCCTTAGGGTGGGGGTCCCTTAGGGTGGGGGGTCCCCAAGGACTGGGGGGGGGGGTCCTGGGTGTCTGCGGCCCTTGGGGGGGGGGTCTCAGACACCTAAGGGTGGGGGGGTCCCCAATGTCTGGGTCCCTTAGGGTGGGGGGGTCCCCAATGCCTGGAGGGGGGGGGTTTCTGGGTGTCTGGGTCCCTTGGGGTGGGGGGTCCCCAATGACTGGGGGGGGTCCCCAGTGTCTGGGTCCCTTTGGGTGGGGGGGGTCCCAGACACCTGGGTCCCTTAGGGTGGGGGGTCCCCAAGGACTGGGGGGGGGTCCTGGGTGTCTGGGTCCCTTAGGGTGGGGGGTCCCCAAGGACTGGGGGGGGGGGGGTCCTGGGTGTCTGGGTCCCTTAAGGGTGGGGGGGTCCCCAATGACTGGGGGGGGGTCCCCAGTGTCTGGGTCCCTTAAGGGTGGGGGGGATCCCACACACCTGAGGGGGGGGGTCCTGGGTGTCTGGGTCCCTTAGGGTGGGGGGGTCCCCAATGACTGGGGGGGGGTCCCCAGTGTCTGGGTCCCTTAAGGGTGGGGGGGATCCCACACACCTGAGGGGGGGGGTCCTGGGTGTCTGGGTCCCTTAGGGTGGGGGGGGTCCCCAATGACTGGGGGGGGGGGTCCTGGGTGTCTGGGTCCCTAAGGGTGGGGGGGTCGCAGACACCTAAGGGTGGGGGGGGGGTCCCAGACACCTGGGTCCTTTAGGGTGGGGGGTCCCAGACACCTAAGGGTTGGGGGGGGGTCCCCAATGACTGGGGGGGGGGATCCTGGGTGTCTGGATCCCTAAGGGTGGGGGTCCCGGACACCCGTTTGCCCTGACCGCCCCCCCCCCAGGCCCCCTTCGAGGCTCACCGCATGGGACCGGGGGGCTTCGACCGACCCTTCCTCCCCCCCGGCCCCCCCCACGGCCTCATGCTGCGCCAGAAATCCATCGGTGGGTGCCTGGGTGCCCCCCCCCCGGGGGGGGTGATGGGGGGGGGACACACCCCAGACCCCTGGGGTCAGAGGAGGGGCGGGGGGGGGGAGAAAGGGCTGGGATGCCTGGGTCCATTATGGGGGGGGGGGGTCCCCTGGGTGCCTGGGTCCTTTCTTGGGTGGGGGGGGGTCCCCTGGAAACTTGGGTCCCCTCTTTGGGTGGGGGGGGGTCACCCAGACCCCTGGGTCCCCTCTTGGGGGGGGGTCCCCTCTTGGTGGGGGGGTTCCCTGGACACCTGGGTCCCCTTTTGGGTGGGGGGGGTCACCCAGACCCCTGGGTCCCCTTTTGGGGGGGGGGTCCCCTCTTGGGGAGGGTCCCCTGGATGCTTGGGTCCCCTTTTGGATGGGGGGGGGGTGTCCCCTGGACACCTGGGTCCCCTTTTGGGTGGGGGGGGGGGTCACCCAGACCCCTGGGTCCCCTTTTGGGGGGGGGGGTTCCCCTGGACACCTGGGTCCCCTTTTGGGTGGGGGGGGTCACCCAGACCCCTGGGTCCCCTTTTGGGGGGGGGGTCCCCTCTTGACGGGGGGGTTCCCTGGATACTTGAGTCCCTTTTTGGGTGGGGGGGGGGTCCCCTGGACACCTGGGTCCCCTTTTGGGTGGGGGGGTCCCTTGGACACCTGGATCCCCTCTTGGAGGGTGTCCCCTGGACACCTGGGTCCCCTTTTTGGGTGGGGGGGGTCACCCAGACCCCTGGGTCCCCTTTTGGGGGGGGGTCCCCTCTTGGGGAGGGTCCCCTGGATGCTTGGGTCCCCTTTTGGATGGGGGGGGTGTCCCCTGGACACCTGGGTCCCCTTTTGGGTGGGGGGGGTTCCCCTGGACACCTGGGTCCCCTTTTGGGTGGGGGGGGTCACCCAGACCCCTGGGTCCCCTTTTGGGGGGGGGGTCCCCTCTTGACGGGGGGGTTCCCTGGATACTTGAGTCCCTTTTTGGGTGGGGGGGGTGTCCCCTGGACACCTGGGTCCCTTTTTGGGTGGGGGGGTCCCTTGGACACCTGGATCCCCTCTTGGGGGGTGTCCCCTGGATGCTTGGGTCCCCTTTTGGATGGGGGGGTGTCCCCTGGACACCTGGGTCCCCTTTTGGGTGGGGGGGTCCCTTGGACACCTGGATCCCCTCTTGGAGGGTGTCCCCTGGACACCTGGGTCCCCTTTTTGGGTGGGGGGGGTCACCCAGACCCCTGGGTCCCCTCTTGGGGGGGGGTCCCCTCTTAGTGGGGGTCCCCCCTGGATGCTTGGGTCCCTTTTTGGGTGGGGGACGGGGGGGGTCACCCAGACACCTGAATCCCCTCTCCCCCCCCCCCCCCTTCCAGGTGCCCCCGAAGAGGACAAACCTTTCCTGGCCCCCCCCAGCGGAAAATTCAGCCGCAGCCTTTCGGTACCCGGCTCGGACGACATCCCCCCTCCGCCTACCACGTCCCCCCCCGAACCCCCTTACAGCACCCCCCCGGCACCTTTGGGTGCCGCCACCCCTCGAAGCGGAGGGGGGGCAACGGGGGCGGGGGGGGGTCCTTGGCGCCTTTACAATTTCGCCGGCCGAGGAACCGGCGGCGGCGGCGGGGGGGGTCCCCCCAAACCTTTACGTCGCAAAGGCCCTTTGGTAAAACAGACGAAGGTGGAAGAAGCCGGGGGGGGCGGCGCAGGGGTCGGGGGGGGCCCGGGGGGGACAAAAGTTCCATCGCCATCCCCACCATCGTGGTGAAAGCCCCTTCCACCAGCAGCAGCGGGCGAAGCAGCCGGGGCAGCAGCGTGGAAGCGGAGGGGGGCAGCGGGGGTCCCGGCGACGGCCCCCCTTCTTCGCCCGGGGGGGTCGTTTCTTCCTCGGCCGTCACCCCCCCGCATCCTCCTCCTCCTCCGCCGCCCGCCGCTTTCGACTTCACCTCCCAGTTCGGGGCGGCTTTGGTGGGAGCGGCGAGGCGGGAATGGGGGGGGACGCTCGCCGCCGCTCCGCGCTCTTCCTCTCCACCGAGGAAGAGGAAGACGCCGCCGGGGGGGTCGCCGCCGCCGCCGCCCCCCGCCTCCGCCATTCCAAAAGCATCGACGAAGGCATGTTCGCCGGCGAAGTTTTCCCCCCGCGCCCTTACCGGGCCGCCAAAGGAACCGGGGGGGGCAGCGCCTTCAGCAGCGTCGCCGGCTCGACGCCCGGCCGCGCCGCCGCGGCTCCCGGCCGCGCCGCCGCCGCCGCGCCGGCGCACGTGGCTTCGACGCCCGCTCACGCCGGCGGCGCGGCGGCACGCGGCGTGGCGGCGGCGGCGCGGCCCGGCGCGGCGGCGGGTTCGGCGACACCGGCGGGTTGCAAGGCTCTGACGGCTTTGCCCGCCGGAACCTTGCCGGCGGGCTTGGCGGCGTTGCAACAACCGGCGGTGGCGTTGCAACAACCGGCGGCGGCGTTGCAGCAACCGGCGGCGGCGTTGCAACAACCGGCGGCGGCGTTGCAACCGGCGGCGGCGTTGCAACCGGCGGCGTTGCAAGCCGGCGTGGCGGCCTTGCAAGCCGGTTTGGCTCCCTTGCCGGCCGGTTTGGCGGCCTTGCCGGCCGGTTTGGCGGCGTTGCCGACGGGCCTGGCGGCTTTACGACCGGCCGCCGCTTTGCAACCGGGAACCGGCGTCACCTTGCAAGCCGGCCCGGGCGTTTTACCATCCGGCTTGACGGCTTTGCAAACGGGGGGGACGCCTTTGCAAGGGGGGGGGACGGCGTTGCCGGCCGGCCTCGCCGCGGCGAGGCCGGACGCGGCGCCTTTGCAAGCCGGCTTGGCCACTTTGCGAGCCGGCCTCGTGCCGTTGCCGCCGGAGGTGGCCTCGTTGCAAAGCGGGGGGGGGACGGCGGCGGCGGCCGCTTTCCAAGGGGGGGGCTCGCCGCTGCCGTTGGGTTTGGCGGCTTTGCAACCCGCCGGCGCGCCTTTGCAAGCGGGGAGCGGCGGCTTGCCGAAAAGCGCCGCTTCCCTGCCCCCCCTTCCCCATCCCAAACCGCCCCCCCCCGGCAGCCCCAGACGGAGCAGCCGGCCCCCGTCGCCCGCCGAAGCTTGGGGTCCCCCCCCGGCCCCCCCCGCCGCCTCTTCTTCTTCCTCGGAGGCTCGCTTAGAATTACGGGTGCGTTTCGCCGAAGCGGGGGGGCTGTTGGCGTTACCCCCCCCGGCTCCTTCGGTGGACGGGGACGAGGAGCTGTTGTTGGCCGAACCTTTGCCCCCCCCCTTGGAATTCGCCAACAGTTTCGAGGGGCCGGAGGGCCCCCCCGTGGGCGATTCCACGGCGTCCAGCCTCACCTCCTACGACAGCGAAGTGGCCACCCTCACCCAAGGAGCCCCCGAAAACCGGCGGGGGGCCGGCGGAGGGGTCGGGGGGGTGGGGATCGGGGGGGTCCCCGAAGGCCCCGAAGTCGTCACCGATTCGGGGATCGAAGAAGTCGACAGCCGCAGCAGCAGCGACCACCCTCCCGAAGGAGGGGAGGGACCCCCCCCCTACGCCCCCTTGGGAGAAGGGGGAGACCGGGTGCGGACCCGGGGACGCGGGGGACCCCGGGGGGGCGAGGGGCGACGTTCCGACCTTTGGGAAGACGCCGGACGAGGCGGCATCGGCATCGGCGGCGTCGCCGCGCCTTGGCCCAGGGCGGCGGGAGAGGGACCCTTCGGGGGAGACAGGGTCGGCGCCCCGGGGAGACACAGGTAGGTCGGGGAGAAGGGGGGGGGCAAGCACCCATTGGGGTGGGGGGGGGGGTGTCGCATGGATTTGGGGAGGGTTGCGGTTCTTGCGGCTATCGCATCCGGCGGCTGTTGCATGGATTGCGGGGGGCGGCGGCGCGCCCGCGGCACCCGGTGCACCCGGTGCACCCAGCAGCCGTTGCATGGATTTGGGGCGGGGGGGGGGGCATTGCGCCCGTGGTGCCCGCAGCACCCATTGCACCCAGCAGCCGTTGCATGGATTTTGGGGGGGGGCATTGCGCCCGCGGTGCCCACAGCACCCATTGCACCCATTGCACCCATTGCACCCAGCAGCTGTTGCACGGACTTGGGGGGGGCACCCATTGCACCCAGCAGCCGTTGCATGGATTTGGGGCGGGGGGGGGGCATTGCGCCCGTGGTGCCCGCAGCACCCATTGCACCCAGCAGCCGTTGCATGGATTTTGGGGGGGGGCATTGCGCCCGCGGTGCCCGCAGCACCCATTGCACCCAGCAGCCGTTGCATGGATTTGGGGGGGGGGCATTGCACCCGCGGTGCCCGCAGCACCCATTGCACCCAGCAGCCGTTGCACGGATTTGGGGGGGGCACCCATTGCACCCAGCAGCCGTTGCATGGATTTGGGGGGGGGGCATGGCGCCCGCAGCACCCATTGCAGCCATTGCATGGACTGGGGAGGGTGTTGCACCCATTGCATCCAGCAGCTGTTGCATGGATTTGGGGGGGTGTCGCGCCTGTGGCACCCACAGCACCCATTGCACCCATTGCACCCAGCAGCCGTTGCGTGGATTGGGGGGGGAGAGTGGCACCCGCAGCACCCATTGCACCCAGCAGCCGTTGCACGGATTGGGGGGGGGGCATTGGACCAATGGCACCCATTGCACCCAGCAGCCGTCGCGTGGACTTGGGGGGGGGGGGGGGTTATTGCATCCGTGGCACCCATTGCACCCAGCAGCCCTTGCAGCCGTTGCAGGGATGCTGGGGGTGGGGGGTGGGGGCGGGATGTTGCACCCACTGCACCCATTGCACCCATTGCACCCCACACCCATTGCAGGCGGGGGGGGGGGCGTTGCAGCCATTGCGCACATTGCACCCAGCACCCATTGCATGGGGGGGGCGATCCTGCAGCCATTGCACCCATTGCACCCACTGCAACCATTGCACCCAGCAGCTGTTGCAGCCGTTGCATGGATGGGGGAGGGCGTTGCACCCATTGCACCCGCTGCACCCAGCGCCCATTGCGCCCATTACATGGAAGGGTTGGGGGGGGCGGGGGGGGCTGCTGCAGCCACGTCGGGGCGTTGCACACATAGCACCCAATGCCCATCGCACCTCCGCACCCATTGCGCCCATTGCACGGATGGGGAAGCCGTTACACCCATTGCCCCCATTGCCCCCAGCACCCCTTGCGCCCATTGCGTGGGTGTTGGGGGGCATTGCACCCAACGCCTGTTGCATGGACACGTCACGGCATTGCACCCAGCACCCATGGGCGTCTTGGGACATCGCGGCGCAGGACCCGTTGCACCCTGGCGCCCGTCGCATGGACGTGTAGTGCCAGTGCACCCGTAGCACCCATCGCATGGATGTGCTGTGCCAATGCATGCGTGCACACCTCTCCCCAAGCACCCACGTTGCAGCCCAGCACCCATTGCAGCCGTTGCATGGACGCGTTGCGGCATTCCACCCATTGCACCCATTGCCTGGATGTGTTGCAGCATTGCTCCCAGCACCCGTTACACCCATTGCTCCCAGCACCCATTGCCCCCATTGCATGGAAATCTTGTGGCATCGCACCCGTCGCACCCAGCACCCGTCGCCCGCCTCTCCCCAAGCACCCATTGCACCCATTGCCTGGGTGTGTTGCGGCACTGCACCCATTGCACCCATTGCACCCATTGCCTGGATGTGTTGCAGCATTGCACCCAGCACCCATTACACCCATCGCCTGCATGTCTTGTGGCTTTGCACCCATTGCACCCATTGCCTGGATGTGTTGTGGCACTGCACCCAGCACCCGTTACACCCATTGCTCCCAGCACCCATTGCCTGCACATATTACGGCATTGCACCCAGCACCCATTACGCCCATTACACCCATTGCCCCCATTGCCTGGACGTCTTGTGGCTTTGCGCCCATTGCACCCAGCACCCATTACACCCACTGCACCCATTACACCCATCGCCTGCATGTCTTGTGGCTTTGCACCCATTGCACCCAGCACCCATTGCTCCCAGCACCCATTACACCCATTGCCCCCATCGCCTGGACGTCTTGTGGCTTTGCCCCCATTGCCCCCGTTGCCTGGATGTCCTGTGGCATTGCACCCATTGCACCCAGCACCCATTACACCCAGCACCCATTACACCCGCTGCCCCCATTGCCTGGACATCTCGTGGCTTTGCACCCATCGCACCCAGCACCCGTTACACCCAGCACCCATTACACCCACCGCCTGCATGTCTTGTGGCTTTGCACCCACTGCTCCCAGCACCCATTGCACCCATTACACCCACTGCACCCATTGCCCCCATTGCCTGGACATCTCGTGGCTTTGCACCTGTCGCACCCAGCACCCATTACACCCATTACACCCATTACACCCGCTGCCCCCATTGCCTGGACATCTCGTGGCTTTACACCCATTGCACCCAGCACCCATTACACCCATTACACCCATCACTCCCATTGCCCCCATTGCCTGGACATCTCATGGCTTTACACCCATTACACCCATTGCCCCCATTGCCTGGACGTCTTGTGGCTTTACACCCATTACACCCATTACACCCATTCTGCCCCCATTGCCTGGACATCTTGTGGCTTTACACCGATTACACCCATTACACCCATTACACCCATTGCCCCCATTGCCTGGACATCTTGTGGCTCCTTACACCCATTACACCCATTACACCCATTGCCCCCATTGCCTGGACGTCTCGTGGCTTTGCACCCACTGCTCCCAGCAACCATTACACCCATTACACCCATTATACCCATTGCCTGGACGTCTCGTGGCTTTACACCCATCGCACCCAGCACCCATTACACCCATCACACCCATTGCCCCCATTGCCTGGACATCTCGTGGCTTTGCACCCATCGCACCCAGCACCCATTACACCCAGCACCCATTACACCCACTGCCCCCATTGCCTGGACATCTTGTGGCTTTGCACCCATCGCACCCAGCACCCATTGCACCCACCCTGCACCCATCCTTGCCCCCATTGCCTGGACATCTCGTGGCTTTGCACCCATCGCACCCAGCACCCATTACACCCATTACACCCATCACACCCATCACACCCGCTGCCCCCATTGCCCGGACACCCCGCGGCCTCGCACCCACCGCCCATTGCCCGCACACCTCCCAGCTTTGCCCCCCCCCGAGCACCCCCCACCCATCGCCCCCCCATCCCCCCCACCCCCCCCGCACTCAACCCCCCCCACTAACCCCTTCCCCCCCCCACCCCCCCTTCCCCCCCCCCCACCCACAGGCTCCCCGACACCGCCGGCCCCCCGCCGCCCTCCGCCAAACCCCCCCCCGCCGCCGCCGCCTCCCTCGCCCTTTTCCCCAACTGGCCGCCCCCCAAATCCGCATTAACCGCCTCCGGGGGGGGGTCCGCCACCGAACTGGAAGTTCGGCCCCCCCTCCTTCGTCGCGCCCCGAGTCCCGCCACCCTTCCCAGCGAACGCCGCGGCAGCCCGGCTCCCCGACCCGCGTCTTTGCCCACCCTTCCCGCCGCCGCCCCGCTTTACGCCGGATTTTTCGAATTTCGGGGAGGCCCCGGAGTATTCGGCGAAATTCCTCCCACGCGATCGCTTTCGCCCACGCGGCCGCCACCTCCGGACAAACCTTTCGGGGCGAAACCTTTGGCTTTTTGGAGCAAATTCGACGTGGCCGATTGGTTGGAATATTTAAATTTGGGGGAGCATCGAGCTCGTTTTCTTCACAACGAGATCGACGGGTCCCACCTTCCGTCGCTCACCAAGGAGGACTACATCGATTTGGGGGTCACCCGCGTCGGTCACCGAATGAACATCGATCGGGCCCTCAAGCTCTTCTTGGAGAGGTGATGGTCCCGGGGGGTGCCGGGGGGGAAGGTGGGGAGCACCCATGGGTGGGGGGCGGAAGGCGACGGCGAGGGGGGGGCGGGTGGGTTTACGCCGCGCCGCGCCGGCGAGCCGGGAACGGCGACGGGACGCGGATGGGCGACGGGACGCGGGCGTGCGACGGGACGCGGGCGTGCGACGGGATGTGGGAGTGCGACGGGATGCGGGCGTGCGAAGGGATGCGGGAGTGCGACGGGATGCGGGCGTGCAAAGGGATGCGGGCGTGCGAAGGGACGCGGGAGTGCGACGGGACCTATATGTGCGACGGGACCTATATGTGCGACGGGACACGAGCAGGCAATGGGACCGCTACGGGCGACGGGACGTGGGCGTGCGACGGGACCTGGGCGTGCAACGGGACCTATACGTGCAACAGGACGTGAGCAGGCAACGGGACCTGTACGGGCAACGGGACCTATACGTGCAACAGGACGTGGGCGTGCAACGGGACCTATACGTGCAACAGGACATGGGCGTGCAACGGGACCTAGGTGTGCAACAGGACCTAGGTGTGCAACAAGGCATGGGCGTGCAACGGGACCTATACGTGCAACAGGACGTGGGCGTGCAACAGGACCTGGGTGTGCAACGGGACGTGGGCGTGCAATGGGATGTGGGCGTGCAACAGGACCTCTATGTGCACCAGGACACGGGCGTGCAACAGGACATGGGCGTGCAACGGGACGTGGGCGCGCAACGGGATGTGGGCGCGCAGCAGCATCTGCAGCAGGACGTGCAACAGGACGCGGGTGTGCAACAGGACATGGGCGTGCAACAGCATCTGCAATGGGACACACAAAGGGACCTGGGCGTGCAGCGGGGCGTGCAACAGGACACGGGCGTGCAACAGGAGAGGGACATGCAACAGGACACGGATGTGGAACAGGACACAAGCGTGCAACAGGACGGGGAGCTGCAAGAGGAGATGCAACGGGACGCGGACGTGCAACAGGAGGCGGACGTGCAATGGGACGAGGACGTGCAAGAGGACGTGCAAGGGGACGCGGCCGTGCAACGGGACGTGCGACAGCACCCGGGTGTGCAAGAGGATGCGGGTGTCTGACGGGGCGTGCAACAGGACTTGGACTTGCAACGGGACGTGCGAGGGGGGCGTGCGAGGGGACGGGGGGGGCCCCGGCACCTGCCTTGCGACAGGGCACCCAAAACGGGGGTGGGTGGGACCCTTCCCCCCCCATGGGACCCCCCCCCACCCATGGGACCCCCCAGAGACCCCCCCCAGGGACCCCCCCCCCCACCCATGGGACCCCCCCGGGGCAGGGGACACCCGGCATGAGGGCACGAGCTGGGCACACGCGTGTGCAAGGGGACCGGTGTGAGCAGGCGTGTGCAGGGAGCAGCACGCGTGTGCACGGCTGGGGCCGGCCTTTGCACGCCTGCCCCGCTTGGGAGCTTGCACGGCTGGCGCGCGTGCGAATCGCACGGCGCGGGGCAGGGGGGGGGCCGACCCCACGTGTGCACGGCTCCCACGGGTGCACATTGCACGTGTGCGGCGGTCGCCTGCGTGCAGCGATTGCGTGCGTGCGAACAGCTGGTGTGCGCTGATTGCGGGCGTGCGAATTGCGCACGGGCGCCGAGCGCGTGAGCATTGAGTGCGCGCGTGCAAGGACTGCGCGCGTGCAAACTGCAGGCGCGGACTGACTGTGCGTGTGCAAGGCGCGCGTGTGTTTGAATTGCATGCGTGCGAATCGCATGTGGGCACTGACTGCACGGGTGCATGCCTCATGCGTGTGCACGGACTGTTTTGCACGGGGCCCGTCTGCAACTGTTGCACCGATTGCACGGTTCACGCGTGTGCATCGGTCACGTGTGTGTGCACTGATTGTGCGTGTGAGCGGGTGGTGCGTGCTCGCGCCGGGCCCACGTGCAACAGTTGTGCGTGTGCACGGGTTGCACACGCATCTGGGTGTGTGGTGATAGCGTGTGTGCACGGAGGCAGGCGTGCGTGGGGGTGCATGTGCCGCTTGTGCTTGTGTCACGCTCGCATGCGCACACGTGTGTGTGTTCCCGTGTGGGCACACGTGCAACAGGAGCCGTGCACACACGTGCCTTCCCATCTACACACACACACATGTGTTCCTGGTGATGCACACGTGCCCTTGCACACACATGTGCCCTTGCACACGCACCTGCACACGTGCCCCTCCACACACCCCTCCCCATGCACACGCATTCCCTGGCATACACACTTGTGCCCTTGCACACACAGGCACATCCCCGTGCAAACCCACACGTGCCCTTGCACACACACAGCTCCGTGCACTCTCCCTTCCCTTGCACACACATCCCCGTGTGTGCACACACATGCCCTTTCACACACACATGTCCCTGCACACACATGCCCCTTGCATACCCACGCGCCCCTTACACCCACGCTTGTGCCCCTGCACACCCATGTGCCCTTGCACACACACATGCGCACACGTCCCTGTGCACACATGCCCCTTGCACTCACACTTGTGCCCCTTGCATACGCACGTGCCCTTGCACACACACGTGCCCACGCTTCTCCCCCGCACACCCAACCCCCCTTGCACACACACACTTGTGCCCTTGCACACACACTCCCCCACGTGCCCCTTGCACACCCACCCACGTGCCCTTACGTACACACGTGCTGCGTGCACACACACAGTTGTGCCCTTGCACATCCAGGTACCCCTTGCACACACACTTGTGCCCTGTCACACACACACACACACTTGTGCCCTTGCACATCCAGGTACCCCTTGCACACCCCCTTCCACGTGCCCCTTGCACCCCCCACATGCCCTTGCACACACACACACACGTGCCCCTCGCACACGCACACTTGTGCCCTTGCACACCCACGAGCCCTTGCACACCCACATACACACATGCTGCATGCACACCCACCCCCTCCACGTGCCCCTTGCACAAACACCCACGTGCCCCTTGCACACACACACGTGCCCCTTGCACACCCCCGTGCCCCTTGCACACCCACATACACACAGGTGCCCCTTGCACACCCACACGTGCCCCTTGCACACCCACGTACACACAGGTGCCCCTTGCACACCCACACGTGCCCCTTGCACACCCACATACACACAGGTGCCCCTTGCACACCCACACGTGCCCCTTGCACACACACGCCCCCCCGCGTGCCCCCGTGCACGCGTGCCCCTTGCACACCCACCCCCTCCACGTGCCCCTTGCACACACACACTTGTGCCCTTGCACACCCACTCCCCCCCCCGCATGCACACGTGACCCCCCCCGCCCCCCCCCCGGCCTCGGCCGTCTCTAAGGGCTCTCGTGTCGTCGCGCCTCGCCCCGCCCCCCGCCCCGCCCCCTCCGAGGCAACGACCAATCACACGAATGTCTTCCAATGCCCCGCCCCACCCCACCCCCCCCACCTGGGTCCCCTTCTGGGGGGGGGGGGGAGGGGGGGACCCCCCCCAAATACACTGTGACCCCAGCGGGGAGGGGGGCAATTAGGCTCTAATTAACCCCCCCGGGCTTAATTATCCCCCCCCAGGGTTTAATTATCCCTCCCCCAGGGCTTAATTATGCCCCCCGGGGCTTAATTTCCACCCCCCCCCCGGGCTTAATTACACCTCCCCGGGCTTAATTACACCCCCCCCCCGGCTTAATTACTTCTCCCCTGGGCTTAATTACACCCCCCCTCGGGTTTAATTACACCCCCCCGGGGTTTAATTACACCCCCAGGGCTTAATTTCCACCCCCGAGGCTTAATTGCCCCCCCCCCCGGGGCTTAATTATCCTATCGGGGCTTAATTCTTCCCCCCCCCCGGGGCTTAATTACCCCCTCCCCGGGACTTAATTACCCCCCCGGGGCTAAATTACCCCCCCCGGTTTAATTACCCCCCCGGGGCTTAATTGCCCCCCCCCAGGGCTTAATTACCACCCCCAGGGTTTAATTATCTCCCCCCCGGGGCTTAATTACCCCCCCCGGGTTTAATTACCCCCCCGGGGCTTTAATTCCCCCCCCCAGGCATCCCCCCCCCCCAATATAGAAAGGCCCCCCCTCCCCCCCCAGGTCCCAGGTGCCCCTCCCCCCCCGCCGCCCCTCCCCCCGCACTGCCGGCGCTGCCCCTCCCCCCGCTCTGCCCCCCCCCCCCCCCGGTGTATAGAGGATCGGGTGTAATTAATGACTTAATTACCGGATTTTATTTGCAAATATAAAGTATCGGAGAAAGAGCCCCCCCCCCCGCGTGTGCAAGGCTGAGTGTGCAAAGGGGGGGGGTGCAAAAGGGCGTGCGAGGGAGTTGGGGGGGCGATGGGGTGGGGGGTGGGTGTGCAAGGGGGGTGAGTGTGCAAGCGGGTGTGCAAAGGGGCGTGCAAGGGGGTGGGTGTGCGAGGGGGTGTGCAAAGGGCGGGGGGTGAGTGTGCAAAGGGGGCGTGTGATGGGGTGGGTGTGCAAAGGGGGGTGCAAAGGGGGGTGGGAGGGTGGGTGGGTGTGCGAATGGGGGTGGGTGTGCAAAGGAGGGGTGAGTGTGCGAAGGGCGTGTGCGAGGGGGTGGGTGTGCGCGGGGGTGTGCAAAGGGCGGGTGGGAGGGCGGGTGAGTGTGCAAAGGGGGCGTGGGAGGCTCGATGGGTGTGCAAATGGGTGATGGATGTCCAGAAGGGCAGGTGGGAGGGTGGATGAGTGTGCAAAGGGGCGTGTGAGTGGTGATGGGTGTGCAAAGGGGTGTGGGAGGCTCGATGGGTGTGCAAAGGGGTGATGGGTGTGAAAATGGGGGTCGGCATGCAAAGGGGCGAGTGGGAGGGTAGGTGGGTGTGCAAGTGCGTGTGCAAAGGGGCGTGTGGGGGGTGGGGGAGTGTGCAAAGGGGCGTGTGAGGGTTGATGGGTGTGCAAAGGGGTGTGGGAGGCTTGACGGGTGTGCAAAGGGGGATGGGGGTGCAAAGGGGCGGGTGAGGGTGGGTAGGCGTGCAAAGGAGCGTGCATGGGGGCACGGGTGGGCACGGGGGCATGCGAGTGTGGGCAGGTGTGCAAAGGGGTGTGCGAGGCTTGATGGTGTGCAAATATGGTTGGGTGTGCAAAGGGGCGTGGGGGGTGGATGAGTGTGCAAAGGGGCCGTGCGAGGGTTGATGGGTGTGCAAAGGGGGTTGGGTGTGCAAAGGGGTGTGCGAGGGTGGGCGGGTGTGCAAAGGTGCGTGCGAGGCTGGGTGGGAGTGCAGACGGGCGTGCAAATGGGGACGGGCGTGCAAGGGTGGGTGCGTGAGCGTGTCAAGGGGCGTGCAACGGCGAACGGGCGTGCAAAAGGGGCCGTGCAAGACGGAGCTCCTCCCACTCCCCCTCAAGCCCCGCCCCTCTCCCGGGACGCAGCGACGGAGAGCCACGCCCCCTCCTCGGTCACGCCTCGGACGAGCCACGCCCCCCCCGCGAGGGCGGAGCCGGGAGAGCCCCGGCTCGGGCCCCGCCCCCCTCCCTAGAGGCCCCGCCCCCTCTCTAAGGGCTCCGCCCCCTCTAGCTATCCCCATCCCCCCCCCTCGCCCTATAGGGTCTCCCCCATCGCCCCTCCCACCCCATAGGGGCCCCCCCCACCCTATAGGGACCCCCCACCCTCTATGGGAACCCCCTATGGGTGCCCCCCCCCCATGGGGACCCCCGTATAAGGGTGCCCCCCCCCCATAGGCACCCCCCCTATATATGGGTGCCCCCCACCCCATAGGGACCCCTCTATAGGTGTGTGTCACCCCCCCCAGGGACCCCCTATAGTTATGCCCCCCCATATGTGCCCCCCCCAGGGACCCCCAATATTTGTGCCCCCCCCGTAGGTGCCCCCCCCGTAGGGACCCCCTATAGTTATGCCCCCCATATGTGCCCCCCCTGGACCCCCAATATTTATGCCCCCCCACGTCCACCCTGCCAGGGACCCCCAATATTTATGCCCCCCCATATATGCCCCCCCATAGGGACCCCCAATACTTATGCCCCCCATATGTCCCCCCCCATAGAGACCCCATATATTTATGCCCCCCCCAGGGACCCCTGTATTTATGCCCCCCCATAGGTGCCCCCCCACATGTGCCCCCCCCAGGGACCCCCAATATTTATACCCCCCATATGTCCCCCCATAGGGAACCCTTATATTTTTACCCCCCCACATGTGCCCCCCCCATGGAAACCCCCAATATTTATGCCCCCCATATGTCCCCCCCATATGTCTCCCCCCCCGAGACCCCCAATATTTATGCCCCCCCCACATGTGCCCCCCCATAGGTGCCCCCCCCATAGGTGCCCCCCCAGGGACCCCCAATATTTATGCCCCCCCATATGTCCCCCCTATAGGGACCCCCAGTATTTATGCCCCCCCACGTCCCCCCCCCCAGGGACCGCCAATATTTATGCTCCCCATATGTGCCCCCCCCATAGAGACCCCCTATATTTATGCCCCCCACATGTGCCCCCCCAGGTACCCCCAAAATTTATGCCCCCCCATATGTCCCCCCCCATAGAGACCCCCTATACTTATGCCCCCCCTTATGTGCCCCCCCCAGGGACCCCCAATATTTATGCCCCCCACATGTCCCCCCCCCAGGGACCCCCAATATTTATGTCCCCCCCAGGGACCCATTATATTTATGGCCCCCCACATGTGCCTCCCCCAGAGATCCCCAATATTTGTGCCCCCCCATATGTGCCCCCCAGGGATCCCCAAAATTTTTACCCCCCCATATGTGCCCCCCCATAGAGACCCCCAATATTTATGCCCCCCCATGTGCCCCCCCCCCAGAGACCCCATATATTTATGCCCCCCCCAGGGACCCCCAATATTTTTACCCCCCCATATGTCCCCCGCAGGGACCCCCAATATTTTTACCCCCATATGTCTCCCCCCTAGAGACCCCCCATATTTATGCCCCCCATATGTCCCCCCCATAGAGACCCCCAATATTTATGCCCCCCCTATGTGCCCCCCCCCGAGACCCCATATATTTATGCCCCCCCCATGGACCCCCAATATTTTTACCCTCCATATGTCCCCCCCATAGAGACCCCCAATATTTATCCCCCCCCCCCCCGGTGTCCCCCCCGGCCCCCCCCCCCGCGCGCCCCCTGGCGGCGGCGGGCGGACACCGCAACCACTCGGCACCTGCCGGCACCGGGCGGGAGGCGCTCGGCTCCTTTCGGCTCCTTTCGGGCCGGTTCGGGCCGGTTCGGCGACTGTTCGGGAGGGTTCGGGTCGGTTCGGCTCCTTCTCGGGTCGAGCCGCTGACTCTCGGGGACGTTCGGGTCGGTTCGGCGACGTTCGGGCTGGTTCGGCTGCCCTCGGCCCGGCTCGGCTCGGCTCGGCTCGGTACGGCAGGTGAGCGCGGGCCCGGCCGGGGAACCCAGGCGTCCGGGGGGGGGGGGGGGGGCAGTTTTGGGGGGGGTGGGGGCAGATTTGGGGGGGGGGCAGGTTTGGGGGGGGGCAGGTGGGGGGGGGCAGGTCTGTGGGGCAGGTTGGGGGGGGCAGGCTTTGGGGGGGGGGCTCGTTTGGAGGGCGGGGGGGGGCAGATTTGGGGGGGGGCAGGTCTGGGGGGCAGGTTGGGGGGCAGGCCTTGGGGTACAGGGCTTGAGGGGCAGTTGGGGGGGGCAGGTATTGGGGAGCCAGGTCTGGGGGGGCTGGTTTGGGGGGGCAGGAATGAGGGGCAGGTCTATGTGGGGCTGGTTTGGGGGGGGCAGGAATGAGGGGCAGGTCTGGGGGGGCTGGTTTGGGGGAGCAGGAATGAGGGGCTGGTTTGGGGGGGCTGGTTTTGGGGGTACAGGGCTGAGAGGGGGACATATGTGGGGCAAGTATTGGGGGGCTGGTTTGGGGGGGCTGGTTTTGGGGTACAGGAATGAGGGGCAGGTTTATGTGGGGCTGGTTTGGGGGGGCTGGTTTTGGGGTACAGGAATGAGGGGCAGGTCTGGGGGGGCTGGTTTTGGGGTACAGGGCTGAGGGGACATATGTGGGACAAGTATTGGGGGGCAGGTTTGGGGGGGCTGGTTTTGGGGTACAGGAATGAGGGGCAGGTTTATGTAGGTCTGGTTTGGGGGGCAGGTCTGTGGGGCAGGTTTGGGGGTACAGGGCTGGGAGGGGCACGTATGTGGGGCTGGTTTGGGGGGGCAGGTTTGGGGGTACGGGGCTGAGGGGCAGGTATTGGGGGGCAGATCTGTGGGGCAGGTTTTGGGGTACGGGAATGAGGGGCAGGTATTGGGGGGCAGATCTGTGGGGCAGGTTTTGGGGTACAGGACTGAGGGGCAGGTTTATGTGGGGCAGGTTTTGGGGGTACAGGGCTGGGAGGGGCAAGTATGTGGGGCAAATCTTGGGGGGCAGGTTTGGGGGTACAGGAATGAGGGGCCGGTCTATGTGGGGCTGGTTTGGGGGTACAGGGCTGGGAGAGGCAGGTTTTGGGGGGCAAGTATTGGGGGGCAGGTTTGGGGTACCAGATCTGTGGGGCAGGTTTTGGGGTACAGGACTGATAGGCCGGTCTATGGGGGGCAGGTTTGGGGGTACAGGAATGAGGGGCAGGTCTGTGTGGGGCTGGTTTGGGGGGGGCTGGTTTTGGGGTACAGGAATGAGGGGCAGGTCTGGGGGGGCTGGTTTTGGGGTACAGGGCTGAGAGGACATATGTGGGACAAGTATTGGGGGGCAGGTTTGGGGGGGCTGGTTTTGGGGTACAGGAATGAGGGGCAGGTTTATGTAGGTCTGGTTTGGGGGGGCAGGTCTGTGGGGCAGGTTTGGGGGTACAGGGCTGGGAGAGGCACGTATTGGGGGGCTCATTTGGGGGGATCTGGGGGCAGGTTTGGGGGTACGGGGCTGAGGGGCAGGTATTGGGGGGCAGATCTGTGGGGCAGGTTTTGGGGTACAGGTCTGTGGGGCAGGTTTGGGGGGGGGCCAGGCTGTGGGGCAGGTTTTGGGGTGCAGGACTGGGGGGTGGGGGGGGGCCCAGGGCCTTTGCAGGGGGGCAGAGCTGGGGGGGGGGGCTGTAATGTCTGGGAGGGGGGCAGGTTTGGGGGGGGGGCTCCCCCTTCAGTGGGGCAGATCTGGGGGTGCAGGGGCAGATCTGGGGGTGCAGGGGTGGATATGGGGGGGCTGCAAAGCAGGGAGGGGGGGCACTGTCCTGGGGGGGGGGGACAGATTTGGGGGTGCAGGGGCAGATCTTGGGGGAGGGGGGGTTGCCCTGTCCTGGGGGAAGGGGCAGATCTGGGGGGGCTGGGGGCAATTGTCAACCTTGGAGGGGGGCAGTTGTGGGGCTGGGGGGGCAGCTGTGGGGGTCGTGGGGGGCAGTTGTGGGGCTGGGGGGGGCAGTTGTGGGGCTGGGGGGCACTTGTGGGGCTTGGGGAGCACTTGTGGGAGTCGGGGGGGCAGCTGTGGGGCTGGGGGGACAGCTGTGGGGGTCGTGGGGGGCAGCTGTGGGGCTGGGGGGGCACTTGTGGGGTTGTGGGGGGCAGTTGTGGGGCTGGGGGGGTCAGTTGTGGGTGTCGTGGGGGGCAGTTGTGGGTCTCGGGGGGGCAGTTGTGGGGCTGGGGGGCAGCTGTGGGTGTCGTGGGGGGCAGTTGTGGGTCTCGGGGGGCAGTTGTGGGGCTGGGGGGGCAGCTGTGGGGGTCGTGGGGGGCAGTTGTGGGGCTGGGGGGAGCAGTTTTAGGGCTGGGGGGGGCAGTTGTGTGTCTCGGGGGGGGCACTTGTGGGGCAGGGGGGTCCCTCTGGGGGTCCTTGGGTGTGGGTACACTTGGGGGGCAGCCCCCTTGCTGTGCAGCGGGTGGTGACACCCCCCCTCGCACAAGAGCTGGGGGGGGGGGGGCTCTCCCCGACGCCTGGGTCCCGTCCCCCCCCCCCCCCCCGCGGGTTTCCCTCGTGCGACGCCGTGCGGAGGCGGCCGCGGCAGCCGTGTGCGGGGGTGGCACGACGAGCGTGCGAGGGGGAGGGGGTGGCGTTCACACCTCTCGTGCATCGCACGAGGGGGGGGGGAGCACACACCCAGGCGTCTGCCCCCCCCTCCAAAACACGTCTCTTCCCACAGGTCGCCGTCGCACGAGGGACACCCCCCCCCCCCTCCGCCGCTCGTGAGCTCACGGCCCTCGTGCCGCATGGCCCAGCCCGGCCCCCGCCTTGCACACGCGCCCCCCCCCGGGCACCGCTGACCCCCCCCCCCCTCCACGGCCCTGCCGAGGAGCCGCCCAGCAGGTGATGCCGTCGCACGAGGGCTCGCACGAGGGGGGTGGGAGAGGGTGTGCACGCCTGTCGCACGAGGCGGTGGGGGGGGGTGTGTGTGCGCGGTAGGGGGGGCGGTTGTGAGCGCGGGGACGTGGGCGGTTGGGTTTGCACACGCGCAGCGCCGCGTGAGCACGCTTGTGAGCACAAGCGCTGCAGCATCACAAGCGCGTGCACGCTTGCGAGCACGAGCGCTGCAGCATCACGAGCACGAGCGCGTGCACGCTTGCGAGCACGACCCCCTGCACGCTCACAGCCCTGCGCGCGCTCGTGAGCACAAGCGTGTGCGCTATCAGGAGCGCAGGCGTGTTCACGCTCATGAGCACAACCCCGTGCACACTCATGAGCACAAGCACGTGCACAGTTACGAGGCCAATTAGGTGCGCAAGCACGGCTGTGCACAATTGCGAGCACAAGCATGTGCACAATCACAAGCATGACCCGATGCGCGATCCGAACCCTGTGCACTAGCACAAGCACAAGCACACTCACCCCGCGCACGCTCGTGAGCATAATTGGGCGCAGTCACAAGCACGTGCACAATCACACTCATAACCCCATGCACACCCGTGAGTACAATTGTGCGCAATCACAAGCATAAGCACGTTCACGATCGCAACCCCCACACACACTTGTGAGCACAAGCATGTGCACTACCACGAGCATATGCATATTCACAATCACACCCATGACCCTGCACACGCTTGTGAGCACAAGCACATGCACTGTCATGAGTATGTGCATGTTCACAACCCCGTGCACACTTGTGAGCACAATTGTGCACGATCCTGAGCACATGCACTTTCACAATCACACTCATGACCCTGCACACGCTTGTGAGCACGAGCACGTGCACAATCCCGGGCATATGCGTGTTCACACACCACCCCCCACGCTCGTGAGCACAAGCATGTGCACTATCGTGAGCACGCGCATATTCACAACCCTGCTCACACTTATGCCCACAAGCACGTGCACAATCATGAGCATAAGCACCTTCACAACCCCGTGCACGCTCGTGAGCACAACTGTGCACAATCATGACTGCGTGCACGTTCACAATCACACTCACGACCCCCCACATGCTTGTGAGCACAAGCATGTGCACAATCACCACCACGTGCGTGTTCAGAACCTCATGCACGCTTGTGAGCACAACGGTGCATGATCACGCGCGCGTTCACAATCACACTTGTGACCCCGCACATGCTCATGACCACAAGCTCATGCACAATCACGAGCATATGCACGTTCACAACCCCACGCACACTCGTGAGCACAAGCACGGGCGCTATTGTGAGCACGCACACATTCACAACCCCGTGCACGCTCGTGAGCACAATTGTGCATGATCCTGAGCGTGTGCACGTTGACAATCACACTTGCGACCCCGCACGTGCTCGTCAGCGCAAGCGCATGCAGAATCACGAGCACGCGCGTGTTCACGACTCTGCGCACACCCACGAGCACAAGCACGTGCGCGATCACGAGCACACGCATGTTCACAACCCTGCTCACCCTCATGAGCACAAGCACATGCACTGTCACGAGCACACGCATGTTCACAACCCTGCTCACCCTCGTGAGCACAAGCACGTGCCTGTTCACAACCCCGCCCACCCTTGTGAGCACAAGCACGTGCACTATCGTGAGCACATGCGCGTTCACAACCCTGCTCGCCCTTGTGAGCACAAGCACATGCACTGTCGTGAGTACACATGTTCACAACCCCGCTCTCCCTCGTGAGCACAAGCACGTGCACTATCGCGAGCACACGTGCGTTCACAACCTGCTCGCCCTCGTGAGCACAAGCACATGCACTATTGCGAGCACATGCGCGTTCACAACCCTGCTCGCCCTCGTGAGCACAAGCACGTGCACTATCGTGAGCACACGCGCGTTCACAACCCTGCTTGCCCTTGTGAGCACAAGCACATGCACTATCGTGAGTACACATGTTCACAACCCTGCTCGCCCTCGTGAGCACAAGCACATGCACTATCGCGAGCACACGTGCATTCACAACCCTGCTCGCCCTCATGAGCACAAGCGCGTGCCCGTTCACGACCCCGCCCACGCTCGTGAGCACAAGCACGTGCGCTATCGCGAGCACACGCGCGTTCACAACCCCATGCACGCTCATAAGCGCAAGCACGTGCACTATCACAAGCACATGCTCGTTCACAACCCTGCTCGCCCTCGTGAGCACAAGCACGTGCACTATCACGAGCACACGCATGTTCACAACCCTGCTCGCCCTCGTGAGCACAAGCGCGTGCCCGTTCACGACCCCGCCCACGCTCGTGAGCACAAGCACGCGCACCATCACCGCACCGAGCAACGTCCGTGACCCCTCGCACGCTCGCCAGCCCGCTAGTGCGCCGTCCCCGCCGCGGCCTCCGTCCCCGGGCGTGCGAGGCGGGCGTGCGAGGCGGGCGTGCGAGGCGGGCGTGCGAGGGGGCTCTCTGATTGTGCGCAGGCGGCCATGTCGGGGGACTACGAGGAGGACGTGTGCCGCAGCGCGCTGCGCCTGGTGCAGGAGCTCTGCTTCGCCCCCCGCGCCCGCCCCCCCCACGACAAGTGCCTCGAGTTCACCGACCTCCTGCGGCACCGCGGCCACCCCCGGCCCTCCGACGCCGGTCAGCACCCCAAATTCCTCCCCCCCCCCCCCCCGGGGGTGGGACACCCCCTTTCCTCCTTCTCTCACTCCCCCCAAAGGGATGGGACCCCCCCCCAAGGGATAGGACACCCCCAAAGGCATGGGATCCCCCCAAGCCCCCCCCCCAAGGGATAGGACACCCCCAAAGGGATGGGACCCCCCCCCAAGGGATGGGACACCCACAAAGGCATGGGACCCCCCCCCAAGGGATAGGACACCCCCAAAGGCATGGGACGCCCCACCAAGGGATGGGACCCCCCAAAGGATGGGACCCCCACTAAGGGATAGGACACCCCCAAAGAATGGGACCCCCCCTAAGGGATGGGACACCCCCAAAGGCATGGGACCCCCCCCCAAGGGATGGGACACCCCCAAAGGATGGGACCCCCCCCAAGGGATGGGACCCCCCCTAAGGGATAGGACACCCCAAAGGATGGGACCCCCCCAAAGCATGGGACCCCCCCCCAAGGGATGGGACCCCCCCCCAGGGACAGGACACCCCCAGGGATGGGCCCCCCCCCCCCCGCTGTGGGATGGTGTCCCCCCCCACCCGATTTAGGGGGGCTGGGGGGGGGCAGGGAGTCCAGGAGGGTGATGGGGCACCCATGTCCCACATTTGGGGACCCCCAGGAGGGTGCTGGGACCCCAGGAGGGTGCTGGGTCCCTCAGGTGGGTTTTGGGGACCCCCAGGAAGGTTTTGGGGACCCCCAGGAGTGTGACAGGGACCCCAGGTGTGTTTTGGGGACCCCCAGAAGGGTTTTAGGGACCCCCAGGAGGGTGACAGGGACCCCCAAGATCATGGTGGGACCCCAAGAGGGTGCTGGGTCCTTCTGGTGGGTTTTGGGGACCCCCAGGAGGGTTTTAGGGACCCCCAGGAGGGTGCTGGGTCCCTCGGGTGGGTTTTGGGGACCCCCAGGTGGGTGGTGGGGACCCCAGGAAGGTTTTGGGGACCCCCAGGAGGGTTTTAGGGACCCCCAGGAGGGTGCTGGGTCCCTCGAGTGGGTTTTGGGGACCCCCAGGTGGGTGGTGGGGACCCCAGGAAGGTTTTGGGGACCCCAGGAGGGTTTTAGGGACCCCCAGGAGGGTTTTAGGGACCCCAAGATCATGGTGGGACCCCAAGAGGGTGCTGGGTCCTTCGGGTGGGTTTTGGGGACCCCCAGGAGGGTTTTAGGGACCCCCAGGTGGGTGGTGGGGACTCCAGGAGGGTTTTAGGGACCCCCAGGAGGGTTTTAGGGACCCCAAGATCATGGTGGGACCCCAAGAGTGTGCTGGTGCCCCCAGGAGGTTTCTGGGTCCCTCGGGTGGGTTTTAGCCCCCCCCCTTCCTCAGGTTTTGGGGTCCCCCCCGAAGTTTTGCCCCCCCCCATCGGTGCCCCCCCCCCTTGTATGTGTCCCCCCCCCCAGAGGTGTCCGTCAGCCTGCTCTCCGTCATCGTCACCTTCTGCGGCATCGTGCTTTTGGGGGTCTCGCTCTTCGTCTCCTGGAAGCTCTGCTGGGTCCCCTGGCGTCATAAGGGGGGGCCGGGGGCCCCCCCCCGAAAAGAACCCCCCCAAAGTGGAGGGGTTGCTTTCGGGGACCCCCTAACCGAGCGAGGGGAGCCGGGTCCCGAACCTCCCCCCGAACGCTGTTACCTGGACATGGGGCCCTGTCCTGAAGGGGGGGGGCGAGCGCTTGGGCCCCCCCCGCTTCAAGGGACCCCCCAAGTGCCCCCCCAGGGTCCCCCCGAACTGGGGGGGGACGGGACGGGGACGGGGAGCCTGCCCAGTGCCCCCTCCCAGCAACATGTGGTCGGCCTCGCCAGCAGGTAGGGACTGGGGGGGGGGACATGGGGACTGGAGGGGGGGGGACATGGGGACGGGGAGGGGGACATGGGGACGGGGGACATGGGGGGGTGACACATGGGGATGGGGGGGAGTGGGGATGGGGGGGCACGGGATGGGGACAGGGGACATGGGGGGGTGACGTGGGGATGGGGGGGACACATGGGGACGGGGGTGACATGGGGGGGTGACATGGGGATGGGGGGGCGTGGGGATGGGGACAGAGGACATGGGGGGGTGACGTGGGGATGGGGGGAAAGGGGATGGGGGGGCGTGGGGACGGGGGGGTGTGGGATGGGGACAGTATGGGGACAGGGGACTGGGGGGTGACATTGGGATGGGGGGGGACACATGGGGACAGGGGGACATGGGGGGACATGGGGATGGGGGGGCGTGGGGACAGGGGTGTGACATGGGAATGGGGGGGTGACATGGGGACGGGGGAGACATGGGGATGGGGGGCACGGGATTGGGGACAGGATGGGGACGGGACATGGGGGGGTGACATGGGGATGGGGGGGACATGGGGACGGGGGGTGACATGGGGATGGAGGGGACATGGGGACGGGGGGTGACATGGGGATTGGGGGGCGCAGGACGGGGACAGTATGGGGACAGGGGACATGGGGGGGCATGGGGTTGGGGGGGGACATGGGGACAGGGGGGACATGGGGATGGGGGGGACATGGGGGGGCATGGGGTTGGGGGGGGACATGGGGATGGGGGGACACATGGGGACAGGGGTGACATGGGGGGGTGACATGGGGATGGGGGTGACATGGGGACGGGGGGGCGTGGGATGGGGATAGTATGGGGACAGGGGACTGGGGGGGTGACATCGGGATGGGGGGGACATGGGGATGGGGGGCATGGGATGGGGACAGGATGGGGACAGGACATGGGGGTGTGACATGGGGATGGGGGGGACATGGGGATGGGGGACAGGATGGGGACAGATGGGGACAGGGGTGACATGGGGGGGTGCATGGGGATGGGGGTGGACATGGGGACGGGGGGGACGTGGAATGGGGATAGTATGGGGACGGGGACTGGGGGGGTGACATCGGGATGGGGGGACACATGGGGATGGGGGGGCAGGGGGGACATGGGGATGGGGGGGCACGGGATTGGGGACAGGATGGGGACGGGACATGGGGGGGTGACATGGGGATGGGGGGGACGTGGGGACAGGGGGGGACATGGGGATGGGAGTGACATGGGAGGGGACGGAGGGGACAGGTGGGGACAGGATGGGGACATGGGGATGGGGGGGACATGGGGGGGTGCCATGGGGATGGGGGGGGCACGGGAATGGGGACAGGGGACACGGGGGGGTGACATGGGAATGGGGGGGGACATGGGGACGGGGGTGACGGGGGGCCCAGGGTGCCACGGGGGGGGGACGGGACACACATGGGGACAAGGAGTGACCCGGGATGCGGGGGTCCCCAACCCGCCCCCCCCCCCCCAAAATCCCCTTTTCCTTCCAGCGCCCCCCTCCTCCTCCCCGATGACAAACCCGAACAAAATCCAACGCACCTGGGCCAAATCCAACCGGAATTGTATCGTCCCGGCGAGGGAGAAACGGGGGGGTTCAAAGGAGCCGGGGGGGGCAAAGGGGGGACCCCCCCCCCCCACTGCGGCCGTTTGAGCGTGGCTTTACGTTACGCTTACGGCTCCCAGCAGCTGGTCGTGCGAATCCTTCGAGCTCTCGATCTGCCGGCCAAAGACGCCAACGGCTTTTCCGATCCTTACGTCAAAATCTACCTCTTGCCCGACCGGAAAAAAAAATATCAAACGAAAGTTCATCGGAAAACGTTAAATCCCGTTTTCGACGAAACTTTTAGTTTCGGGGTCCCCTTCGGGGAGCTGCCGGCGCGGCGGTTGCATTTCAGCGTTTACGATTTCGATCGGTTTTCGCGGCACGATTTGATCGGGCAGGTGGTGTTGGATAATCTTTTGGAAGCGGCCGAGAGGGGACCCGACGTTCCCATCTGGAGGGACATCGTGGAGGGCAGCGGGGTGAGTGAGACGAGGGGGGGGGACGAGGGGACGATTTGGGGACCGGGGGGGGGTGGGCAGCGGTCGCGGGGGGGCTTAGCGCGAGGGATGGCAGGAGTTGCAGGAGAAATTGCAGGAGAATGAGTCGCGGGAGAATTTGCAAAAGAATTTGCGGGAGAATTTGCAGGGGACTTAATTATTTGCAGGTGCATTTGCAGAATTTGCAGGAGAATTTGCAGGGGAGTTAATTATTTGCAGGTGCATTTGCAGAATTTGAGAATTATTTGCAGGTGCATTTGCAGAATTTGCAAGAGAATTTGCAGGGACATTTGCAGGAGAATGATTTGCAAAAGACTTTGCAGGAGAATTGTTTGCAGGAGAATTAGTTGCAGGAGAATTAGTTGCAGGTGCATTTGCAGGAGAATTTGCAGGAGAATGATTTGCAAAAGAATTTGCAGGAGAATTTGCAGGGGAGTTAATTATTTGCAGGTGCATTTGCAGGAGAATTTGCAAGTGCATTTGCAGGGACATTTGCAGGAGAATGATTTGCAGAATTGGCAGGACAATCATTTGCAAAAGAATTTGCAGGTGCATTTGTAGGAGAATGATTTGCAAAAGAGTTTGCAGGAGAATTGTTGGCAGGAGAATTAGTTGCAGGTGCATTTGCAGGAGAATGATTTGCAAAAGAGTTTGCGGAAGAATTGTTTGCAGGAGAATTGTTTGCAGGAGAATTAGTTGCAGGTGCATTTGCAGGAGAATGATTTGCAAAAGAATTTGCAAGAGAATTTGCAGGGGAGTTAATTATTTGTAGGTGCATTTGCAGAATTTGCAAGTGCATTTGCAGGGACATTTGCAGGAGAATGATTTGCAGAATTGGCAGGACAATCATTTGCAAAAGAATTTGCAGGTGCATTTGCAGGAGAATTAGTTGCAGGTGCATTTGTAGGAGAATGATTTGCAAAAGAATTTGCGGGAGAATTGTTTGCAGGAGAATTAGTTGCAGGTGCATTTGCAGGAGAATGATTTGCAAAAGAATTTGCAGGAGAATTATTTGCAGGTGCATTTGCGGAGACATTTGCAGGGACATTTGCAGGAGAATTTGCAGGAGAATGAGTTGAAAAAGAATTTGCAGGAGAATTATTTGCAGAGAATTAGTTGCAGGTGCGTTTGCAGGAGAATTTGCAGGTGCATTTGCAGGGACATTCTCAGGGACATTTGCAGGAGAATTATGATTTGCAAAAGAATTTGCAGGTGCATTTGCAGGGACGTTTGTAGGGACATTTGGAGGAGAATTGTTTGCAGGAGAATGATTTGCAGGTGCATTTGCAGGAGAATGATTTGCAAAAGAATTTGCAGGAGAATTATTTGCAGGAGAATTATTTGCAGGTGCATTATTTGCAAGTGCATTTGCAGGAGAATTATTTGCAGAATTAGTTGCAGGAGAATTAGTTGCAAAAGAATTTGCAGGAGAATTATTTGCAGGAGAATTAGTTGCAGGTGCATTTGCAGGAGAATGATTTGCAGGAGAGTTTGTGGGAGAATGATTTGCAAAAGAATTTGCAGGAGAATTATTTGCAGGTGCATTTGCAGGAGAATTTGCAAGTGCATTTGCAGGGACATTCTCAGGGACATTTGCAGGAGAACGATTTGCAAAAGAATTTGCAGGAGAATGATTTGCAAAAGCATTTGCAGGTGCATTTGCAGGAGAATTGTTTATTTGCAGGTGCATTTGTGGAGACATTTGCAGGAGAATTTGCAGGAGAACGATTTGCAAAAGAATTTGCAGGAGAATGATTTGCAGGAGAGTTATTTGTAAGTGCATTTGCAGGACAATGATTTGCAAAAGAATTTGCAGGTGCATTTGCAGGAGAACGATTTGCAAAAGAATTTGCAGGAGAATTAGTTGCAGGAGAATGATTTGCAGGTGCATTTGCGGAGACATTTGCAGGAGAATTTGCAGGAGAACGATTTGCAAAAGAATGTGGAGGAGAATGATTTGCAGGAGAGTTATTTGTAAGTGCATTTGCAGGACAATGATTTGCAAAAGAATTTGCAGGAGAATGATTTGCAGGTGCATTTGCGGAGACATTTGCAGGACAATTTGCAGGAGAATGATTTGCAAAAGAATGTGGAGGAGAATCTGCAGGGCCATTGGCAGCTCGGGCCCTGGCAGCTTTGGCGGCTCCGCCTGCGGGCGTGGTCGCGGGCGTGGTCGCGGGCGTGGACGCGGGCGGAGCCGCCTGCGCTTTACGCCCGGGTTGGCCCCGGTCGCGGTTTTGGGGTTTTCGGCCCCGGTTTCGGCTCCGGGCGAGGGCTCGGTCCCCTCCCCCGGAGGGTTGGCCCCCCTGTGACCCCTGACCCCCCGTGACCTCTGACCCCACCCTGTGACCTCTGACTTGACCTCTGACCCTATGACCTCGCCCTGTGACCTCCCACTTGACCTGTGACCCATGACCTCCGCTCTGTGACCTCTGACTTGAACCCTCGCCCCACCCCGTGACCCATGACCCCCCGTGACCTCTGACCTCCCTTCTGACCTCCCGACTGCCCCCGCCCCTTGACCCGCCCCGTGACCCCCTGACCCCACCCCGTGACCCACGACCCCCCGCCCTCTGACCTCTGACCTCCCTTGTGACCTCCCGACTGCCCCCCGCCCCTTGACCCGCCCCGTGACCCCCTGACCCCACCCTGTGACCTCTGACCTCCCTGGTGATATCCTGACCCTACCCTCTGACCCCCAACTTGACCCATGACCCCCCCGACCCCACCCCCGACCTCCGACCTGCCCCGTGCCCCCACCCCGTGCCCCATGACCCCCGACCTCTGACCTCCCTTGTGACCTCCCGACTGCCCCCCGCCCCTTGACCCGCCCCGTGACCCCCTGACCCCACCCCGTGACCTCTGACCTCCCTTGTGACCTCCCGACTGCCCCGCCCCTTGACCCGCCCCGTGACCCCCTGACCCCACCCCGTGACCTCTGACCTCCCTGGTGATATCCTGACCCTACCCTCTGACCCCCAACTTGACCCATGACCCCCCCGACCCCACCCCCCGACCTCCGACCTGCCCCGTGCCCCCACCCCGTGCCCCATGACCCCCGACCTCTGACCTCCCTTGTGACCTCCCGACTGCCCCCGCCCCTTGACCCGCCCCGTGACCCCCTGACCCCACCCCATGACCCCCTCTGACCTCCCTTGTGACCTCCCGACTGCCCCCCGCCCCTTGACCCGCCCCGTGACCCCCTGACCCCACCCTGTGACCCCTCCCCCCCCTCTGACCTCTGACCTCCCTTGTGACCTCCCGACTGCCCCCCGCCCCTTGACCCGCCCCGTGACCCCCTGACCCCACCCCGTGACCTCTGACCTCCCTGGTGACCTCCCGCCCCCTGCCCCTACCCGTCCCTGACCCCCACCCCACCCTTGACCCATGACCCCCCCGACCTCACCCCCCGACCTCCCGACTGCCCCGCCCCTGCCCCGTGACCCCCTACCCCACCCCGTGACCCCTCACCCCCGACCTCTGACCTCCCTTGTGACCTCCCGACTGCCCCCGCCCCTTGACCCGCCCCGTGACCCCCTGCCCCCACCCCGTGACCCCTCACCCCCCCCCTCCGACCTCTCCCGCTTGACCCCGTGCCCCCGACCCCTCACCCCCCCACCCTCTGACCCTTGACCCCGGCAAACGCCCTCCCCCCTCCCCCCTCTTGCCGCTTACCGTCCCCTGCCCCCCGCCTGCCCCCTGCCCCCTGCCCCCTGACCCCTGCCCCCTGACCCCTGCCCCCTGCCCCCTGACCCCTGACCCCTGACCCCTGACCCCTGACCCCTGACCCCTGCCCCGGCAGGAGAAGGCCGACCTGGGGGAGGTGAACTTCTCGCTCTGCTACCTGCCGACGGCCGGCCGCCTCACCGTCACCGTCATCCGCGCCTCCAACCTGCGCGCCATGGACCTCACCGGATTCTCCGGTGGGCGCGGGCGCGGCGGGGCGCGGGGGGGGGGCGCGGGGACCTGGGGGGTCGTGGGGGACACAGGGTCACAGGGGGACATGGGGGGATATGGGGGGGCAGAGGGACAGAGGGGTCGCGGGGGGTCACGGGGTTGTGGGGGGTCGTGGGGTCACGGGGGGACACGGGGTCACAGGGGGACATGGGGACATGGGGGGGCAGAGGGACAGAGGGGTCACAGGGGGTCACGGGGGGACACAGGGTCACAGGGGGACATGGGGACATGGGGGGGCAGAGGGACAGAGGGGTCATGGGGGGTCATGGGGTTGTGGGGGGTCACAGGGGTCACGGGGGGCACGGGGTCACAGGGGGACATGGGGGGATATGGGGGGGCAGAGGGACAGAGGGGTCGCGGGGGGTCACGGCGTTGTGGGGGGTCACGGGGTCATAGGGGGTCATGGGGTCACGGGGGGACGTGGGGACATGGGGGGCAGAGGGACAGAGGGGTCACAGGGGGTCATGGGGTTGTGGGGGGTCGTGGGGGACACAGGGTCACAGGGGGACATGGGGGATATGGGGGGGCAGAGGGACAGAGGGGTCGCGGGGGGTCACGGGGTCGTGGGGGGTCATGGGGTCACGGGGGGATGTGGGGACATGGGGGGCAGAGGGACAGAGGGGTCACAGGGGGTCACGGGGTTGTGGGGGGTCGTGGGGGACACAGGGTCACAGGGGGACATGGGGGATATGGGGGGGCAGAGGGACAGAGGGGTCGCGGGGGGTCACGGGGTCGTGGGGGGTCATGGGGTCACGGGGGGATGTGGGGACATGGGGGGCAGAGGGACAGAGGGGTCACAGGGGGTCACGGGGTTGTGGGGGGTCGTGGGGGACACAGGGTCACAGGGGGACATGGGGGACATGGGGGGGCAGAGGGACAGAGGGGTCGCGGGGGGTCACGGGGTCGTGGGGGGTCATGGGGTCACGGGGGGATGTGGGGACATGGGGGGCAGAGGGACAGAGGGGTCACAGGGGGTCACGGGGTTGTGGGGGGTCGTGGGGGACACAGGGTCACATGGGGACATGGGGGATATGGGGGGGCAGAGGGACAGAGGGGTCGCGGGGGTCACGGGGTCGTGGGGGGTCATGGGGTCACGGGGGGATGTGGGGACATGGGGGGCAGAGGGACAGAGGGGTCACAGGGGGTCACGGGGTCGTGGGGGGTCACAGGGGTCACGGGGGGACACAGGGTCACAGGGGGACATGGGGACTGGGGGGGCAGAGGGACAGAGGGGTCTGGGGGGTCATGGGGTTGTGGGGGGTCATGAGGACACAGGGGGACATGGGGACATGGGGGGATATGGGGACATGGGGGGATATGGGGGGGCAGAGGGACAGAGGGGTCATGGGGGGTCGTGGGGGGTCATGGGGGGACGTGGGGGCACGGGGGCATGGGGGGATATGGGGGGCAGAGGGACAGAGGGGTCACGGGGTCATGGGGTCGGGGGGGGGCACGGGGGGACATGGGGACATGGGGGGATATGGGGGGCAGAGGGGTTGCAGGGGTTCACGGGGTCATGGGGTCATGGGGGTCACGGGGGGACACGGGGGGACACAGGGACACGGGGGGTATGGGGGGGCAGAGGGACAGAGGGGTCATGGGGGGTCATGGGGTCACGGGGGGACACGGGGGGACACAGGGACCGGGGGGTATGGGGGGGCAGAGGGACAGAGGGGTCATGGGGGTCATGGGGGTCACGGGGGGACACGGGGGGACACAGGGACACGGGGGGTATGGGGGGGCAGAGGGACAGGGGGTTGTGGGTGGTCACAGGGTCATGGGGGTCACGGGGACACGGGGACATGGGGGGGCATGGAGGGGCAGGGACAGGGGTCACGGGGGTCACAGGGGTCATGGGGGGACATGGGGACATGGGGGGACATGGAGGGGCTGGGACAGAGGGGTCATGGGGGTCACAGGGGTCATGGGGACACGGGGGCAAGGACAGGGGTCACGGGGAACATGGGGGACATGGGGGGACATGGGGACACGGGGGGGCAGGGACAGGGGTCATGGGGGTCACAGGGGTCATGGGGACATGGGGGGGACATGGGGACATGGGAAGGCAGGGACAGAGGGGTCACGGGGGGTCATGGGGTTGTGGGGGACACCATGGGGCTCTGTGGGGTGCCGTGGGTCACGTGTGGGGTGGCCGTGGGGTGGCTGTGGGTCAGCGTGGGGTGGCCGTGGGGCTCTGTGGGGTGGCCATGGGGTGGCTGTGGGTCCCTGTGGGGTGCTGTGGGTCACTGTGGGACAGCTGTGGGGCTCTGTGGGGTGCCGTGGGTCACTGTGGTGGCCGTGGGGTGGCTGTGGGTCAGCGTGGGGTGGCCGTGGGGCTCTGTGGGGTGGCCATGGGGTGGCTGTGGGTCCCGTGGGGTGCTGTGGGTCACTGTGGGACAGCTGTGGGGCTCTGTGGGGTGCCGTGGGTCACTGTGGGGTGGCCATGGGGTGGCTGTGGGTCAGCGTGGGGTGGCCGTGGGGCTCTGTGGGGTGGCCATGGGGTGGCTGTGGGTCCCTGTGGGATGCTGTGGGTCACTGTGGGACAGCTGTGGGGCTCTGTGGGGTGCTGTGGGTCACTGTGGGGTGGCTGTGGGTCACCGTGGGACAGCCATGAGGCTCTGTGGGGTGCCGTGGGTCACTGTGGGATGGCTGTGGGGCTCTGTGGGGTGCCGTGGGGTGGCCGTGGGGCTCTGTGGGGTGCTGTGGGTCACTGTGGGGTGGCTGTGAGGCTCTGTGGGGTGGCCATGGGATGGTTGTGGGTCACAGTGGGGTGCTGTGGGTCACCGTGGGACAGCCATGGGGCTCTGTGGGGTGCCGTGGGGTGGCCGTGGGGCTCTGTGGGGTGGTCATGAGGTGGCTGTGGGGCTCTGTGGGGTGCCGTGGGTCACTGGGGGATGGCTGTGGGGCTCTGTGGGGTGCCGTGGGGTGGCCGTGGGGCTCTGTGGGGTGCTGTGGGTCACTGTGGGGTGGCTGTGGGGCTCTGTGGGGTGGCCATGGGGTGGTTGTGGGTCACCGTGGGGTGCTGTGGGTCACCGTGGGACAGCCATGGGGCTCTGTGGGGTGCCGTGGGGTGGCCGTGGGGCTCTGTGGGGTGGTCATGAGGTGGCTGTGGGGCTCTGTGGGGTGCTGTGGGTCACTGGGGGATGGCTGTGGGGCTCTGTGGGGTGCCGTGGGGTGGCCGTGGGGCTCTGTGGGGTGCTGTGGGGTGCTGTGGGTCACTGTGGGACGGCTGTGGGGCTCTGTGGGGTGGCCATGGGATGGTTGTGGATCACCGTGGGGTGCTGTGGGTCACCGTGGGACAGCTGTGGGGCTCTGTGGGGTGCCGTGGGGTGGCCGTGGGGCTCTGTGGGGTGCTGTGGGTCACTGTGGGACAGCTGTGGGGCTCTGTGGGGTGGCCATGGGATGGTTGTGGGTCACCGTGGGGTGCTGTGGGTCACCGTGGGACAGCTGTGGGGCTCTGTGGGGTGCCGTGGGGTGGCCGTGGGGCTCTGTGGGGTGCCATGGGTCACCGTGGGACGGCTGTGGGGTGCCGTGGGTCACCGTGGGGTGGCCGTGGGTTCCCACGGATCAGCTGTGGGGCTGCCGTGGGGCTCTATGGGGCTGTGCGTGTGTCCCCCCCCCTTCCCCAGACCCCTACGTGAAGGCCTCGCTGATGGCGGAGGGCCGGCGGCTGAAGAAGCGCAAGACGTCGATCAAGAAGAACACGCTGAACCCCAGCTACAACGAGGCCCTCGTGTTCGACGTGCCGCACGAGAGCGTGCACCACGTCAGCCTCACCATCGCCGTCGTCGACTACGACTGGTGAGCCGGGGAGGGGGGGGGCCGCCCGCCGTGGGGCTGAAGGGGGGGGGAAGATTAACCCGTAGCCATTGGGCTGGGTGGAAGAGCCCTCGTGCGAGGGGCGTTGCACGAGCGCGTGCACCACGTCAGCCTCACCGTCGCTGTCTGCGACCGGTGAGCCGGCGTCCACCCGCCGTGGGGCTGAAGGGGTCCGTGATTGGGGGGGGATTAACCCATAGTCATGGGGGCTGGGTGGAAGAGCCCTCGTGCGAGGGGCGTTGCACGAGCGCGTGCACCACGTCAGCCTCACCGTCGCTGTCTGCGACCGGTGAGCCGGGGTCCACCCGCCGTGGGGCTGAAGGGGTCTGCGATGGGGGGGGGGGATTAACCTGTAGCCATTGGGCTGGGTGGAAGAGCCCTCGTGCGAGGGGCGTTGCACGAGCGCGTGCACCACACCAGCCTCACCATCGCTGTCCGCGACCACCGGTGACCCGGGGGGTGTGGGGGGGGACACGCCCGGACACCTGGGTCCCCCTTTGGGAGGAGGGTGGGGGGCGTGTGTGGAATTTGGGGTGTGCCAACAACGCCCGGGGTGCCCTTGGTGGGTGTAAAGTGGGGTGACCCGTGGGTGCTGCCGGGGGGGGGGGTGCGGGTGCCGGGAGGGGGTGTCACCCATTGTGCCCCCCCCCCCGGTGGCTTTTTTTGTGTCCCCCCCCCCCAGTATCGGACACAACGAGGTGATCGGGCTGTGCCGGGTGGGCAGCGACGCCGAGGGGCCGGGCCGGGAGCACTGGGCGCAGATGTTGGCCAACCCCCGCAAACCCATCGAGCACTGGCACACCCTCGTCGAGGTGAGACCCCCCCCCACCCACCCAAGGACCCCCGGGCACCCGCTGGCACCCATAGGATCTGCCCCCCCCCCCCCGCTCCCCCCCCGGCGGCCAGCAGCACGCGTGGGTCGACCCCAGCACCCGCAGGGCATCCTCGGCACCCGTGGGGTGCTGCGGTGACTGCGGTGAAGCTGTGGGATCTTCCCCCCCCCGCCCCCAGCACCCGTGGGGCACCCCCAGCACCCACGGGACTCCCCAGCAACCATAGGGAACCCACAGGACCCCCCCAGCACCCATGGGACCCCACAGCACCCGTGGGACCCCACAGCACCCACAGGACCCCCCCAGCACCCATGGGACCCCCCAGCACCCACAGGACTCCCCAGCACCCATAGGGAACCCACAGGACCCCCGCAGCGCCCGTGGGACCTTCCCAGCACCCACAGGACTCCCCGGCACCCATAGGGAACCCACAGCACCCACAGGACCCCCCAGCACCCATGGTGAATCCACAGGACCCCCCCAGCACCCATGGGACCCCACAGCACCCACGGGACCTCCCAGCACCCATAGGGAACCCACAGGACCCCCCAGCACCCACAGGACTCCCCAGCACCCACAGGACTCCCTAGCACCCATAGGGAACCCACAGGACCCACCCAGCACCTGTGGGACCCCCCAGCACCCGCAGGACTCCCCAGCACCCATAGGGAACCCACAGGACCCCCCCAGCACCCATGGGACCCCACAGCACCCATAGGGACCCCCCAGCACCCGTAGTGAACCCACAGGACCCCCCCAGCACCCATGGGACCCCACAGCACCCATAGTGAACCCACAGGACCCCCCCAGCACCCATGGGACCCCCCAGCACCCGTGGGACCCCCCAGCACCCACAGGACTCCACAGCACCCATGGTGAATCCGCAGGACCCCCCCAGCACCCATGGGTGACCCCATGGGACCCCCCAAGACCCCCCAGCACCCATGGGGAACCCACAGGACCCCCCCCAGCACCCGTGGGTCACCCTCAGCACCCCACCCCTCAGCCCGACTCCCCAGCACCCATAGTGAACCCACAGGACCCCCCAGCACCCGTGGGATCCCCAGACCCCAGGACTCCCCAGCACCCATAGGGAACCCACAGGACCCCCCCAGCACCCATGGGACCCCACAGCACCCATAGGGACCCCCCAGCACCCGTAGTGAACCCACAGGACCCCCCAGCACCCATGGGACCCCACAGCACCCATAGTGAACCCACAGACCCCCCCAGCACCCATGGGACCCCCCAGCACCCGTGGGACCCCCCAGCACCCACAGGACTCCCCAGCACCCATGGTGAATCCGCAGGACCCCCCCAGCACCCATGGGTGACCCCATGGGACCCCCCAAGACCCCCCAGCACCCATGGTGAACCCACAGGACCCCCCCCAGCACCCATGGGTCACCCTCAGCACCCACGGGGACCCCTCAGCACCCGTGGGACCCCCCAGCACCCATAGGGAACCCACAGGACCCCCCCAGCACCCATGGGACCCCCCAGCACCCATAGTGAACCCACAGGACCCCCCCAGCACCCATGGGACCCCCCAGCACCCATAGTGAACCCACAGGACCCCCCCAGCACCCATGGGACCCCCCAGCACCCATAGTGAACCCACAGGACCCCCCCAGCACCCACGGGTCACCCTCAGAACCCACCCCCCACACCCACAGTGAACCCACGGGACCCCCCCCAGCACCCACGGGACCCCTGGGATCCAGTACCCCTGGGGCTCCCATGCGCTCGTGCGAGGGTCCTTCTGCAGTCGTGCCCCGTGCGAGGGTCCCCGTGTAAAAGTCCTTGTGCGAGAGTCCCCACGCGAGTGTCCCCGTGCGAGGGTCCCCGTGTAAACGTCCTTGTGCGAGGGTCCCCACACGAGTGTCCCCGTGCGAGGATCCCCGTGCGAGTGTCCCCGTGCGAGTGTCCCCGTGCGAGCGCGGTGTCTGTGCAAGTGTCCGTGCAAGGGTCCCCGTGCAAGGGTCCCTGCACGAGTGTCCCCGTGTGAGGGTGCCCATGCAAGTGTCCCCATGTGAGGTCCCGTGCGAGTGTCCGTGTGAGCGTCTGTGCGAGTGTCCCTGTGCGAGGGTCCTCGTGCGAGTGTCCCCACGCGAGTGTCCCCGTGTGAGGCCCCGTGCGAGGGTCCCCATGCAAGGCTCCCTGCGAGTGTCTCCGTGCGAGGGTCCCCGTACAAGGGTCCTCGTGCGAGGGTCCTCGTGCGAGGGTCCGTGCGAGCATCCCCGTGCAAGGGTCCTCGTGCGAGTGTCCCCATGCGAGTGTCCATGTGAGCTTCCCCGTGCGAGGGTCCCCGTGCGAGGGTCCGTGCGAGCATCCCCGTGCAAGGGTCCTCGTGCGAGGGTCCCCGTGCGAGTGTCTGTGTGAGCATCCTCGTGCAAGGGTCCCCGTGCGAGTGTCCGTGTGAGCATCCTCGTGCGAGGGTCCCCATGCGAGTGTCCGTGTGAGTGTCCTCATGCGAGGGTCCTCGTGCGAGGGTCCCTGTGCGAGTGTCCATGTGAGCTTCCCCGTGCGAGGGTCCCCGTGCAAGTGTCTGTGTGAGCTTCCCCGTGCGAGGGTCCCCGTGCGAGTGTCCCCGTGCGAATATCCGTGTGAGCGTCCTCGTGCGAGGGTCCTCGTGTGAATGTCCCCGTGCAAGGGTCCTCGTGCGAGGATCCCCGTGCGAGTGTCCATGTGAATGTCCTCGTGCGAGTGTCCTCGTGCGAGGGTCCCTGTGCGAGTGTCCTCATGCGTGTCCGTGTGAGCGTCCTCGTGCGAGGGTCCTCGTGCGAGTGTCCCCATGCGAGTGTCCTGTGAGCATCCTCGTGCGAGGGTCCCCATGCGAGTGTCCGTGTGAGTGTCCTCATGCGAGGGTCCTCGTGCGAGTGTCCCCGTGCGAGTGTCCCCGTGCGAGTGTCCATGTGAGTGTCCTCGTGCGAGGGTCCTCGTGCGAGTGTCCCCATGCGAGTGTCCTCGTGCGAGTGTCCTCGTGCGAGGGTCCTCGTGCCAGTGTCCGTGTGAGCATCCTCGTGCGAGGGTCCTCGTGTGAATGTCCCCATGCAAGTGTCCTCGTGTGAGCTTCCCCGTGCGAGTGTCCCCGTGCGAGTGTCCGTGTGAGCGTCCTCATGCGAGGGTCCCCGTGCGAGGGTCCCCGTGCGAGTGTCTGTGTGAGCATCCTCGTGCAAGGGTCCCCGTGCGAGTGTCCGTGTGAGCATCCTCGTGCGAGGGTCCCCATGCGAGTGTCCGTGTGAGTGTCCTCATGCGAGGGTCCTCGTGCGAGGGTCCCTGTGCGAGTGTCCATGTGAGCTTCCCCGTGCGAGGGTCCCCGTGCAAGTGTCTGTGTGAGCTTCCCCGTGCGAGGGTCCCCGTGCGAGTGTCCCCGTGCGAATATCCGTGTGAGCGTCCTCGTGCGAGGGTCCTCGTGTGAATGTCCCCGTGCGAGGGTCCTCGGAAGTCCCCGTGCAAGGGTCCTCGTGCGAGGATCCCCGTGCGAGTGTCCATGTGAATGTCCTCGTGCGAGTGTCCTCGTGCGAGGGTCCCCGTGCGAGTGTCCCCATGCGAGTGTCCGTGTGAGCGTCCTCGTGCGAGGGTCCTCGTGCGAGTGTCCCCGTGCGAGTGTCCTGTGAGCATCCTCGTGCGAGGGTCCCCATGCGAGTGTCCGTGTGAGCGTCCTCATGCGAGGGTCCTCGTGCGAGTGTCCCTGTGCGAGTGTCCCCGTGCGAGTGTCCGTGGGGCCTCGTGCGAGGGTCCTCGTGCGAGTGTCCCCGTGCGAGTGTCCTGTGAGCATCCTCGTGCGAGGGTCCCCATGCGAGTGTCCGTGTGAGCGTCCTCATGCGAGGGTCCTCGTGCGAGTGTCCCTGTGCGAGTGTCCCCGTGCGAGTGTCCGTGTGAGCGTCCTCGTGCGAGGGTCCTCGTGCGAATGTCCCCATGCAAGTGTCCTCGTGTGAGGGTCCTCGTGCGAGTGTCCCCGTGCGAGTGTCCCCATGCGAGTGTCCGTGTGAGCGTCCTCGTGCGAGGGTCCTTGTGCGAGTGTCCCCGTGCGAGTGTCCTCGTGTGAGGGTCCTTGTGCGAGGGTCCCCGTGCGAGTGTCCATGTGAGTGTCCTCGTGCGAGTGTCCTCGTGCGAGTGTCCTCGTGTGAGTGTCCCCGTGCGAGTGTCCGCCTGCGAGTGTCCCGTGTGAGCGTCCTCGTGTGAATGTCCCCGTGCGAGTGTCCCCGTGTGAGTGTCCGTGTGAGCGTCCTCGTGCGAGGGTCCCCGTGCGAGGCCCCGTGCGAGCGTCCCCGTGCGCAGGAGAAGGCGCTGGGGCTGGCGGCCAAGGGGTCGGCGCGGGACAAACCCGGCGTCGTGGTGGAACCCGTCGGCCCCGACTGAGCCCAGTGAGCCCGGCACTGGGGGCACTGGGAGGGACTGGGAGCTGTGTGGGAGGCACTGGGAACGGCATGGGGGCACTGGGAGGCACTGGGAGCTGCACTGGGAGGGACTGGGAGCTGTGCGGGAGGCACTGGGGGGCACTGGGAGGCACTGGGAATGGCATTGGGGGCACCGGGAGGCACTGGGAGCTGCACTGGGAGGGACTGGGAAGGACTGGGAGCTGTGCTGGGAGGCACTGGGAACGGCATGGGGGCACTGGGAGGCCCTGGGAGCTGCACTGGGAGGGACTGGGAGCTGTGTGGGAGGCACTGGGGGGCACTGGGAGGCACTGGGAATGGCATTGGGGGCACTGGGAGGCACTGGGAGCTGCACTGGGAGGGACTGGGAAGGACTGGGAGCTGCACTGGGAGGCACTGGGGGGCACTGGGAACGGCATTGGGGGCACTGAGAGGCCCTGGGAGCTGCACTGGGAGGGACTGGGAGCTGTGTGGGAGGCACTGGGGGGCACTGGGAGGCACTGGGAATGGCATTGGGGGCACTGGGAGGCACTGGGAGCTGCACTGGGAGGGACTGGGAGGAACTGGGAGCTGTGTGGGAGGCACTGGGAGGCACTGGGAGCTGCATTGGGGGCACTGGGAGCTGCACTGGGAGGGACTGGGAGGAACTGGGAGCTGTGTGGGAGGCACTGGGGGGGACTGGGAATGGCATTGGGGGCACTGGGAGCTGCACTGGGAGGGACTGGGAGGCACTGGGAGCTGTGTGGGAGGCACTGGGGGGGACTGAGAGGCACTGGGAGCTGCATTGGGGGCACTGGGAGACACTGGGAGCTGCATTGGGGGTGCTGGGAGCTGCACTGGGAGGGACTGGGAGATGGGGGGGCATTGGGAGGGACTGGTAGGCACTGGGAGCTGCATTGGGGGCACTGGGAGGCACTGGGAGTTGCGTGTGGGGATACTGGAGGTACTGGGAGCTGCATTGGGGGCACTGGGAGCTGCACTGGGAGGGACTGGGAGCTGGCGGGGGGGGCCCTGGGAGGGACTGGGAACGCACTGGGAAGCACTGGGAGCTGCATTGGGAGCACTGGGTGGGACTGGGAGGCAGTGGAGCTGTGTGTGGGGATACTGGGGGGTACTGGGAGCTGCATTGGGGGCACTGGGAGGAACTGGGAGTTGCATTGGGGGCACTGGGAGGCACTGGGAAGCAGCGGGAGTTGTGGGGGGTGGCACTGGGAGGCACTGGGGGCTGCACTGGGGGCACTGGGTGGGACTGGGAGGTACCAGGAGCTGCATGGGGGGCACTGGGAGCTGCACTGGAAGGGACTGGGAGGCACTGGGAATGCACTGGGAGGGACCGGGAGCTGCGTGGGGGGCACTGGAAACTGCACTGGGGGAACTGGGAGGGACTGGCAGGGAACTGGGGGTTACTGGGGGGGGGGCAAGGGAAGGACTGGGCCATACTGGGGAGCACTGGGCTATGCTGGGAGGGCACTGGGAGGTGTCTGGGCGCCATTGGGGATACTGGGGAGGGACAGGACAGACCTGGGCCAGACTGGGGGGTGTACTGGGCCATACTGGACAGCACTGGGCCATACTGGGGGGGCACTGGGTCATACTGGGAGGCCACTTTACCATACTTATGGATACTGGGCCATACTGAGGAGACACTTTACTGTACTGGGGGGGCACTGGGCCATACTGGGGAGGCACTTTACTGTACTGGGGGGGCACTGGGCCATACTGGGGAAGCACTTTACCATACTGGGGGGCACTGGGTCATACTGGGGAGGCACTTCACCATACTGGGAGGCCACTTTTCCATGCTGGTGGATACTGGGCCATAGTAGGGAGGCAATTTACCATACTGGAGGGCACTGGGCCATACCCGGGGGGCACTGGGTCATACTGGGGAGGCACTTTACCATACTGGGAGGCCACTTTACCATATTTGTGGATACTGGGGAGGCCCTTTACCATACTGGGAAGGCACTTTTCCATACTGGAGGGCACTGGGCCATATTGGGGAGGCACTTTTCCATACTGGAGGGCACTGGGGAGGCACTTTTCCATACTGGGGGATACTGGGCCATGCTGGGGAGGCACTTCACCATACTGGAGCGGCACTGGGCCATACTGGGGAGGCACTATTCCATACTGGGGGATACTGGGCCATGCTGGGGAGGCACTTTACCATACTGGAGCGGCACTGGGCCATACCGGGGGGGCACTGGGTCATACTGGGGAGGCACTTTACCATGCTGGTGGATACTGGGCCATGCTGGGGAGGCACTTTTCCATGCTGGTGGATACTGGGCCATACTGGGGAGGCACTTTACCATACTGGTGGATACTGGGCTACACTGCTTACTGAGGAGGCACTTTTCCATGCTGGTAGATACTGGGCCATGCTGGGGAGACACTTTTCCATACTGGAGGGGCATTGGGCCATACTGGGGAGGCACTTTTCCATACTGGTGGATCCTGGGCCATACTGGGGAGGCACTTTACCATACTGGTGGATACTGGGCCATACTGGGGAGGCACTTTTCCATGCTAGTGGATCCTGGGCCATACTGGGGAGACACTTTACCATACTGGAGCGGCACTGGGCCATACTGGGGAGGCACTTTACCATACTGGAGAGCACTGGGCCATACTGGGGAGGCACTTTCCCATGCTGGTGGATACTGGGCCATGCTGGGGAGGCACTTTTCCATGCTGGTGGATACTGGGCCATACTGGGGAGGCACTTTACCATACTGGAGGGGCACTAGGCCATACTGGGGAGGCACTTTTCCATACTGGTGGATACTGGGCCATGCTGGGGAGGCACTTTTCCATGCTGGTGGATACTGGGCCACACTGGGGAGGCACTTTACCATACTGGAGGGCAGTGGGCCATACTGGGGAGGCACTTTTCCATACTGGTGGATACTGGGCCATACTGGGGAGGCACTTTTCCATGCTGGTGGATACTGGGCCATACTGGGGAGGCACTTTTCCATGCTGGTGGATACTGGGCCATACGAGCCTTTCCATACTGGAGGGCGTGGGCCATACTGGGGAGGCACTTTTCCATGCTGGTGGATACTGGGCCATACTGGGGAGGCACTTTACCATACTGGAGGGCAGTGGGCCATACTGGGGAGGCACTTTTCCATGCTGGTGGATACTGGGCCATGCTGGGGAGGCACTTTTCCATGCTGGTGGATACTGGGCCATACTGGGGAGGCACTTTACCATACTGGAGGGCAGTGGGCCATACTGGGGAGGCACTTTTCCATGCTGGTGGATACTGGGCCATACTGGGGAGCCACTGTACCATACTGGAGGGGCATTGGGCCATACTGGGAGGCCACGGGGCCATACTGGGAGGGTGCTGACCCCTCTCTCCCACAGGCGGTGGGGCCGGAGGCGCCGACCCGGCCGGGGGGGCCCCGACACCGAAGCCATAGGGACCCTCGGGCCCCCCCCCCCGGGCCCCCGACCTGCACGACAAGGGGGGGGCCCGGTCCCCCCCCACTGTGAACCCCGGTGTCCGGGGGAGGGGGGGGCCACCCCCCACCCCCCCCCGCAGCCACGTGAAGGACCCCGGCGTCCGGCCATCGCTCCCCCCCCCCCCCAAAAAAATGTGTTTGTATGTGGGGGGGCCCTTGGGGGGCCCCCCCCGTTTGTGTCATGTGTTTCTATGGGGGGGGGGCCCCAAAGGGGACCCAGGTGTCCAGGCACCCCCCCCATCCCCCCCCCTTGTGTGTGTCTATTGGGGGGGGCCCCCCCAGTTTGGACCCAGGTGTCCAGGAGCCCCCCCCCCCTCCCCAAATGTTTATGTATGGGGGGGCCCCCCCAGATCGGACCCAGGGGTCCAGGAGCCCCCCCTCCCCAAATGTGTATGTATGGGGGGACACCCCCCCCCCCCAAAACCCCAATGTGTGTGTGTGTCCCCCCGGGGGCCCCCCCGTCCCGTGTCCCCACGTGTGTGTCTGCGTGTGGGGCCGGGGGGGCCCCAGAAGCCATAAACCCCCCAATAAACCCCCCCCCCCCAGGAGCCGCCTGCGCCTCCCTCAGCTTTTGGGGGGGGGGGGGACATGGGGACACGGGGGGGGGGACACCGGGGACATGGGGGTTGGGGACATGGGGATGGGGGACACGGGGAGATTGGGGGGGGGACACGGGGGTTGGGGACATGGGGGGGGATGTCGTGGGGGGGGGTGGGGACACGGGGATGGGACGTGGGGATTGGGGGACATCGTGGGGACACAGATTGGGGACGTGGGGACACGGGGATTGGGGGCATGGGGACACGGAAATTGGGGACGGGATGGGGAGATGTGGGGACACGGGGGTGGGACACGGGGATTTGGGGACACAGGGATGGGACACGGGGACACAGGGATTGGGGGACATTGGGGGGACACTGGGGGACACGGGGATGGGACGCGGATTGGGGGCATGGGGAGGGGACGTGGGGATGGGGACATGTGGGGACACGGGGATTTGGGGACATAGGGATGGGCCACGGGAACACGGGGATTGGGGGACATCGTGGGGACAGATTGGGGGACATGGGGATTGGGGACATGGGGACATGGAATTTGGGGGACGTGGGGATGGGAGATGTGGGGACGTGGGGACATGGGGATGGGACACGGGGATTTGGGGACACACGGATGGGACACAGGGATTGGGGGACGTGGGGACACATATGGGACATGGGGACACGGGGAGGGGACAGGGATGGGGGGACATGGAGATTGGGGGACATGGTGGGGACACAGATTGGGGGACACGTGGATTGGGGACACAGGGACATGGAAATTGGGGGGGACATGGGGATGGGGAGATGTGGGGACATGGGGACATGGGGTTGGGACACGGGGATTGGGGGACATCGTGGGGACACGGGGATTGGGGACATGGGGAAACGGAAATTGGGGGATGTGGTGGTGGGGAGATGTGGGGACACGGGGATTGGGGGACACAGATTGGGGGACACAGGGATGGGACATGGATTGGGGACATGGGGAGGGGACGTGGGGATGGGGAGATGTGGGGACATGGGGATTTGGGGACATAGGGATGGGCCATGGGGACACAGATTGGGGGACATAGGGATTGCGGACATGGAATTTGGGGGATGTGGGGATGGGGAGATACGGGGACACGGGGATGGGACATGGGGATTGGGGACATGGGGACATGGGGATGGGATATGGGGATGGAGGGACAGATTGGGGGACATGGGGATTGGGGACACAAAAATTGGGGGACGTGGGGATGGGGAGATGTGGGGACACGGGGACACAGGGATGGGACACGGGGACACGGGGATTGGGGGACATTGTGGGGACACAGATTGGGGGACATGGGGATGGGATGCAGGGATTGGGGACACGGGGACATGAAAATTGGGGGACATGGGGATGGGCAGATGTGGGGACACGGGGATTGGGGGACGTGGGGATGGGGAGATGTGGGGACACAGGGATGGGACACGGGGATTTGGGGACATAGGGATGGGAGACGGGGATTGGGGGACATGGGGACACGGATGGGACATGGGGACACGGGCACGGGGGGGATGTGGGGATGGGGGGACACAGGGATTGGGGGCCATGGGGGACAGAGGGACGTGGGGACATGGGGACAGGACGTGGATTGGGGGATGTTGGGACACGGGGATGGGGGGACACAGGGATTGGGGGGGGTGGGGACACGGGGGACGGGGGGACACGGGGGGCAGGGGGCTATGGGGACACGGGGCCATGGCGCGGGGTCCCGGGCTGGGATGTGTCACCGTCCCCCCGTGTCCCCCCCGTGTCCCCCCCGTGTCCCCCTCGCTCCATCCCCGACCCCGCCCCCCCCCCGGCTCCCCTCCCCCCCCCTCCCCCCCTCCCCCCCCGCCCATCCAGCGCCGCCACCGCCGCTCCCGGGCTGCCGCTGCCGGAGCCGAACGGGGCCGAACGAACCCGAACGGAGCCGAACTGAGCCGAACGGAGAGCCGAAGGGAGCCGAAGCGAAGCCGAACCCGGAGCCGAACCCGACCCCGGAGCCGAACGGTACCCGAAGGCGGGAGCCGAACCCGAACCCTTGAGCCGAACCGAACCCGAAGCGAAGCCGAACCGAGCCCGAAGCGGAGCCGAACGGAGCCGAACGGAGCCGAGCGGAGCCGAACGGGGCGGGGGCGCGGGGCCCCCGGCGGCCGCTGGAGCGCGATGCTGCGGCCCGGCCCGGTGAGTGCGGGAACCCCCCCACCCCCTTCCCAGTACGGACCAGTAACCCCCCCCCGGGCCCTCCCAGTATAGACCCGCCCCCCGCATCCCTCCCGGCATGGACCCGTCCCCTCCGCTGCATCCCTCCCAGTATGGACCAGTTCCCCCCCCCTCCCCCCAGTAGAGACCCGTCCTCCCTTCTGCATCCCTCCCAGTATGGACCAGTTCCCCCCCCGCATCCCTCCCAGTAGAGACCAGTCCCTCCCTTCATGCTTCTCGGTATAGACCGGTCCCTCCCTCCATCCCCCCCAGTATAGACCAGTGCTCCCCCCCGCATCCTTTCCAGTAGGTCCCCCTTCTCCCCCCCCGCACCCTCCCAGTATAGAGCCGTCACCCCTGCATCCTTCCCAGTATAGACCAGTCCCCGCTCTGTCTCCCCCCAATATAGGCCAGTCCCCACTCTGTCTCCCCCCAGTATAGGCCAGTCCTCCCTCCCTGTATCCCCCCTCCCTCCCAGTATAGGCCAGTCCCCCCCCCTACATCCCCCCTCCCCCCCAGTATAGGCCAGTCCCCCCAGTACAGACCAGCCCCTCTGATTCTCCCCAGTATAGACCAGTCCCCCCAATATAGACGAGTCTCCCCCCAATATAGACCAGTCCCCCCCATATAGACCAGTCCCCCCCCAATATAGACCAGTGTCCCCCCCTACAAACCAGTTCCCCCCCACCCCCCCCAGTATACCACAGCCCCCCCACTATAACCCAGTCCTCCCCACCCAGGGGTGCCCCCCCCCACCCTGGGGACCCCCAGACGGGGGGGCAATTTTGGGGGGGGGGGGATGCGCATCGCCACGGTGACGGTTGCCGCGGCGACGGGAGCCCATGGAGACGGGGGGGGGGGGATGCGGCGAGGCCTGACCCCCCCCCCCCCCAAATCTGCTATAGGTGCAGAGGGGGCTATAGGGCCCCCCCTCCCGCCAGCCCCAAAGGGGCTATAGGGACTTAAAGGCCCCCCCCCCCGGCCCCTCCCATCCTATAGCGGCCCCCCCCTCGCAGCTCCATAGGGGCTATAGGGGCTCTTTGCCCCCCCCCCCCGGCCATATAGAGTCTATAGAAGCATTTCCATGCCCCCCCTCCCCCCCCAGCCCCATAGGGGCTATAGGGGACTCCTGGCCCCATAGGGACTATGGGCCCCCCCCGGCCCTATAGGAACAGGGACCCCCCCCCCAACCCCTTCCCAGTCCCTTCCCAGTCCCATAAAAGCTATAGGGACCCCCCCAGCCCTCTCAGGGTCCCCCCCCGGGGCTATAGGACCCCCCCCAGCCCCCTTGCCTCCCTAGGGTCTATAGGGGTCGTGTTTCCCCCCCCCCCCCAGCCCTATCCAGCCCTCCTCACCCCATAGGAGCTATAGGGTCCCCCCCCCGGCCTTATTGCCCCCCCCCGGCCTCCCCTCGTGGCCCTATAGGGGCTATAGGCCCCCCCTCAACCCTATTGCTGCCCCAAACCTTATAGTAGCTATAGGCCCCCCCCCAGCCTAGAGGACTCCCCTGGCCCTATAGGGTTTATAGCCCCCACCCCAAGACTCCTCTGGCCCTATAGGGTCTATAGGCCCCCCCCCCAGGGCTCCCCTGGATCCGTAGGCTCTATAGGCTCCCCCACCCTATAGGACTCCCCTGGATCTATAGGGTCAATACCCCCCCACACCCTATAGGCTTCCCCTGGCCCTATAGGGGCTATACCCCCCGCCCCCAGGGTTCCCCTGGCCCTATAGGGACTATACCCCCCCCCCAGCCTATAGGACTCCCCTGGATCTATAGGGGCTATACCCCCCCCCCGGGCTCCCCTGGACCTATAGGGTCTATAGCCCCCCCCCCGGAGCTCCCGTGGCTCTATAGGGTCTATACCCCCCCCCCCAGACTATAGGACTCCCCTGGCCCTATAGGGTCTATAGCCCCCCCCCATAGGGCTCCCCTGGATCTATAGGGTCTATAGGCCCCCCCAGCCTATAGGGCTCCCCTGGCTCTATAGGGGCTCCCCCCCCCCACGTGCGCGTGTGAGCCAGCGTGCACACGTGGGCTGCACGTGCGCGTGCACGGGTGCACGCGCGCGCACGAGGGGGGGGTGCGTGCACGAGGGGGGTGCGCGCGCGTGCACACGTGTGCGTGCGCGCGCGGGGGTGCGCGCGTGTGCACGTGGGGGTGGGTGCGCACGTGGGTGCGCACGAGGGGGGGTGTGTGCGCAGGGGGGTGTGCGTGTGCACGTGCGCGCGCACGATGGTACGTGTGCGCAGGGGGTGCGCGTGTGCACGTGCGTGTGCGTGAGCGCGCGTGTGCACAGAGGGTGCCTGCGCACACAGGCGCGTGCACGGGGCCCACGTGCGCTGGGGGTGCCCTTTGCACGGCGTCCCTGGGGACACACGTGTGTGTTCCTTCGGTGTCCTTGGCCTTGCACGGCCTTGCACGCTCCCCGTGCACGCCCTGCTAGTGCAAGCAGCCTTGCACAGCCTTGCACGCTCCCCGCGCATGCTTTGCATCCTTGGCCTGTATTGCAAGGCCTTGCACGCTCCCCGTGCACAAGCTGCTGGTGCAACCACCCTTGCATGCCCTTGCACGCTCCTCGTGCATGCCCTGCTGGTGCAATGACCCTTGCACGGCCTTGCACGCTCCTCGTGCATGCTCTGCTGGTCCAACCACCCTTGCACGGCCTTGCACGCTCCCCATGCACAACCTGCTGGTGCAACCACCCTTGCACGGCTTTGCACGCTCCCCGTTCACAAGCTGCTGCTGCAGCCACCCTTGCACGCTCCCCATGCACAACCTGCTGGTGCAACCACCCTTGCACGGCCTTGCACGCTCCCCATGCACAACCTGCTGCTGCAACCACCCTTGCACGCCCTTGCACGCTCCCCGTGCACAACCTGCTGGTGCAACCACCCTTGCACGGCCTTGCACGCTCCCCGTGCATGCCCTGCTGCTGCAACCGCCCTTGCACGCCCTTGCACGCTCCCCGTGCACAAGCTGCTGGTGCAACCGCCCTTGCACGCCCTTGCACGCTCCCCGTGCTTTGCACGACGGCAGCGGCGGGGGGGGGGTTACTGATGGACCTTGCAGTGTCGTGCAGTTTGGGGGGGGGGGGCTCCATGCTGTATTGGGGGGGTCCTTGCAGTGCCGGGGGGGGCTTTGCAATGCCGGGGGGGGGCCTGCAATGTTGGGGGGGCCCCTTGCAGTTTTGGGGGGGCCCCTTGCAGTGTTGGGGGGGCTCCCTGCAATACGGGGGGGCCTGTGCAGTGCTGGGGGGGGGGCTCCGTGCAGCGCCAGAGGGGGCCGTGCAATGCCGGGGGGGGGGGGGTTGCAATGCTTGGGGGGGGGCTTGCAATGCCGGGGGGGGGGGTTGCAATGCTGGGGGGGCTTGCAATGCTGGGGGGGGGGTTGCAATGCTGGGGGGGGCTTGCAATGCCGGGGGGGGGGGGTTGCAATGCTGGGGGGGTCCGTGCAATGCTGGGGGGGCCCTCGCAACGCTTGGGGGGTCTGTGCAATGCTGGGGGGGGGGTTGCAATGCCGGGGGGGGGCTTGCAATTGCGGGGGGGGGGCTTGTAATGGGGGGGGGGACTTGTAATGGCGGGGGGGGCCCCTTGCAGTGTTGGGGGGCCGGGCCGGGCGGCGGCAGCGCGGGGGCCGCTGGGCCGGGGGGGGGCGGCGGGGGCTGCACCGCCGTGTGCCTGGAAAGACTAATGAGGCCGCGGGTTTTTTTTGGGGGGGGGGCAAAAAGGGGGGGCCCCAGGGGGAACCCCTGGGCTGGGGGGGGTAAGAAAGGGTGCAGGGAGTTGGGGTGCAAGGAAAGGGGGGGGCAAAGTGGGGTGGGAGGAGGGGGGGCAGAAAAAGAGGGGGGTGCAAGGGGTGGGGGGCAGGAATTGGGGTGCGGGGGGGTGCAGGAGGTGGGGGGTGCAAGGGGGGGTGCAAGGGGGGGCGGGAATTGGGGTGCAAGTGGGGGGGTGCAGGAAAGGGGGGGTGCAGGAAAGGGGGGTGCAAGAAGGGTGCGGGGGGGGTGCAGGAATTGGGGTGCAGGCCGCGGGTTGCAGGTGGGGGGGGTGCACGGGGGGGTGCAGGAATTGGGGTGTAAGCGGGGGGGTGCAGGCGGGGGGGGTGCAAGAAGGGTGCAGGCGGGGGGGGCAGGAATTGGGGTGCAGGAAAGGGGGGGTGCGAGGGGGGGTGCGGGCAGGGGGGTGTAGAAATTGGGGTGCAAGCGAGGGGGGTGCAGGCGGGGGGGTGCAGGAATTGGGGTGCAAGGGGGGGTGCAGGAAAGGGGGGTGCAAGAAGTGTGCAAGGGGGGTGCAGGAATTGGGGTGCAAGGGGGGGTGCAAGAAGTGTGTAAGGGGGGGTGCAGGCGGAGGGGTGCAGGAATTGGGGTGCAAGGGGGGGTGCAAGAAGGGTGCAAGGGGATGTGCAGGAATTGGGGTGCAAGGGGGGGTGCAGGCGGGGGGGTGTGGAGGAATTGGGGTGCAAGGGGGGTGCAAGAAGGGTGCAAGGGGGGGTGCAGGAATTGGGGTGCAAGGGGGGTGCAGGAATTGGGGTGCAAGGGGGGGTGCAGGCGGGGGGGTGTGGAGGAATTGGGGTGCAAGGGGGGTGCAAGAAGGGTGCAAGGGGGGGTGCAGGAATTGGGGTGCAGGGGGGTGCAGGAATTGGGGTGCAAGGGGGGGTGCAAGAAGGGTGCAAGGGGGGGTGCAGGAATTGGGGTGCGGGGGGGTGCAAGGGGGGGTGCAGGAATTGGGGTGCAGGGGGGTGCAGGAATTGGGGTGCAGGGGGGGTGCAAGGGGGGGTGCTGGCAGCAGCGCGGCAGCGGGCGGAGGCGAGGGGGGGTGAACGGGGGGGGAAGGGGAGGGGGCTGAGGGGGGTGGGGGGGGCAGGAAGGGGAAAGGGGGGGGCAGGAAGGAGCGGGGGGGAGGAGGAGGAGGAGGAGGAGGAGGAGGGAGGAAGGCTGCGCGGCCGAGCAGGCCGGGGGTGCGGGGTAAGGCCGTGGTGGGTGCTGGGCGGGGGGGGGGGGTGTTTGCACACGCGTGTGAGTGCGCGGGGAGGGTTTGCACACGCGCGTGTGTGCGCCTGCGGCTCCGCGTGTGCCGGGGGGGGGGGGGACGGGACGCGCGGGGACTCGTGCGCGCGCGTGCAAGGGTGGAGGTGCACACGCGTGTGCAAGGGTGGAGGTGCACACGCGTGTGCAAGGGTGGAGGCGCGCGCGTGCAAGGCTTGGCGGGCGGGGGGGTGTTGCACACGCGTGGGGGTGGGTGGGCGTGCAAGGGCGGGGGGTGGGATGGGGTTGCACACGCGTGTGCGCGCACGGGGAGGTGGGGGGGGTTGGTGTTGCACAGGCGTGTGCGTGGGGTGTGCAGGGGTGCACACGCGTGTTTGCATTCCCCCGGGCATTTGCACGTGGATTTGTGCAGGCGTGAGGGCGCAAGCGTGTGCGTGAGCGTGCAGGCGTGTGCGCGCAACGTGCGTCTGGGTTGGCACGGTGTTGCACACGCGTGTGAGTGCACAAGGAGGTGTGTGCACCTGGTGCTGGGTTCAGGTTGCACAGACATGTGCATGCACCCAGGAGTGTGTGCAGGGATGAAGTTGCACACGCGTGTGCACGCACGTGTGCAAGGAGGGAGTTGCGCATGTGTGTGTGCATGGGGCTGTGCACAGGCAGTTGTGCCAGGATGGGGTTGCACGCGCACGTGTGTGTGCACACATGGACATGGGCTGCAATGGGGTTGCACACACGTGTGCATGCACACGGGTGTGCACAGGGATGTGTGCGCACATGTGGTTATGTAGCAAAGGGGTTGCACACGTGTGTGCGTGCCTGACGATGCGTGTGCGAAGGGATTTGTGCCACGATGAGGTTGCACACCCATGTTTGTGTGCACGTGGATGTGTGCAAGGAGGCGTGCAAGGCCAGGCATGCACACGGACATGCACTGGGGTGCGTGTGCATGTGGGCTGGGACCGGGTTGCACACGTGTGTGCTCGCACATGGGGGTGTGCAGGGATGGGGCTGTGCACGCGCGTGTGCTTTGCACATGGAGGTGTGTGCACGTGTGCGTGTGTCAGGATGGGATGCACGCGCGTGTGTACACGACTGCGGGTAAGTGGGTGTGCACAGGGATGCGTGTGCAAGCTGGCGTGTGCAGCAGCTGCACGCGCACACGTGTGCATCATTGTACGCTCATGTGTACACACGCATGTGCAAGGACACGGATGCAGGCCTGGGTGCGTGTGCACATGGCTGTGAGCACAGGAGCGTGTTCAGGGATGCGTGTCAGGATGTGAGCACGAGTGTGTGTGTGCACACGCGTGTGTGCACGGCTGTGCACGCACATGGGTGCGCAGTGACGTGCAAGGATGTGCACGTGTGTGTGTGCAAGGAGCTGCGCAGGGGCGTGCATGCAAATGTGTCTGTGTGCAAGGAGATGTTTGCAGGGATGTGCACGCACACGCGTGTGCAAGGGTGCTCTCAGGGGAGTCGGGGGGCACGAGGAGGGGGTCGGTGTTTGCAGCCGTGCAAGGTGCAGCACGTGGCACACGGGGGGCTTGCACCAGGCCTGAATGTGGCCAGACACGGAACAAGTGTGCACAGCGTGCTTTGCACCGAGGTGGTTGTGCACGCTGCGTTGCATCACCCGTGCACACGCCTTGTGTATTGCACGGCCCTTGTGCACTGCATTGCATTGCCCACGCACATGCACGGTGCATCGCTGGGGCGTGCACAGGGCGTTGCATCAACCGTGCACACGCAGCGTGCATTGCACGGCCCGTGCAAACTGCATTGCATCAACCATACACATGCAACGCGAGTTGCACGGCCCGTGCACATTGCACCGAGCTACGTGTGCACGCCGCATCGCACTGTGGGTGCACATGCACGGTGCGGCGCGTTGCCCGTGCACGATGCATTTTACACCAAACTCCCCTTGCACGAGGCCCTGCATCGACCACGTGTGTGCACAATGCATTTTTGGGCCCACGCACAGTGCGTGCTGCCCTTGCACGCTGCATTGCACTGACCGTGCACGTGCACGATGCATTTTTGGGGGCCCGTTTCTGCTGCATCGCATTGACCGTGCACGTGCACGCTGCATTTTTCACCCCATCCACGGCGCGTGCTGCACCAAACCGCCCCTGCCCGCTGCACGCGCACGCACGATGCATCGCATTCCCCTTGCACGCTGCGTTCCTGCACTCAGCTGCCCCTGCACCGCGCGTTGCGCTGACCGTGCACGACGCATCGCACTGCGTCGTGCACGTGCACGGTCCGCCTTGCACCGAGCTGCCCGCTTCCCCCGCGCATTGCATTGACCGTGCCCGTGCGTGATGCGTTGTACTGCCCATGCACGCTGCATGGCATTGCTGCCACAAACGCACGGTGCATTATTTTTTTGGTTTTGGCCTGGGCACAGCGCACACGTGTCCCGAACCTGTTGCACCGCGCACACCGCATTTCCTCGCCCGCACGCGCTGCCCGTGCGCACCGCGTGGCATTGCTGCCGCAAACTCATGATGTGTTTTTGCATTTCCTCGGCATTGCTGCTGCAAATGCCCACTGCGTTTTTGCATTTCTTTGCCCGTGCGTGCACGCCACGCAGCATTGCTGCCGCAAATGCACGGTGCGTTTTTGCATTTCCTCGCCCGCGCGCGCTGCACGTGCGTTCCGTGCGGCATCGCTGCCGCAAACTCAGGGCGCGTTTTTGCATTTCCTTGCCTGTGCGCTGCACGTGCACGCCACGCAGCATTGCTGCCGCAAACTCAGGGCGCGTTTTTGCATTTCCTCGCCTGCGCGCGCTGCACGTGCACGCCGCGCGGCATCGCTGCCGCAAACGCCCGTCGCGTTTTTTGCATTTCCTCAGCATCGCTGCCGCGAACTCAGGGCGCGTTTTTTGCATTCCCTCGCCCGCTCGCGCGCTGCTGCGAACCGCCCGTGCCGGTTGCGCCGCGGCGAGCGCCGGTGCCCTTGCCGAACCTCGCAGCCTCCTAACCGCCCACCTCTCCCCTCTCCTTGCAGCACCACCCGGGGCCCTGAAGCCGGAGGATGCCCCTTGACCATGGCGGCACCGGCGCCCGTTAGGATGCCGCTGCCGCTGCCGCCGCCGGCGTTGCTGCTGTTGCTGCTGTTGCTGTTGGCCCCGGCGGCGCCGGCGGCGGCTCCGACCTCTTGCCCGGCGGCTTGTTCTTGCAGCAACCAAGCGAGTCGGGTGATTTGCACCCGACGGGAACTTCTGGAAGTACCGGCTAGCATTTCGGTCAACACCCGTTACCTAAATCTCCAGGAGAACCACATCCAGGTGATCCGTACGGACACCTTCAAACATCTCCGGCATTTGGAGATCCTCCAGCTGAGCCGGAACCTGGTGCGGAAGGTGGAGGTGGGCGCCTTCAACGGCCTCCCCAACCTCAACACCTTGGAGCTCTTCGACAACCGCTTGACCACCGTCCCCACGCAAGCCTTCGAGTACCTCTCCAAGCTCCGCGAGCTCTGGTTGCGCAACAACCCCATCGAGAGCATCCCGTCCTACGCCTTCAACCGCGTCCCTTCCCTACGGCGCCTGGATCTGGGCGAGCTCAAGCGCCTGGAGTACATCTCGGAGGCCGCCTTCGAAGGTTTGGTCAACCTGCGGTACTTGAACTTGGGGATGTGCAACCTGAAGGAGATTCCCAACTTGACGGCCTTGGTACGGTTGGAAGAACTGGAGCTTTCGGGCAATCGGTTGGGGCGCGTCCGGCCCGGCTCCTTCCAGGGTTTGGGTAGCTTGAGGAAGTTGTGGTTGATGCACGCCCGGGTGGCGGCGGTGGAACGTAACGCCTTCGATGACCTAAAAGCTTTGGAAGAGCTTAATTTGGCCCACAACGAGCTGGCCTCGCTGCCCCACGACCTCTTCGCCCCCTTGCACCGCCTGGAGCGGGTCCACCTCCACCACAACCCTTGGCGTTGCGATTGCGACGTCCTTTGGTTGAGTTGGTGGTTGAGGGAGACGGTGCCCAGCAACACCAGCTGCTGCGCCCGCTGCCACGCGCCGCCGGCGTTACGCGGCCGTTACCTGGGCGAGCTGGAACCGGGACATTTCACCTGCTACGCCCCCGTCATCGTCGAACCCCCCGCCGACCTCAACGTCACCGAAGGGATGGCGGCCGAACTCAAGTGCCGAACCGGGACCGCCATGACGTCGGTCAACTGGTTGACGCCCAACGGGACGTTGATGACCCACGGTTCGTACCGGGTGAGGATCTCCGTCCTCCACGACGGCACGCTCAACTTCACCAACGTCACCGTGCAGGACACGGGGCAGTACACCTGCATGGTCACCAACGCCGCCGGCAACACCACCGCCTCCGCCACGCTCAACGTCTCGGCCGCCGATGCCGCCGCCGCCGCCGCCGCCGCCGCCGCCGCCACCGGTTACACCTACTTCACCACCGTCACGGTGGAAACCACCGACGCCGGCGGCGAAGAACCGGCTCCCCAAACCGCCCCGGCTCCCACCGCCGGTTGGGAAGCCGCCGGCGGTTCGACGGCCGCGCCGGCTACCCGCGCTACCGGCAAACCCTTCACCGTTCCCATCACGGCGGCGGCGGCGGGGGCGGGCGGGGGGTTGCAGGATCTAGACGACGTCTTGAAGACCACCAAGATCATCATCGGTTGCTTCGTGGCCATCACCTTCATGGCGGCCGTCATGTTGGTGGCCTTCTACAAGCTCCGCAAACAACACCAACGCCACAAGCACCGCGGCGGCCCGGCGCGCGCCGTCGAAATCGTCAACGTGGAGGACGAGCTGGCCGGCGGTACCGGCGGTGCCGGAACCGGTACCAATCCCAGTACCGGAACTGGTGGAGGCGGGGACAATCGTTTAGCGTTACCGGCGTTGGAACGCGATCATCTCGACCGTTACGCCGCTTTCGCCGCCCATTACGGCAACAGCGGGGCGGCGTTGGGTTGCGGCAAGAACCCGTTGCTCGATTCGGTGCACGAACCCCTGCTCTTCAAGAGCCCCTCCAAGGAGAACGTGCAGGAGACCCAGATCTGACCCCCCCACCCACCCACCCCACCCCCCACCCAAGGGTGCTGGGGGGACCCCCCACCCCCACCCCCCCCATCCCCCACACCCGGCACCCACCCGCCCGCCGTGGCGGAGGGTGACGGTGACGGGTGGGGGGGGTGGAAGGGTGGGGAGGGGGACTTTTTTTGGGGGGGGGGGGAGGGGGGGGTCGAAGCGAGGGACTCGTGCGACGCACCGGGGAGTTGTGCGACGGGGGCCGCGGGCGATGCCCGGCTTTGTGCGGTGACGAAGGACTCGTGCGATGAAGGACTCGTGCGATGAAGGACTCGTGCGATGAAGGACACGTGCGATGCACCGGGAAGTTGGGAAGGGGGGGGGGGTGTTGTGCAACGAGGGACTTGTGCCACGCACGGGGGCGTGCGATGCGCCGGGGGGGGGTTGTGCAACGAGGGGCGTGGGCGATGCACGGACTTGTGCGACGCACCGGGGGCGTGCGATGCACCGGGGGGTTGTGCAACGAGGGGCGGGGGCGATGCACGGCCTTGGGCGATGCACCGGGGGCGTGCGATGCACGGTGTTGTGCAATGAAGGACTTGGGCGATGCACGGGATCGTGCGATGCACGGGGTCGTGCAATGAGGGGCGGGGGCGATGCGCGGTCTTGTGTGATGCACCGGGGTCGTGCGATGCACGGTGTTGTGCAATGAAGGACTTGTGCCATGCACGGGGTCGTGCGATGCACCAGGGGGTCGTGCAACGAGGGACGTGGGCGATGCACGGCCTTGTGCAATGCACCGGGGTCGTGCGATGCACAGCGTTATGCAATGAAGGACTTGCGCGATGCACGGGGTCGTGCGATGCACGGCGTCGTGCAACGAGGGACGTGGGTGATGCATGGCCTGGGGCGATGCACCGGGGGGCGTGCGATGCACCAGGGGGTCGTGCAACGAGGGATGTGGGCGATGCACGGCCTTGTGCAATGCACCAGGGTCGTGCAATTCACGGCGTTGTGCAATGAAGGGGCTGGTGCCGTGCACGGGGTCACGCAGTGCACGGTGTTTTGCAGCGAAGCACAGCGTTGTGCAACACACGGCCTTGTGCGATGAAGGGACTTGTGCGACGCACGGGGTTGTGCAATGCACGGTAGTTTGCAGCGAGGGATTTGTGTGATGCACAGTGTTTTGCAATGAAGGACTGGTGCAACGCACGGGGTCGTGCGATGCACGGCCTTTTGGAATGAAGGACTTGTGCAATGCACGGTGTTTTGCAATGAGGAAGTTGTGCGATGCACGGGGTCGTGCAACGCACGGTGTTTTGTAAGAAAGCGCAGCGTTGTGCAACGCACAGCCTTTTGAAAGGAGGGACTTGTGCCACGCACGTAGTTGTGCAATGCACATAGTTGTGCAATGCACGGTGTTTTGCAAAAAAGGACTTGTGCAATGCGCAGTGTTGTGCAACGAGGGACTTGTGTGATGCACGGGGTCATGCAATGCCCGGCCTTGTGCAATGAAGGACTAGTGCAACGCACGGTGTTGTGCGATGCACGGCCTTGTGCAATGAAGGACTTTTGCGATGAAGGACTTTTGCGGCACACGGAGTTGCGCGGTGAGGGACTTGTGCGATGCATGGGGTCATGCAACGCACGGTGTTCTGCAACAAAGGACTCGTGCAACGCACAGCGTCGTGCAAGGAAGGACTTGTGCGATGCAGGGGGTCATGCAATGCACAGCCTTGTGCAATGAAGGACTTGTGCGATGCATGGTGTTTTGCGATGAAGGACTTGTGCAATGCACGGGGTTGTGCAATGCACAGCCTTGTGCAACGGCTGCCTCACGCGATGCACAGTGTTGTGCAATGCACGGCCTTCTGCAATCGTGCACTTGTGCGATGCACGGCCCTGTGCTGTGGAGGCCTTGTGCAATGCCTGGCCTGGTGCAACGCACAACCTCACGCACTGCAATCCCCCGTGCAAAGCACAGCCCTGGGCAGAGCAGCTCCTCGTGCGACGCCTGGCCTGGTGCAACGGTGGCCTCGTGCAATGCACAGCGTTGTGCAACAGCAGCTTCGGGCGACGCTCGGCCCTCGTGCAACGCCCGGCCTTGTGCGACACGTGGCCTTGTGCGACATGTGGCCTTGTGCCCCCTTCACGAGCGTCCTGGAGGAGGACGTGCAAGAGACACAGATGGGAGGGGCCGGGCAACGGTGGCCTTGTGCAACACGGGGCCTCGTGCAACGGCGGCCTCGTGCAACACGGGCCCTCGTGCAACACGAGGCCTTGTGCAACAGCGGCCTCGTGCAACGTGGGTCCTCGTGCGACGGCGGCCTCGTGCAACGGTGGCCTCGTGCAACACGGGCCCTCGTGCAACACGAGGCCTTGTGCAACAGCGGCCTCGTGCAACGTGGGTCCTCGTGCGACGGCGGCCTCGTGCAACGGTGGCCTCGTGCAACGCGGGCCCTTGTGCAATATGGGCCCTTGTGCAACACGGGGCCTTGTGTACCGGTGGCTCCATGCAACGGCGGCCTCGTGCAAGACGGGCCCTCGTGCGACACGACCCCTCGCGCGACGGCCGCTCCCCCGCACCCCTCGCCCCGAGGAGGACGTGCGACACACACGGACGCCACGGCCTCGTGCGACGCCGCCACCCCCCCTCCCCCCGCGCCGGCCTCGTGCGACACGAGGGCCCCATGCGACGGACTTCTGCCCCCCTCCCCCCCCAAAAAGCCCCCCCTCCCCCCTCCCCTCCCCCCCGCGCTCTCGCTTGCTTGCGGCCCCCCCGCCGCCCCTCCCCCCCCAGCCCCTCCCCCCTCCCAGGGCGGGGGGGGGCCCGGGGGGGGCCGGGGGGGCCCCGGGGGCTTTTCTAGGCCCGTGGGGGGATTTTTTAATTCGCCGCGGCCGACACTTTCCTATTTTAATAAAAATCCATCACGGTGTTTCCAACCGCCGCCGGCGCCTCTCTGCTGGGGGGGGGGGGGCGGCTTGGCGTGGGCTTGGCGTGTGCGTGGCGTGGGCTTGGCGTGGGCTTGGCGTGTCTGTGGGGTGGGTTTGGTGTGGGCTTGGCGTGTGTTCGGTGTGTGCTTGGCATGTGTTTGGGGTGGGCTTGGCGTGTGCTTGGTATGTGCTTGGCGTGTGTTTGGTGTATGTTCGTGTGGGCTTGGCATGTGCGTGGCGTGGGTTTGGGGTGGGCTTGGCGTGTGCTGTGTCTCGGTATGTGCTTGGTGTGTGCATGGTGTGGGCTTGGCATGTGTTCAGTGTGTGCTTGGCATGTGCATGGCGTGGGTTTGGGGTGGGCTTGGCGTGTGCTTGGTATGTGCTTGGTGTGTGTTTGGTGCGGGTTTGGTGTGGGCTTGGCGTGTGCTTGGTATGTGCTTGGCGTGTGTTTGGGGTGGGCTTGGTGTATGGGGTGGGCTTGGCATGTGTGTGGCATGTGCTTGGTATGTGCATGGCGTGTGATTGGGGTGGGCTTGGTGTGTGCTTGGTATGTGCCTGGTGTGGGCTTGGCGTGTGTTCGGTGTGTGCTTGGCATGTGCATGGCATGGGTTTGGGGTGGGCTTGGCATGTGCTTGGTATGTGCTTGGCGTGTGTTTGGGGTGGGCTTGGCATGTGCGTGGCGTGGGTTTGGGGTGGGCTTGGCATGTGCTTGGCGTGGGTTTGGGGTGGGCTTGGTATGTGCTTGGTGTGGGTTGGTGTGTGCGTGGTGTGGGCTTGGTGTATGTTTGGGGTGGGCTTGGCATGTGCTTGGTATGTGCTTGGCGTGGGTTTGGTGTGTGCTTGTGTGGGCTTGGCATGTGTGTGCAACGGGCTTGGTGTGTGCATGGCATGGGCTTGGTGTGGGCTTGTTTGCATGTAGTGTGCCCTTGGCATGTACTTGGCGTGCTGTTGGCATGGGCTTGGCATGTGCTTGATGTGTATTTGGGTTGTGTGTGGTGTGCGCTTGGCGTGGGCTCGGTGTGTCCTTGGGTTGTGTTGGCTGTGTTCTTGGTGTGGTCTTAGCATGTGCTTGGCATGTCCTTGGTGTGTATGACGTGGTCTTGGCATGCCCTTGGCGTGTGCTTGGATTGAGCTTAGTGTGGGCTTGGCGTGCGCATAGCGTGGGCTGGGGGCGTGCGCGCGGCGGGGGCTTGGTGTGTGCTTAGCGTGGGCTTAGCGTGTGCTTATAGCGTGTCTTTGGCGTGGGCTCGGCCTTGCCGCGCGCCGCTGGGTGTGCACACGGCGTGTGCGTGGCGTGTCCTTGGCGTGTGCGTGGGGAGGGGGGTTTTCAGGGGGGGCTGCCCACGCTAAGGACACGCTAAGGACACGTTAAGCACACGCCACGGCCAGGAGGGGACCCTTCGGGGGGGGGGGGGTGTCCCACCGTTGCCATGGCAACCGGCGGGGTGTCCCCCTCATCGCCATGATTCCCCCCCCCCCGGGTTGCGGATGCCGGTTGCCATGGCAACGGGCCGGTTGCCGCGGTAACACTGCGCGGGGAAAGTGGGCGGGGCACTGCGGCGGTTGCCACGGCGACGCTGCAAAGGGGAGGGGCGGGGAGGGAGGGGACACGCCTCCCCGCGTTACCGCGGCAACGGCGCTGCGGAGCGGTCGCCATGGCAACGGCGGGAGGGGGCGGGGCTGAGGGGCGGTCGCTGTGGTAACGGTGGGAGGGGCGGGGCTGAGGGGCGGTCGCTGTGGTAACGGTCGGGAGGGGCGGGGCTGGGGGCGGTCGCTGTGGTAACGGTGGGAGGGGCGGGGCTGAGGGGCGGTCGCTGTGGTAACGGCGGGAGGGGCGGGGCTGAGGGGCGGTCGCTGTGGTAACGGTGGGAGGGGCGGGGCTGGGGCGGTCGCCATGGCAACGGCGGGAGGGGGCGGGGCTGAGGGGCGGTCGCTGTGGTAACGGTGGGAGGGGCGGGGCTGGGGCGGTCGCTGTGGTAACGGCGGGAGGGGCGGGGCTGGTCGCTGTGGTAACGGCGGGAGGGGCGGGGCTGGGGCGGTCGCTATGGTAACGGTGGGAAGGGGCGGAGCTCAGGCGGCCGCTGGCCCCGCCCCCCCCAAAGGGAGCCAGGAATCCAGGTTGAGCATTAACCGCGGAGGGGGGGGGGGGAGTTTGGGGGGGGTCAAAGGTCGAATCGGGCCGGACCGCTGGGACCTGGGGGGTAGGTGGGGGCTGGGGGGGTAGTTATAGGCCAGAGGGGGGCAATTAGGGGGGTAGTTAGGGGGCAGGGGGGCAGGGGTATTAGGGGGCAGGGGGGCGTTGGGGGGGGGGGGTAGTTATAGGCCAGAGGGGGGCAATTAGTGGGGTAGTTAGGGGGCAGGGGGGCAATTGGGGTAATTAGGGGGCAGGGGAGCAATTAGGGGGGTAATTAGGGGGCAGGGGGGCAGTTGGGGGTCTGGGGGGGTAGTTATAGGCCAGAGGGGGGCAATTAGGGGGTTGGGGGCTGGGGGAGTTAGGGGGCTGGGGAGCAATTAGTGGGGTAATTAGGGGGCAGGGGGGCAATTTAGGAGGGGGAATTAGGGGAGTTAGGGGGCAGAGGGGGCAGTTGGGGGTCTGGGGGGGTAGTTATAGGCCAGAGGGGGGCAATTAGGGGGGTAGTTAGGGGGCTGGGGAGCAATTAGTGGGGTAATTAGGGGGCAGAGGGGGCAATTAGGGGGTAATTAGGGGGAAGGGGGGCAATTAGGGGGGTAGTTAGGGGGCAGAGGGGGCAGTTGGGGGTCTGGGGGGGTAGTTATAGACCAGAGGGGGGCAATTAGTGGGGTAGTTAGGGGGCAGGGGAGCAATTGGGGGGTAATTAGGGGGGTAGTTAGGGGGTAGAGGGGGCAGTTGGGGGCCTGGGGGGGTGGTTAGGGGGCAGGGGGGCAATTATGGGGCTAAGGGGGGCAGTTAGAGGGTGGGGAGGGTAATTGGGGGGGTACCCATGGGGTGAGGGGGGGCAGTTACGGGGCTAAAGGGGGGCAGTTAGGGGTCAGAGCGTGGGGCAGCCCTCAGTGCCCCCCTGACCCCTTTGACCCCTGACCCCTTGACCCCCCCCCCCCAAGCCATGGCGCAGGCGGAAGCCCCCCGGTGTCGTCGTGTGGGGATCCTGGGCTACGGCCGGTTGGGTACTGGGGGGACTGGGAGGGACTGGGAGGGGTAACTGGGAGGGTATTGAGGGGTTGGGGGGGGTTGGGGGCGGTTGAGGGGGTAACTGGGGGGCTGGGGGGGGGAATGGGGGGCAGGAGGGTAATTAGGGGGGCAATGGGGGTAATTGGAGGGGTAAGTGGGGGCAGTTGGGGGGTAATGGGGGTAATTGGGGCAATTGGAGGGGTAATTGGGGGCAATTAAGGGGGCAATTAGGGTAATGGGAGGGGTAAGGGGGGCTATGGGGGCAATTGGGGGTAATTAGGGTAATTGGTGGGGTAAGTGGGGTTACTGGAGAGGTATGGGGGGCTATGGGGCAATTGAGGGGGTAATTGGGGGCTATGGGGGCAATTGGGGAGCTATGGAGTAATTGGGGCAATTGGGGGCAACTGGGGGGCAATTGGGGAGCTATGGGGGCAATTGGGAGCTATGGGGGCAACTGGGAGCAATTGGGAGGGTAATTGGGGAGCTATGGGGGTATTTGGGGCAATTGGGAGGCAACTGGGGGGTAATTGGGGAGCTATGGGGGCAATTGGGAGCTATGGGGGCAACTGGGGGCAATTGGGAGGGTAATTGGGGAGCTATGGGGGTAACTGGGGCAATTGGGGGGCAACTGGGTGGGTAATTGGGGAGCTATGGGGGCAATTGGGAGCTATGGGGGCAACTGGGGGCAATTGGGAGGGTAATTGGGGAGCTATGGGGGTAATTGGGGCAATTGGAGCAACTGGGGGGCAATTGGGAGCTATGGGGGCAACTGGGGGCAATTGGGGAGCTATGGGGGTAATTGGGGCAATTGGGAGGCAATTGGGGGGTAATTGGGAGCTATGGGGGCAATTGGGGGCAATTGGGGGTAATTGGGGAGCTGTGGGGGTAACTGGGGCAACTGGGGGGCAATTGGGGGGTAATTGGGGAGCTATGGGGTAATTGGGAGCTATGGAGGCAACTGGGGGTAATTGGGGAGCTGTGGGGGTAACTGGGGCAACTGGGGGGCAATTGGGGAGCTATGGGGGCAACTGGGAGCTATGGGGGCCACTGGGGGCCAATTGGGTGTAATTGGGGCCAATTGGGAGCAACTGGGGGCTATGGGGGGCAACTGGGGGTTATGGGGGGCAATTGGGGGCTATGGGGGCAACTGGGAGGATACTGGGGGGTAATTGGGGACGATGGGAGGGGATTGGGGGCGATGGGGGGGGGATTGGGGGTTATGGGGACGGGGGGGGGTGACACGGCGGTGTGTCATTTTGTCCGTGTCCCCCCCCCCCCCCCCGGGGCAGTTCCTGGGGATGGGGGGGTGACAGGGCAATTTTGGGGGACGGGGGGGGTGACAGCGATGTGTCCCCCCCCCCAGGGCAGTTCCTGGCGGGGCAGTTGCTGGCGCGGGGCCCCCCCCTGGGCCTGGCTCTGGCCTTCGTCTGGGCGCGGGACGGGGGGCGGCTGGAGGGGCTGCCCCCCCCCCTGCGCCTGCCGGACCTGCGCCTGCTCCCCCAGACGTGAGTGACACCCCCTTAGTCCCCGTGTCACCCCCAGGGTCCCCTGGAGCACTGTGGCATACCCCCCCCCCACCCCCCCCCCCCCGCTGTCACCCCAGGACCTCAGTGTCACCCTTGGGACCCCCATGTCACCCTCAGCGTCACCCACCACCCCATGTCACCCCCAGGACCCCACTGTCACCCCCAGGATCACCAGGACCCCAGTGTCACCCCCCCCAGGACCCCAGTGTCACCCCCCAGGACCCCAGTGTCACCCCCCCCATCACCCCAGGACCCCAGTGTCACCCCCAGGATCACCCGGTACCCCAATGTCACCTCCAGGACCCCCATGTCACCCCCATTCCCCCTCCTCCATGCCACCCTGCCCCCCCGTCACCTCCCCAGACCTCCATGTCCCCAGTGTCCCCCCACATCCCAGTGCCACCCTGTGTCCCCAGGGTCCCCCAATGTCCCAGTGCCACCCAGTACCCCAGGGTTCCCCCACGTCCCTGTGCCACCACGTGTCCCCAGGGTCCCCCCATGTCCCGGTGCCACCACATGTCCTGGTGCCACCATGTGTCCCCAGGGTCCCCCCATGTCCCAGTGCCACCCAGTACCCCAGTGTCCCCCCACATCCCAGTGCCACCCTGTGTCCCCAGGGTCCCCCAATGTCCCAGTGCCACCCAGTACCCCATGGTTCCCCCATGTCCCAGTGCCACCACATGTCCCGGTCCAGGGTCCCCACCAGTCCCCAGTGCCCACCCAGTGCCCCACTGGTCCACCCATGTCCCAGTGCCACCACATCCGTCCCCATGTGCCACCCGTCCACATGTCCCCACGTCCCGGTGCCACCACATGTCCTGGTGCCACCACGTGTCCCCAGGGTCCCCCCATGTCCCAGTGCCACCCAGTACCCCAGTGTCCCCTCACATCCCAGTGCCACCCTGTGTCCCCAGGGTCCCCCCATGTCCCGGTGCCACCCAGTACCCCAGTGTCCCCCCACATCCCAGTGCCACCCTGTGTCCCGGTGCCACCCTGTGTCCCCAGGGTCCCCCAATGTCCCAGTGCCACCCAGTACCCCATTGTCCCTCCACGTCCCAGTGCCACCATGTGTCCCCAGGGTCCCCCAATGTCCCAGTGCCACCCAGTACCCCATGGTCCGCCCATGTCCCAGTGCCACCACATGTCCCCATGGTCCCCCCACGTCCCGGTGCCACCACATGTCCTGGTGCCACCCTGTGTCCCCAGGGTCCCCCCATGTCCCAGTGCCACCCAGTACCCCAGTGTCCCCCCACATCCCAGTGCCACCCTGTGTCCCCAGGGTCCCCCCATGTCCCAGTGCCACCCAGTGTCCCCAGGGTCCCCCCATGTCCCAGTGCCACCCAGTACCACATGGTCCCCCCACGTCCCGGTGCCACCACATGTCCTGGTGCCACCACGTGTCCCCAGGGTCCCCCCATGTCCCAGTGCCACCAGCATGTCCCCTCACATCCCAGTGCCACCCTGTGTCCCCAGGGTCCCCCCATGTCCCGGTGCCACCCAGTACCCCCGTGTCCCCCCACATCCCAGTGCCACCCTGTGTCCCGGTGCCACCATGTGTCCCCAGGGTCCCCCCATGTCCCAGTGCCACCCAGTACCCCAGTGTCCCTCCACATCCCAGTGCCACCCTGTGTCCCCAGGGTCCCCCCATGTCCCAGTGCCACCCAGTACCCCATGGTCCCCCCATGTCCCAGTGCCACCCCGTGTCCCCAGGGTCCCCCCACGTCCCGGTGCCACCACATGTCCTGGTGCCACCACGTGTCCCCAGGGTCCCCCCATGTCCCAGTGCCACCCAGTACCCCAGTGTCCCCCCACATCCCAGTGCCACCCTGTGTCCCCATGGTCCCCCCCTGTCCCGGTGCCACCCAGTACCCCAGTGTCCCCCCACATCCCAGTACCACCCTGTGTCCCGGTGCCACCATGTCCCCATGGTCCCCCCACGTCCCGGTGCCACCACGTGTCCCCAGGGTCCCCCCACGTCCCAGTGCCACCACATGTCCCGGTGCCACCCTGTGTCCCCAGGGTCCCCCCACGTCCCGGTGCCACCACATGTCCCAGTGCCACCACATGTCCCCAGGGTCCCGCCACATCCCGGTGCCACCCCATGTCCCCAGGGTCCTCCCACGTCCCAGTGCCACCCAGTCCCCCAGTGTCCCCCCACATCCCAGTGCCACCCCGTGTCCCCAGGGTTCCCCCACGTCCCTGTGCCACCACGTGTCCCCAGGGTCCCCCCATGTCCCAGTGCCACCAGTCCCCCATGTCCCCCCCACCCAGTGCCACTCTGTACCCCATGGTCCCCCCACGTCCCGGTGCCACCACGTGTCCCCATGGTCCCCCCACGTCCCGGTGCCACCACGTGTCCCCATGGTCCCCCCACATCCCAGTGCCACCACATGTCCCAGTGCCACCACGTGTCCCCAGGGTCCCCCCACGTCCCGGTGCCACCCTGTACCCCAGTGTCCCCCACGTCCTGATGCCACCCCGTGTCCCCAGGGAGGTGGACCTGGTGGTGGAGGTGGCACATCCCTGCGTGGCCCGGGAGCACGGCGAGGACATCCTGGCCCACGCTGACTTCATGGTGGGGACGCCGGGCACGGGCTGGGGACAACGGGGACAGGGTGGCGGGGGGGGCGTGGGGAGGTTGGGGACAGTGACGATGGGGCGGTGGGGACGATGGAGATGTTGGGGACAGCAGGGATGGGGTGGTGGGGACGCTGGGGACACCGGGGAGGTTGGGGACAGGATGGCGGGGACGCTGGGGACACCGGGGAGGTTGAGGATGACGGGGATGGAGTTTTGGGGACAATAAGGAGGTTAGGGACAGTGATGACGGGACGGTGGGGACATGGGGATGTTGGGAACAACGGGGATGGTTGGGGACGGTCAGGGACAGGATGGTGGGGACATGGGGGATGACAAGGACAGCGGGGACGTGGGGAGGTTGGGGACAGCAGGGAGGGGGTGGTGGGGACATCGGGAGGTTGGGGACAGTGGGGATATCGGGGACAGTGATGACGGGGTGTTGGGGACATGGGGAGGTTGGGGACAGAGGGAATGGCATCTTGGGGACACTGGGGACACCGGGGACACTGGGGAGGGTTGGGGACAGGATGGTGGGGACACCGGGGAGGTTGGGGACAGTGGGGATGGGGTGTTGGGGACAGGATGGTGGGGACACCGGGGAGGTTGGGGACAGTGGGGATGGGGTGTTGGGGACAGGATGGTGGGGACACCGGGGAGGTTGGGGACAGTGGGGATGGGGTGTTGGGGACAGCAGGGAGGTTGGGGACAGGATGGCGGGGTCACTGGGGACACCGGAGATGTTGGGGACAGTGGGGATGGGGTATTGGGGACAGTGGGCAGGTTGGGGACAGGACGGTGGGGACAGGACGGTGGGGACACTGGGGACACCAGGGAGGGTTGGGGCCAGCAAGGTGGGGACATGGGGGCTGTGGGGACACGGGGATGTCGGGGGGGGGACGACACGTCGGGATCCACGGAAGCAGTAAGGACGGAGGGGACCACGGGGGGGGACACACGCGGTGGCCTGAGCCGCTGTCCCCAGCTGGGGTCCCCCACGGCGCTGGCCGACCCCGAGACGGAGGGGCGGCTGCGGGGGGCGGCGGCGCGGGGGGGACACACGCTTTACGTCCCCCGGGGTGCCCTGTGGGGCTGCGAGGACATTCGGCGCATGGACGAGGCCGGCACGCTGGCCGTGAGTCACGGGGGGGGGGGACACACCGTGGGGCTTGGGGACATCGTGGGGCTTGGGGTGCCGTGGGGTTGGGGACACCAGAGGGTTGGGGACACTGGGGAGTTGGGGACACCGTGGGGCTTGGGGATATCGTGGGGCTTGGGGTGCCGTGGGGTTGGGGACACCGGGGGGCTTGGGGACATCGTGGGGCTTGGGGTGCCTTGGGGTTGGGGACACGGAGGAGGTGGGACACTGGGGGGGGGGGTTGGGGACACCAGAGGGTTGGGGACACTGGGGAGTTGGGGACACCACGGGTCTTGGGGACATCGTGGGGCTTGGGGTGCCATGGGGTTGGGGACACTGGGGGGGTTGGGGACATCATGGGGCTTGGGGTGCCATGGGGTTGGGGACACCAGGGGTTGGGGACACTGGGGAGGTGGGACACCAGGGGTTGGGGACATCGTGGGGCTTGGGGTGCCGTGGGGTTGGGGACACAAAGGAGTGGGACACTGAGGGGGTTGGGGACACCGTGGGGCTTGGGGACATCGTGGGGCTTGGGGTGCTGTGGGGTTGGGGACACGGAGGAGGTGGGACACCGGGGGGTGGGGGTTGGGGACACCAGAGGGTTGGGGACACTGGGGAGTTGGGGACACCACGGGTCTTGGGGACATTGTGGGGCTTGGGGTGCCATGGGGTTGGGGACACTGGGGGGGTTGGGGACACCATGGGGTGGGACACTGAGGGGGTTGGGGACACCGTGGGGCTTGGGGTGCCATGGGGTTGGGGACACCAGAGGGTTGGGGACACAAAGGAGTGGGACACTGAGGGGGTTGGGGACACTTGGGGACATCATGGGGCTTGGGGTGCCGTGGGGTTGGGGACACCAGAGGGTTGGGGACACAAAGGAGTGGGACACTGAGGGGGTTGGGGACACCGGGGGGCTTGGGGACATCGTGGGGCTTGGGTTGCCATGGGGTTGGGGACACTGGGGGGGTTGGGGACACCATGAGGCTTGGGATGCCATGGTGTTGGGGACACCAAGGGGTTGGGGACACTGAGGAGGTGGGACACCAGGGGTTGGGGACACCGTGGGGCTTGGGGTGCCATGGGGTTGGGGACACAAAGGAGTGGGACACTGAGGGGGTTGGGGACACCGTGGGGCTTGGGGACATCATGGGGCTTGGGGTGCCGTGGGGTTGGGGACACGGAGGAGGTGGGACACCGGGGGGGGGGTTGGGGACACTGGGGGGGTTGGGGACACCATGGGGTGGGACACTGAGGGGGTTGGGGACACCGTGGGGCTTGGGGTGCCGTGGGGTTGGGGACATTGTAGGGTTGGGGACACTGAGGAGGTGGGACACTGGGGGGGTTGGGGACACCAGAGGGTTGGGGACATCATGGGGCTTGAGTTGCCATGGGGTTGGGGACACTGGGGGGGGTTGGGGACACCATGAGGCTTGGGATGCCATGGTGTTGGGGACACCAAGGGGTTGGGGACACTGAGGAGGTGGGACACCAGGGGTTGGGGACACCGTGGGGCTTGGGGTGCCATGGGGTTGGGGACACAAAGGAGTGGGACACTGAGGGGGTTGGGGACACTGTGGGGCTTGGGGACATCGTGCGGCTTGGGGTGCCGTGGGGTTGGGGACACGGAGGAGGTGGGACACTGGGGGGGGGGGTTGGGGACACTGGGGAGTTGGGGACACCACGGGTCTTGGGGACATCATGGGGCTTGGGGTGCCATGGGGTTGGGAACACTGGGGGGGTTGGGGACACCATGGGGGTTGGGGACATCATGGGGCTTGGGTTGCCATGGGGTTGGGGACACCAGAGGGTTGGGGACACCATGGGGCTTGGGATGCCATGGGGTTGGGGACACCAAGGAGTTGGGGAGACTGAGGGGTTGGGGACACTGAGGAGGTGGGACACCGAGGAGGTGGGACACTGGGGGGGTTGGGGACACCATGGAGCTTGGGGACATCATGGGTCTTGGGATGCCGTGGGGTTGGGGACACCAAGGGGTGGGACACTGGGGGGGCTGGGGACACCGTGGGGCTTGGGATGCCGGGGGGTTGGGGACATTGTAGGGTTGGGGACACTGAGGAGGTGGGACGGGGGGTTGGGGACATTGTGGGGTTGGGGACACCGTGGGGCTTGGGGTGCCATGCGGTTGGGGACACCAGAGGGTTGGGGATTTTGGGGACAGTGTCCGAGTTTGGGGACAGCATCCAAGTTTGGGGACAGTATCCAAGGTTGGGGACAGTAGCCGGGCTTGGTGACCACATCTGGATTTGGGGACAATATCTGGCCTTGGGGACCACATCTGGGTTTGGGGACAGCGTCCGACGCTGGGAACCGCAGCGGGATTTGGGGGGACGGCACCGGGGGGAGGCTGTGCGTTGGCGATGGCATCTGTGTCCCCGTCCCCACCCCCCCACCTCAGGCGCTGAAGGTGACGATGACGAAGGCCCCGCAGAGCTTCCGCCTGGAGGGGCGGCTGCGGGAGCGGCTGGCGGCGGCGGTGGCAGCGGGGGGACGCTGGGTCCTTTATGAGGGTCCCCTGCGTCCCCTCTGTCCCCTCGCCCCCAACAACGTCAACACCATGGCGGCCGCCGCCGTGGCCGCCCCCGGACTCGGTTTCGACGGCGTCCGCGCCTGCTTGGTGGCCGACCCCAGGTTGGGGACAAGCCACCGTCACCCCCCCCCCCCCCCCACCTCAGTGTCACCTCCCCGGTGTCACCACCACCCCTCCCGTGTCCCCGCAGCGTTCCCGACTGGCACATCGTGGAAGTGGAGGTGACGAGCGTGGGGGACGAGGGACGGGCGCTGCGCGTCACCAGCACCCGTCGCAATCCGGCCGCGCCGGGGGCCGTCACCGGCAATGCCACCCGCGACGCTTTCTGGAGCAGCCTGCTGGGTGGGTGCCCACCGTCACCCTGTCCCCCACACCGTCACCCTGACCCCCCCCCCACGGTCACCCCTGTTCCTGGGTGTGTCCCCCCCCGTGTCCCCTCCTGTCCCCCGTATCTGCGTCTCCCCACACCCCCCGTGTCACGTCCCTCCATGTCCCTTAATGTCCTCTGTGTCCCCCCCGATGTCCCCACGTCCCCCCAATGTCCCCATGTCCCCACACCCTCACACCCCCCCAAGTCCCTCCATGTCCCTGTACCCCCCCATGTCCCTGTCCATGTCCCCCCCATGTCCTCGTGTCCCTCCACACCCCGTGTCCCCCCATGTCCCCAGTGCCATGTCCTCTGCCCCTATGTCCCCTGTCCCCCCATGTCCCCTGTCCTGTGTCCCGTCCCCCCATGTCCTCTGTCCCCTGATGTCCCCTGTCCCCCCATGTCCCCCATCCTGTGTCTCCTGTCCCCCCGTCCCCTGTCCCCCCCATGTCCCGTCCCCTGATGTCCCATCCCCCCATGTCCCCCATCCTGTGTCCCCTGTCCCTCCATGTCCCCTGTCCCCCCCATGTCCCCTGTCCCCTCATGTCCCATGTCCCTCCATGTACCCTGTCCCCTGTCCCCCCATGTCCCCAGTGCCATGTCCTCTGTCCCCCCATGTCCCCAGTGCCCCCCATGTCCTCTGTCCCATGCCCCCAGTGCCATGTCCTGTCCCCTGTCCCCCCCGTCCCCAGTGCCCCCCATGTCCTCTGTCCCATGCCCCCAGTGCCATGTCCTGTCCCCTGTCCTGTGTCCCCCCCTGTCCCCAGTGCCCCCCATGTCCTCTGTCCCATGCCCCCAGTGCCATGTCCTGTCCCCTGTCCCCCCCGTCCCCAGTGCCCCCCATGTCCTCTGTCCCATGCCCCCAGTGCCATGTCCTGTCCCCTGTCCTGTGTCCCCCCCTGTCCCCAGTGCCCCCCATGTCCTCTGTCCCATGTCCCCAGTGCCATGTTCTGTCCCGTCCTGTGTCCCCCCATGTCCCCAGTGCCCCCCCACGTCCCCAGTGCCATGTCCTCTGTCCCCCCATGTCCCCAGTGCCCCCCATGTCCTCTGCCCCATGTCCCCAGTGCAATGTCCTGTCCCTGTCCCCTGTCCCATGTCCCCTGTCCCCCCATGTCTCCTGTCCCCTCATGTCTCATGTCCATGTCCCGTCCCCTGTCCCATGTCCCCCCATGTCCCCAGTGCCCCCTCACGTCCCCAGTGCCATGTCCTCTGTCCCCGTCCCCTGTCCCATGTCCCCCCATGTCCCCAGTGCCATGTCCTGTCCCTGTCCTGTGCCCCCCCATGTCCCCAGTGCCATGTCCTGTCCCTGTCCTGTGTCCCCCCATGTCCCCAGTGCCCCCCCACATCGCCAGTGCCATCTCCTGTCCCCCCATGTCCCCCGTCCTGTGTCCCCCCATGTCCCCAGTGCCCCCCCATGTCCCCTGTCCCCCCCCCAATGTCCCCTTCGAGCCCCCCCGCTCACTCCATGTCTCTCCCCCCCGCCCCCAAAGCCTGCCACGGACATGGCGGATGCGTCCAGCTCTGCTGAAACCACCGAACCGGGGGACAGACAGACCGAGGGACAGACAGACGGGGGGGGGACACGGACAGACCGAGGGACATTAAAGGCGGCGACACCGGCACCGCTGCGGCTGCGCCTCATCATGGCGGCCTGTGGTGGGGTGGAGGGAGGCGGCGCAAAGCACGCCGGGAGGAAGGTCGGCCGCTTCCGCCTTAGCGGGAGGGCGGTGGGCGCAAAGCACGCCGGGAGGAAGGTCGGCCGCTTCCGCCTTAGCGGGAGGGCGGCGGGCGCAAAGCACGCCGGGAGGAAGGTCGGCGCCCACCGCTTGACCGGAGGCGCTATTGGAGGGAATAGGTGAGGCGCAAAGCACGCCGGGAGGAAGGTCGGCGCCCACCGCTTGACCGGAGGCGCTATTGGAGGGAATGGGTGAGGCGCAAAGCACGCCGGGAAGAAGGTCGGCGGCTGGCCCGCACGCCCCGCCGCGGTGCACGCCGGGAGTTGTAGTTCCGGCCGCGGCGGCGGTTGCCGCGGGGGGGGGAATGAGGCCGCCGCCGGCCCCGGAGGAACCTTGGGGTGAGCTGGGCCGGGTCCGGGGGGGGTGCGGGGGGGGGTCCTGGGGGAGCCGGAGGGGAACGGGTAGCGCCGGGGAGGGCCTGGAAGGCCCGCGGGGCCCTGAGGGGTGGCCTGGCTGCACGGAGGAAGCGGTGGAGCGGCCTGGAGGGCTCCGGGGGGGGGCCTGGGGGGGGCCCGGAGTGTGTGTGGGGGCTTCTGCAGGAGCCTGGGGGGTGTTCGGGACCCTGGAGGGTGTTTTGGGGGGGGGGTAGAGGGTCCGAAGGGGGCCTGGGAGTGTCATAGGGGTGCGCGGGGGGGGGGGCCCGGAGGGTTTGGGGGGGTCTGGGGGTGTGTGTGGGGGGGCTAAGGAGAGAGTCCGGGGTGCCTTGGTGTGCTGGGGGGGGTGTCTGGGGGGGGCAGGGGGACGTGGGGGTTGCAGGGGGGTGTTGGGGGCTGTCTGGAGGGTTTGGGGGTGGGAGGGGGGCAGGGGGCTTGGGGGCTCTCTGGGGCTGTTTGCCAGAGCCTGGAGGGTTTTTTTGGGGGGGGGGAGGATTTGGGGGGGGGTCTGGGGGCTGTGGAGGGTTGAGGGGGATATAGGGGGGTCCTGGAGCTGCTGGAGGGGGGGGCAGGAAGTTTGGGTGGTTGTTTTGGGGGGTTGGGGGTGCCCGGGGGGGACTGGAGGTGTTTTTGGGGGGGTTGAGGGGTAGGGCGAGGGCCTGGGGGGGCTCTAGTAGGCTGTTTGGGGGTGCCTGGGGGGCCCGGGGGGGGCTAGATGGACGGGGGTGTGCTGGAGAGTATTTCAGGGGTTCCTGGGGGGGGTGTCTGGGGGTCTTGGGGAGCCCGGGGGTTTGGGGGGGTCTAGGGAGATGGGGAGGGTTCTGGAGGGTCTTTTGGGGGGGCTGATGGATGCAGGGGGGGACCTGGGAGGTCTGTGGGTGCGGAGGGGGGTGGTGTGTGTGTATTTGGGGGGGTCCAGGAGGGTGGCTGGAAGAGCTGGGGGGCACTTGGGGAGATGTCTGGGGAGTTTGAGGGGGATTTTGGGGGGCCTGGAGGAAGCAGGAAGGTATTGGGGGGGGCTGGGGGGGGCCTGAGGGGTACAGGAGAGTGTCTGAAAGATTTGGGGGTGCCACCGATTGCTCCCCCCCCTCCGCAAACTCCCCACAGGCAACTTAGGAGCTGACACCACCCTCCCCTCCCTTCCAAACTTCTCCCCCCCCCCCCAGGCAGCTGGGTCCCCCCCAAACCCGAGGGTCATGTCGGGGTCCCCCCTCCCCTCGTCGTCATCATCGTCGTCATCGTCTTCATCGGCGGGGGGGGCGGCGGGGGGGGGGCTTTACCACGAGCGGCAGCGCCTGGAGCTCTGCGCCCTCCACGCCCTCAACAACGTCCTGCAGCGACCCTGCTTCACCCAGGAAGCTGCCGACGAGATCTGCAAGAGGTGCGTGATGCCCCGTTTTTTTCCCCCATTTTCCCTTATTTCGGTTCTTTCGCTTATTTTATTGTTGTTGGGTTTTGGTTTTGGGGTTTTTTTTTTCGGAATTCTGCCCTGTGAAACAGGTTGGCTCCCGACGCCCGCCTCAACCCGCACCGCAGCTTCTTGGGCACCGGTAATTACGACGTCAACGTCATCATGGCAGCGTTGCAAAGCCTGGAGCTGGCGGCCATTTGGTGGGACAAACGCCGGTGCGGCCCCATCCTGAGCCCACCCCCCCCCCAGCCATTTTTCCACCCTCCAGCTCCCTCCTCACCCTTTTTTTTTTTTCTTTATTCCCCCACCTCACCCTTCTCTGGCAGGTCGCTGGAGCGGTTGGCGCTGGGACAGATCCTGGGTTTTATCCTCAACGTCCCCTCTCACGTCTCGCTGGGTTTCGTGGCGTTGCCGTTACGCCGTAAGCACTGGTTGGCCGTACGGCAGCTCCGCGGCACCTACTACAACCTCGACTCCAAACTCCGGGCGCCCGTCGCCATCGGCGGCGAGGCCGAGCTCAGGTAGGGTGACGCCGGGTGACGTCGGCGGGGGGAACGCGACCGTAGGGACAGGGGGGGTCACCTCCTCTTCCTCGCCCTCCCACAGGGCTTTCCTGCGGGATTTCCTCTCCCAAGGGCTCTGCGAGGTTTTCCTCGTCGTGCCGCGTGCCGTGGAAGAGGCCGGCGCTTGGCTGAGCCCCGAGTGACTCGTCACACACGCCGACGGGTGACGCCGCCCTCCCTCTGCTTCGGGGTGAAACCGTGACGCTTTGGGTCTTTATCCAGGCACCGCTCATCCGCGGCGGCGGTGGTGGGTTGTTAGAACACGAACCCGGTTTCGGGGAGCCGCTGGGACCCCGGAGCACGTGCCCGCTGTCACCGTGCCGCCGCGGCGCTTCAATTTCCTGATTTTGCCCCGATTTCGCGCGCCGGTTTTGCTTCCCTCCGTCACCGGGTGTGCGACGGGGGTGCGGGTGTTTGTAGAGGGGTGACGGTTGTGGTGGGAGGGGGGGAAGGGGCGCGTCGCACGCCGCTTGTGCGTGTCGTACGCTCGGTGAACGCGTGTCACACTGCTGGTGCCGGTTGTGCGCGTCTCACCCGTCCCCGCCGCTTGCGCGTGGCCGGCGTCCCGTGTCACGCGCCGCTTGCGTGCGTCGCGCACCGGTCGCGCACCTGGCGCTCCGCTTGTGCATGCCACCCTCCCGCCGTCCCCGTCAACGCGTGTCACGCACCGTCACGCGTCTCAACACGCCGGTTGTTGCGTGTCACCCGACGCTTGCACGCCTTTCCCAGCTCTTGCGGGGTCGTGTCTCCGGCGCCGTGGCCGCATCTGGAGCCGGGTTATTCCCAGCCCTTCCTGGTGCTGGATTTCAGTCCGCGGTGTTGCCGTGTCACGTCCCGCGGCTCGATGGTACTTGGCGTGACCTCGGGGGTGGCACCCGAATGGGCTTAATTACCCACAAAAAAGTGATTAAAACTGCCGGTTTACAGCTTTGTGTCTCTGCCGCAGTCCTTGGGCTTGTCCCGCTCCTCGGGGTATGCGTCCCTCCCGGGCTCAGCACGGGAATCTGGGGCTGAACGATCCCCAAAATCCCAAACCTGACCCCAATTCACCAACCCGGCCCTCGCAGCCCAGCTCCGCCGGGACTCCCCACCTGCAAGGAGCAATAAAAAGCCTGAAACTTAAATGGAGGAGGAGGGTCTGTCTCCAGGGATGAAGTGGGAGGGGGGGGATTTATGCGGCTCGGGGGGGTCTGCGCGGTGCTGCGGCCCCGGGAGGACGACGGGGGGGTCCCGGGAAAGGACGGCGGGGCCTCTCCCGCTTCCCCCGCTCCGCTGGGGCGGCTCCAAAACGCGCGGGCTGATTGGTTCCCTTCCTCGAACGCGGGCGACCAATGGCTGCGCGCCATTTGGATCTCCTCCTCCTTCCAGCGCCACCAGCGCGGAGCCCTGAGGGCCGGCGGTAGAGATGCTCTTACCGCTCCCTGGTGGTCTAGTGGTTAGGATTCGGCGCTCTCACCGCCGCGGCCCGGGTTCGATTCCCGGTCAGGGAAAATACCTTTTTCCGCCCAATTTTCGCTTTTATATTTTTCTATCCTTTTCCCGCGAACTCCACCCCGATGCATCCTCCCTTCCTCGGTATGCGCCGGCAAGATGTGGGAGGACCTTTTTATTTTAAAACCAAAAAAAAAAGGGGGGGGGGGGCAATAAAAACTCTTAGGCTATCGCGATAAAGACGCGATAGAGCAGAGGCACCGCTGGGATTCGAACCCAGGATCTCCTGTTTACTAGACAGGCGCTTTAACCAACTAAGCCACGGCGCCGCGCGTTCTCCGTCGCCGCCCTCGTTCTCCATCACCGGCAGCTGACGCCGCTTCTCCCCCCCAACCCAAACCCGTGTCCTCCCCACGCGTGTCCGCGCCTTCTCCGAGGTTCCCTCGCTCTTCCGTGACCACGGAGTGGGGGGGGAACGCACCGACTGGAGCCGCTTCCCGGTGCCCGGCGGTGGGACGAAATTTAAGTGACCGGCGGCCGTGAAGTGCTACCGGCCCCTTCCTCGTTAGTATAGTGGTGAGTATCCCCGCCTGTCACGCGGGAGACCGGGGTTCGATTCCCCGACGGGGAGGCCACCTTTCTTTACCTTACTTTTTCCCCCTCTTCAAAACCACATCTGCCTCTCCCCACCCTCCGCGCCTGGGGTGTTTTGCCACGGATTTTTCAATGACCTCCCTCCGCGTTGCGCCTTTTTTTTTTTTTTTCCCCCCAGAGAAAAGAAATAGAAGGGGGGTTGGGTGCTTTTATTCCCACCAGGGAGGCCGAATTGCGGCGGGCTGAGCCGTTGAAGCCTCTACGGGGAGCGGGTGAGTCATTACACACAACTTTGTATCGCTCCCTGTTACTCCGGGATAGATGTTAACCGCCCCGAACTGACGAAATTTAACATAATAGCGTTAAAATAGCGATAAATAGACATTATCACCGCGGCTGGGCCTGGAAAGGGTGTTCGGCTGCGAGCGCCGGCCAAGCCCCGTCCCACAACCCGACACAGACCCTCTCCCTACTCACCCCGCCGCGGACTGAGCGCAGCCTCGCCTCCGCCGGGGCTTATATAGGGCCGCGAGTGTGCGGACCTGAGGGAGAACTTCAAGCGGCGCGCTGGCGCACCGCCTACCTCCACTTCGCCCCCTCCTCCCTTCTCCCACCGACCAATCGCGCCGCTCCTCTCATCCACCAATCAGGCGGCGGCTCTGGAGTTTAAACCGACGGTTTAGGCGCCAAAACCGGCAGGGCTCGGTCTTTGCTTCCCGGGCCGGAGCGCTCGGATCGGGATTAACGGCGGAACCCGGTGGCTTTTTGGGACCTAAATTTTCCCCTCTGGAGGCCTGATCATCCTGGGTATAGCGTCGCTGTAGAGAGCAGCTTTCTCATTCCAGCGCTGAGCTCCGGTTAAGCACCCACAGAGCAAACAGGAGCACGACCACGCACGGGGAAGCACCGTGCAGGGAGGGTTTGGGCTCTCCGCCCTTGGAGATTCCTCCAAAACTGAAGCCATGAGCAATCCTGTTTGATTTAACTCTCCCCGCTGCTAGCAGGAGGTTGGGCTGGGTTCCTTTGCAGGTCCCTTCCAACCCGGGGCACCTTGTGAAGACGGCAGGGCAGCGACCTGTGCGTTGCGGCAGCGTTGGGTGCTTGTGCGAAATAAATCGTGATATTTAGGAGGGAGAGAAAATCAGTAAATTTAGCGAGGGGGGGGGGCGTGTTTATCCTTAGCGGGGGGCATTGAGGACGTGAGGCAAATGCAGGAGGAGTGAACAAGGGGAGAAATAAGATTGGGGGAGGAAAAAAGGGGATTAGCAGAGGATGGTTTCGATCCATCGACCTCTGGGTTATGGGCCCAGCACGCTTCCGCTGCGCCACTCTGCTACTTATAAGCATGACCTTTTAATTTATCCTGATAAAACGTAATTGGAAAAATTCCAAGTGGAGACTGCGTTGCTACCTGGCGGGGGTGGTGAAAGAGCGGAGGTGTGGGGGTTTCCGAGGCGGGAGGTAAACAATAGGGGTAAGGGGGCTCCCCTTAAGGGCCGAGTCCTTATTCCAGCCCCCCCCTTAAAAAAAAATAAGGCGAAGGAAGGTCCCCCCCCCCCGCTGGAGATGCCGGGGCTTGAACCCGGGGCCTCATACATGCGAAGCATGCGCTCTACCGCTGAGCTACATCCCCTGCGCGCGCCCCGCGCCCGCCACCCCCTTTGGCACCGCCTCCCCCGGGCGAAACCCCGCCCCTCCTCTTTCTATCCCCGCCCCCTCATCCTCACGGCTTAGTGCGCCCCATGGCGGCGCGCGGTGGAGCTCTTAACGGCGGACGAGGTGGCCGAGTGGTTAAGGCGATGGACTGCTAATCCATTGTGCTCTGCACGCGTGGGTTCGAATCCCATCCTCGTCGGGGAGTTCAAATTTTGTCTTTCCCCTCTCTTCTTTCCCATCCGTCTCCTTCCCCCCCATCACCTTTTGCAACTGATATTTTGGGGGGGGGGTCTCCCCCTCTGCACTTTTCCTTTAGTTTTTTTGGTGGTTTTTTTTTTGTTTGTTTGTTTGGGTTTTTTTTAAGTAAGGGTTTTGGGGCGTTCTGGCGCAATTCCGCCGACGGGCAATCCCCCCGTGCGCGCTCCCTGCCCCCCCCTTCCCCAATTCTTGCAGGTGAACGCGTGGGCCCCCCCCGCAATTTTTACCCCCCCCCCTTCTATTACAGGTGCAGCAGCCCCCCCTCCCCCGTCCAATTTTCCAAGATTCCCCCCACCCCAGCTTTTCCGGGATTTGGGGAGAGGGGGGTGCACCTCACGGCGGGGGAGCACCATCCTATTTTCCAACCCGGGCCCCCCCCTTTTCTTTTGCAAGTACAGGAGCCCCCCCCCCAAATTTTAGAGGGTGCAGCGCATCTCGGGGTCGGGAGGGGCGGCGGGGCGGGGCCAACACCGCGGGTCTCTGTGGCGCAATCGGTTAGCGCGTTCGGCTGTTAACCGAAAGGTTGGTGGTTCGAGCCCACCCAGGGACGGGGGGTTTAAATATTATTAATTTTTTTTTTTTTTAATCACGCCGGTTTTATTTTTTCCGGTGGGAGCGGTAAACTGATGCGGTCACTTCTTGTGTTCCAGGTGGAAAAGGGGGCTGGAGAAAGGGGTGAAAATGGGAAAAAGTCAGGTGGGAAGAAGGAAAAATGATGCGTTGCATTGGCCGGGAATCGAACCCGGGCCTCCCGCGTGGCAGGCGAGAATTCTACCACTGAACCACCAATGCTGCCGCTGAAGACTCTTTAAGGGACCGAGAAATGAGATGTTTAACCTCAAAACAGCCCTATGACGCATAAAATTATTCTGCCTGCGAGAGGCGAACCCCTGCTAATTGGGATGCCGCGCTAATTAAGATTAACAGCAATTAGAAGCGGAAAAGGCGCTTCTCGTTAGCTGCGCGGAGGACGATTTGAATTTCGCGGGCTCGGCGCTGATTGGTCGCCGGATTCGGGGGTGGGGTGGGCGGGGCCGAGAAGGGAATCCCGCGGCACGGCCGCGGTCTCCCCGGGAGCGCTCCGGTCCCGAGAGGAAAGCGGGGTCGAGCGGCTCCGGTACCGCCTTTTTCCCCCCCCGGGAAAACCCCGCTACGGCTGCCCCACATCCCGGTCCCCGCGAGTGGGGTCCCCCCGTGCCGGCCGTGCTCCTCTCCGGGGCGGCACCGAGCTCGAACAGGGAGCAGGGCGGCTTCCCCCCAGCGCCAACACGCACTCCCGCGGTCCCTGCTGTGCGCAGCGGGATCGTAACGGCGTGTTCTGATTGGCTGAGGCCCTTGAGAGGAACTCAACGATCAGCGCCCAATCAGAGCCTACGTTCTGGAGCCGGTAGATTTGCATGCGCGAAGGGGGGCGTGTGTGTCTCTCCGCGCGGGGCGCTGTGAGATGTCTCGGCCAATAGGAGCGCGTGACGTTTGAATCCTTCATTTGCATAACGGCGCTATAAAAGCGGCGCCGCGCGGGCTCTCGCTTTCACTCTGTAGCGTTTGCTTTGTGGAGAACCTGGAGAGTCCGCTATGCCTGAACCGGCCAAATCGGCGCCCGCCCCCAAAAAGGGCTCCAAGAAAGCGGTGACAAAGACCCAGAAGAAAGGCGACAAGAAGCGGCGACGCAGCCGCAAGGAGAGCTACTCCATCTACGTCTACAAGGTGCTGAAACAGGTGCACCCCGACACCGGCATCTCCTCCAAGGCTATGGGGATCATGAACTCCTTCGTCAACGACATCTTTGAGCGCATCGCGGGTGAGGCTTCCCGCCTGGCCCACTACAACAAACGCTCCACCATCACCTCGCGGGAGATCCAGACGGCCGTCCGGCTCCTGTTACCCGGCGAGCTGGCTAAGCACGCCGTCTCCGAGGGTACCAAAGCTGTCACCAAGTACACCAGCTCCAAGTAAAAAGCGGCCGGACGCGGCTGCGGGAACCCGCTCGGCTCGACTCGACCCAAAGGCTCTTTTCAGAGCCACCCACCTGCTTGCTAAAGAGCTGATATTGCTGCTGAGATGCGCCGTGTTTTTCTGGACTTTCTGAGGGTCGTATCGGTTTGTAGAGCGCGGTGAGGGAGTTGGGGACGCTTTAAGAGTTCTCTTTAAAATGGATTATTTTTCTGTATTTTAATAAAACGGCCGTTTGGGGCTGTAGTTCAGGGTTTTCCCGCAGCCGTCCCTCCTCGGGGTTACTCGTTCGTGCTGCCGCTTTCGCCTTCAAACCCTTACTACGCTCCGATTGGTCCGGACCGGCGTGGGACGTCACGGCGGGGCGGGAAGAAAGGCGCGCAGGGAGTTACAGCGCGGGTTTCCCTCTGGTCCGCTTCGGGACTATATAAAGCTCTGGGGGTGGTGCTTTCTGTCTTGTTGCTGGTGTGGGGAGGGTGGGGGCTGTGGGGGGAGCGCGGCGCGGAGCCTCGGGGCCGCGTCCGGCTGCCCCCGAACATGCGGAGGTCTGTGCCTGTAGGTGGGTGTTATATGTTAGATACGCACCTGGGGGGGGGGGGTGTTGGATTTTACTGGTAGTCTGTTTTTTTCAGGGCAGAACTGAGGCTTCTTTGGAGCGTCAAAATGCAGTAATTTTGTAAAAAAAGCTGGGTTTGATGAACGTAAAAAGGTCGTCTTAGCGCATACTTAAAGTCTAGTGCAGTGGCTGGGTGGGGAGTGACGCCCCCACCCTACCACCCTATTTTCTAGCTTTTATTTCATGTTTAGCTAGAACAGGGATGAACTGGGGCGTGGGTTTTTTCTGGGGTTGGATCGTATGAAGAGTGTTTGGTATATTCATATTTCGGAGTGAGACTTGCCCTCGCCACTTCCCGCGGCCCACCCTGGTGCCCACCCCAGCAAGGCTGGGGAGATAGCGGCAGGAAAGGCGGGGATCCAAACAGCGCGCCGCCATTGGCTGAACGAATTTAGGAACGGGCCAATCAGCGCGCGGGTTTTGGAGCCGCTGTAGGGGCATGGGCGGGGGAGCTCTGCAGGGGCTGTCGCAGCCCATAGGTGGGCGTAGACTGGAGCATTCATTTGCATAATGACAAGCCAGCTCTACTCCTCGCCTGATGCGGCAATACCAGAAAGCAATATTATCGGTAAAAATTAGTGTTTATTTTAGAAGTCGTTGTTATCACAGCCCTGAAACCGATCTCCTCCTCCTCCGTTTTTATTTTTTATTGGGTGCTCCCCTGCTTCTTTTAGGGCCGTTTAGTGAGCTGAGGTGGTGCTTTACCCACGGAGGGGGTTTCCCCTCCCATTGCTCCCATCATGGCAAGACAATTAACTGGTTAAAGCTCATTAGCGCCAAGCCCCCCCCCCCTCCCCCCCGCTCCTCCAGCCCTTTTCCTGAAGCAGTGGGTGGCTCTGAAAAGAGCCTTTGGGTTTAAAACAAAGAATAAGAACCTGCAGGTTTCCCCACCACCCCTCTGCCGCCGCCTCACTTGCCCTTGGCCTTGTGGCTCTCACTCTTCTTGGGCAGCAGCACGGCCTGGATGTTGGGCAGCACCCCGCCCTGCGCGATGGTGACGCCACCCAGCAGCTTATTGAGCTCCTCGTCGTTCCTCACCGCCAGCTGCAGGTGACGGGGAATGATCCGCGTTTTCTTATTATCCCGGGCGGCGTTACCCGCCAGCTCCAAAATTTCAGCCGTCAGATATTCCATAACGGCGGCCAAATAAACGGGAGCGCCGGCGCCCACCCTCTCGGCGTAGTTACCTTTACGAAGCAAACGATGAACGCGGCCAACGGGGAACTGGAGGCCGGCGCGGGATGAGCGCGACTTGGCCTTAGCCCGGGCTTTGCCCCCCTGCTTGCCGCGCCCCGACATCGCTGCCCACCTCACTACAGAAAATAATACTGAAGCGCCACCGCCTTGCCTTTTTATACCCTACTGGGGATCGAAAAGACGCCTTCTGATTGGCTACGGCGTGTGTCGCCGGAGGACCAATAGACCAGCACCTATTCTTGGCCAATAGCAGCCCGAGGTTTGGATCCGCCTCGGTGGCCGTACGAAGGTGATAAACTGGGGTTGGAGGGGGCGTGGCTGCGGGCAGGTGAAGGCAGCGCTAGTTCCCTCAAGCTATACAGGGAGATTTAAGCGAGGTTTTGGTATATTAAAGGTTTTTTTGGGGGGGAGAGGGCATATTAATATCTCGGCACATGTCTGCTGTGGGGCTGAGGGCAAGCCGCCGGCTCCCCTCTCCCGCGCTTTTCCATTGGTTCGCGGGGGAGGGGGGTGCAGTTTTCACTCAGGTCCGCCCTGAGGCCATTTAAAGAAGCTCCGCCCACCGCTGCGACTCCCTACGGCATGAGGCGCGGCTTCCCGCACCCCAACAGCACCTTTTTCACCTTAAAACCTTGAAAAAATCACGGTTTTTGCTCCTAAAAAGCTTTCTTCTCGCCCTTTCTCCCCCTGAACCCCGCGGGTATCCCGCCGCGCCCCCAAGTCGGCCCATGGGGAGGCGGCGGGCGGGGGCCGGCAGGAGCCCGGATAGCTCAGTCGGCAGAGCATCAGACTTTTAATCTGAGGGTCCAGGGTTCAAGTCCCTGTTCGGGCGAAAGTTCCTTCTTTTTTTTTCCCCCCCCTTTCTCCCCACCACCGCTGGGTCCTTTCCCCGCCCGCCCCAGCGCGATCCCCGCCGCCGTGTGTCCCCCGGCCCCCCCCGCTCCGGGCCGGGCTCCATTTCGCGGCGGAGGCGGCGGGGAGGCGTGTGGGGCCCGGCGGCGCTGGCAGGGCGGGCCGGTCCCATGGTGTAATGGTTAGCACTCTGGACTCTGAATCCAGCGATCCGAGTTCAAATCTCGGTGGGACCTTCCCTGTCTTTTGTAACTATTTCTCCCTCCCCCGGTAACCTTCTGTCCCCCCCCCCCGAAACACGGGGAGGGATAGTGGGGGTCCCCCGTTCCGTGTCCCACTCCTTTTGGGGACCGTGTGGGACACTGTCTTTGGGGGGACTCTGTGCCTCAAGTGTGTCACACCCCCCCAGGTATGATGTGGGTTGCCCCATACATGACCCACCCGTGTGGACTGTGTGGGACACCCCACCCACGCGTGCCACCCCATGGAGGACCACATGTCACATCCCACGTGTGACATCCCATCAGGGACCACATGTCACGTCCCAAGACTGACACCCCACTGGGGACCTCGTGTGACATCCCCTATTTGACACCCCATTGGGGACCTCGTGTGACACCCCCCGCCCCTTTGGGGACTGCGTGTGACATCTCGTGTGTCACATCCCATGTCCGACATCCCATCAGGGACCACACGTGACGTCCCAGCGTGACACCCCGTTGGAGATGGCATATGACGTCCCATGTGTGACACCCCACTGGGGACCACATGTGACACCCCCATCATGGTCCGTGTGTGGCACCCAAGGGGTGTCACCCCATGCGTGACACCCCATCAGGGACCACCTATGAAGTCCCCTGTGTCTGTCCCCCCCCCCCTTGGGGACCACAAGTGCCACCTGGAGGGGGAGGTGACCTTACGTCATCCTGTCCCCAAGGGGAACTGAAAGTGACTTTACAGCCACTTCTCCTCCTTCCCTTGTACCCTCAGCCGTGAGGCCAGGACACAGCCCCGCTGGAGCCTGGGCTCTCCCAGTGCCTCCCAGTCCCTCCCAGTTCCACTGGCCCCATGGTAGGACCTGGCTTCTTCTGCCCCACGTCCCCAGTGAGCAATTGGGGATGATGGGGACACAGTGTCCAAGGGGTTGGTGGCTCTGGGGCTGGGGGGCACAAGGCTCCCACCAGCAGCCCTCAACCAACCCCATGTCCCTTGCAGGCTGGTGGCAAAGAGCAGGGCACAGGGACGTGAATATGGGGACAGGGACAGGGTGGGGGGCACCAGATTGGGGACAGGGACAGGGTGGGGGGCACCAGATTGGGGACAGGGAACCATCTTCCCCCCACCCCACCCCAATAATCTCTTTCAGGGCATCCCCAAGGTAGGACCTCGCTGGTGGGGACGGCAGGGCACGGGTCCACCCCGGTACCTGCTGCCTCTCCCCAGGTCAATGTCCCCTCACTGTGGCAGCACTTTGACTCCGGTGACACAAAACGCCGATAAACTGATGACCACTGTCCTGGTTTCAGCTGGGATAGAGTTAATTGTGTTCTAGTAGCTGGTATAGCGCTATGTTTTTGAGTTCAGTATGAGAAGAATGTTGATAACGCTGATGTTTTCAGTTGTTGCTAAGTAATGTTTAGTCTAAAGTCAAGGATTTTTCAGCTTCTCATGCCCAGCCAGCGAGAAGGCTGGAGGGGCACAAGGAGTTGGGAGGGGACACAGCCAGGACAGCTGACCTAAACTGGCCAAAGGGGTATTCCATACCATGTGACGTCATGCCCAGTATAAAAACTGGGGGGACTGGGGGCGGGGGATCGCCGCTCAGGGACTAACGGGGTGTCGATCGGCAGGTAGCGAGCGATTGCATTGTGCATCACTTGTATATTCCAATCCTTTTGTTATTACTGTTGTCATTTGATTAGTGTTACCATTATCATTATTAGTTTCTTCTTTTCTGTTTATTAAACTGTTCTTATTTCAACCCATGAGTTTTACTTTTTTTTTCGATTCTCTCTTTTTTTTTCGATTCACTGCGTGGGGGGGAAGTGAACGAGCAGCTGTGTGGCACTTAGTTGCCGGCTGGGGTTAAACCATGACACCGCAAAATTGCAAAACCTTCTTGAGCAAAGGGCAACACCTGGTGTGGTTCACCCTGAGTTTTCCAGTAGCTGCCAAAACCCAATTTGATCCCAGTGACAATTTTATAGCCCATGAACACCCGAGGTTGCAAATAGGAGGCAAAGGTGAGCGACACGGTGCTGAACGTGTTTGGTTATTTTATTTTTTTTAATTAGCAGAAAGATTAATTGGCCTGTCAAGAAGCAGCTTGCCAGGTGCTCACACCCAGGATTGGGATTTAAATGGCAAACTTTGTTTTTCTACTGGGAAGTAGGGAAAAAAAACTGTTTGTGTGACCGTTCACACGGGGGGGGGGGGCAAAATCCTTTGGTGTGGGGCTGGTCCTGCTGGGAAAGGCCTGAAGATGCAGCTGGTTTCCAAGAAAATGGGAAGGGGAGCAAGTCTGGTTGGGGTGGGATTTCCACGTGGGAGCACCAATAAAGTAAATGCCAAATAGGCCGATTTCCCAGTTTTCACAATGGAAGGAGAAATGCTGGAGATGTTTGGGGTCAGCTCGAGATGTTGGAGATGTTTGGGGTCAGCTCGAGATGTCTGGGCTCCGCTGGAGATGTTTGGGGTTAATTGAAGATGTTGGAGATGTTTGGGGTCAGTTTGAGATGTTTGGGGTCAGTTGGAGGTATTGGAGCTGTTTGAGGTCAGTCGATGTTGGAGAAGTTTGGGGTCAGCTGGAGATGTTTGGGGTCAGTTGAAGATATTGGAGATGTTTGGGGTCAGTTGAAGGTGTTGGAGATGTTTGGGGTCAGTTGGAGATGTTTGGGGTCAGTTGGAGGTGTTGGAGATGTTTGGGGTCAGTTGGAGATGTTTGGGGTCAGTTGGAGGTGCTGGCGAATGGATGGAGATGTTGCAGTTGGACGGAGATGTTGGGTTTGGATGGAGATGGTGGATGGATGGAGATGTTGGGGTTGGATGGAGATGGTGGATGGATGGAGATGTTGGGGTTGGATGGAGATGTAGATTGAATGGAGATGTTGGGGTCGGACGGAGACATGGGGGGGGGTTGGATGGAGACATTGGGGTTGGATGGAGACATGGGGAGGCTGCAGAGGGACCTCCACCCATCCCACAGAGGACCCAGCCGTGCTTGCCTTCTCCACGCAGCGCGTCAAGCACCTGATGGAGCGGGGTCTGCTCACGGAGATGCCTCCGTGTAGACCCCCAACCCCTAACCCAAAGCCAAGAGCGGGTGGATGGACAGATGGATGGGTGGATGGACAGATGGATGGGTGGATAAATAGATAAGGTCGATAGATGATGTAGGTAGACGGGTAGGTGGAAGGATGGCGAGACAGCTGGATAGGCAGACAGACGGACAGACAGAGGCTAGCTACACTGATGGACAGCTCATGTCTCCATACTGATAGGCTCGACGGATGCAGACAGACGAGCAGGTGCCAGTGATGCCTGGCTGGATGGCAACTGTCCGGCATCGGCGGCCAGAAGGATCCAAAGGGCAGCAGGATGGACAGACGGACGAGTGCCCTTCCTCTGCCGGCTGGAGGGACAGAAGAACGGGGTGAGGCAGGAGTGTTGGGCAGGCAGGCAGCTGGCTAGCTAGCCGGCCAGGGAGATATGAGCTGCCCTCGAGGTGTTGCTCTACACGCTGGGGCAAGGCTCCGACCGCAGGGAGAAGTGGGAAAAAAAAAAAAAAAAAAAAAAAAAAAGGAAGATAAGAAAACAAACCACCCTAATCCTGGCACCACTGGCAAACACGGCAAAGCCCCGCCGGGCGCCGGCAGCTGGGGCAAGGTGCACTTGAGGCGGACCTTGGTCAACAGCACCCAGCGGGTGCCGCCGGTGACCAGCACCCCCGTGACCATGCCGGTGCTGGGGGCCGTCACGGCGGCGGTGGCCGGGCTGGTCTTGTTGCTGCTGCTGGTGCCGGTGGCGGCCCCTCACCTGTTCCCCTTTTTCTGGGCTGACCTGGTGGCCTTCGCCGGCTTGGTGTGGTCAGCGGTGCGGTGTCGGTGGCGTTTGAACCGCCAACCCCCCGTCACCCTCCTCGACGTCTTCCAGGAGCACGCTCGCCGCCGGCCCCGCTGGCCCTTGCTCCGCTTCCAGGATGAAGTTTACACCTACGAAGACATGGACCGCTGGAGCAACCGGGCTGCCCGAGTGTTCTCCCGGCACCTGGAGCTGCAGCCGGGTCGGACCGTCGCCGTCTTCCTCCCCAACGAACCCACCTACGTGTGGACCTGGTTGGCGTTGGCCAAGCTGGGCTGCCCCATGGCTTGTCTCAACTGCAACGTGCGGGGTCGGGCGCTGCAGCAGGCGCTCGACGCTGCCCAGGCCACCCTCATCCTCGCCAGCCCCGGTGAGTGGCTCCCACCTGCAGTTGGGGGGGGGGTGGGTGGTGGAAATTTGGGGTGCCGAGAGGACCCAGGCATCCGGGTGGGTCCCGTCCTCCCCCGCCGCTGCTTGCGTCTTTCCTTGCAGGTGTGCGGCGCACACGCGTGTGCGGGGTTGGTGGGGGTGTGCGGGGGGTGAGGCGGGAGGGTGTCTGTGCGTGTCGATGCTTGTGTGTGTGTTTGCATGGGTGTGTGGCAGCACGTGTGTCTGTACACGTGTCAGTGTCTGTCCATGGATTTACACGGGTGTCTGTACATGTGTCTGCATGCGTGTCAGTGTCTGTCCATGGATTTACACGGGCGTCAGTGCCTGTACGTGTGTCTGCACGCGTGTCAGTGTCTGTCCATGGATTTACATGGGCGTCAGTGCCTGTACATGTGTCTGCACGCGTGTCAGTGTCTGTCCATGGATTTACACGGGTGTCAGTGCCTGTACATGTGTCTGCATGCGTGTCAGTGTCTGTCCATGGATTTACATGGGCGTCAGTGCCTGTACGTGTGTCTGCACGCGTGTCAGTGTCTGTCCATGGATTTACATGGGCGTCAGTGCCTGTACATGTGTCTGCACGCGTGTCAGTGTCTGTCCATGGATTTACACGGGCGTCAGTGCCTGTACATGTGTCTGCACGCGTGTCAGTGTCTGTTCATGGATTTACACGGGCGTCAGTGCCTGTACATGTGTCTGCACGCGTGTCAGTGTCTGTCCATGGATTTACATGGGCGTCAGTGCCTGTACATGTGTCTGCACGCGTGTCAGTGTCTGTCCATGGATTTACATGGGTGTCTCTGCCTGTACGTGTCTGCACACGTCAGTGTCCATGCATGTGTCTGCACGTGTCAGTACCTGTGCGTGTGTTTGCATGTGTGTCAGTGTCTGCATGTGTGGCAGCGGCAGCGTGTGTCTGCATGTCAGTGCCTGTACGTGTATTTGCATGTGTGTCAGTGTCTGTGCACATGTTTACACGTGTGTCACTGGCTGCATGTGTGTCTGCACGCATGTCAGTGTCCATGCATGTGTCTGCACGCGTGTTGCTGTCTGTCCATGCATTTCCATGTGTGTCCGCATCCATGCACGTGCTGGCACGTGTATCAGTGTCTATACATGCATTGGCACGTATGTCAGTGTCAGTGCATGCATATGCATGTGTGTCAGTAACTATACATGTGTCTGCATGCGTGTCAGCACCCATACATGCTCCTGCACACACATCTGTGGCACACGTGTGGGTGTGACGTACGGCAGGCCTGTTTGCCTTGAGCGTGCAAGAGGTTTTTCCATGTTGGGGCTGTATTTGCACACACCCCCTCCTCGCACGGCATGGTCCTGGCTGCTTGTGCAGCCCTTTGCACACGCATGTGCAACACGCCCGTGCCCCAGCGAGTGTGTCAGGGTGCGCTGGCTGTGCCAAGGCCACAGGTTAATCATCATCAGCCCCTTCCCGGGGGTAAAGGTCCTTTTTTTTTTTTTGCGTCATGTTTTTGGGGGAAGGAGGTAGAAAAAAAAAAAAATCAGGGCAGGAGGAGGCTGGACCCACTGGGATCCTTGGGGTGCCTGTTGCAGGAGGGGGGTCAGGGTGTCCCTTGGGGGGCTGGGGGCACCCAGCAGATTGGGGCACCCTTAGGGGATGCTCCAGGTGCCTCTCTGGGGTGATTTGGGAGCCTTTTTGGGGTGCTTTGAGTGCCCAGCTGGGATCCTTGGGGGGGGGGCCTGTTTGGGATTTCCATGGGGGGCCTGTCTGGTGGGGACACCCCTTTGGGGTGCTCAGGGTGCCCCTCGGGGATGTATGGGATGCCTGGGTGATCAGGGACCCCTTTTGGGGTGCTTTGAGTACCCAACTGGGATCCTCGGGGCTCCCATATGGGATACTCCAGGTGCCAGTCCTGTCTGGGATCCTTGGGGCACCCGTCCTGGATGTCCAGGATGCCCCCCCAATTTGGGGTCCCTATTTGAGGTGCGACTGGTGCCCATCTGGTGTCCTTTGGGTGCCCATTTGGGATACCTGGGGTCCCTACCCTATCAAGCGGTGCATTGGGTGCCCATCTGGGATCTTTGGGGCACCCACCCATGATGCCTGGAGTGCCCATCTCATTCAGCAGCCCATTTGGGGTACACGGGGTGTCCACCCGGGATCCTTGGGGCACCCATCCTGGATGCCCAGGGTGCCCACCCGATTGGGGTCCCTATTTGGGGTGCGACCGGTGCCCATCTGGGGTCCTTTGGGTGCCCATTTGGGATGCCTGGGGTGCCCATCTGATTGGGGGGGGGGGGGCATCTAGGGGAACATCAGATGCCCATCCCTGAGCCGTTGGGTTCCCCTCTTGGATACTTATCCATCTGGGGGGGGCCCCCCCCTCTTCCCTGCAGATCTCCAGGCCGCCGTGGAGGAGGTCCTGCCGGCCCTGCGGCACGACGGCATCCGCGTCTTCTACCTGAGCTCCACGTCACCCACGCCGGGCATCGAGGCCCTGCTGCCCGCCATCGAGGCGGCTTCCGATGAGCCCCTGCCCGCCCACCACCGCGCCGGCATCACCGCCACCTCCAAGGCCGTCTACATCTACACCTCCGGCACCACCGGTGAGGCCGTGGGGACAGAAACCCCAAAGGCAGGAGGGTCTGCTCCTTGGAGAACGGCAACTGGGAGGGTTTGGGTGTGATGGGTGAAGAACCAAAGGAGGTTGTCCCCCGTGGGTTGCATGGGCAAGGCGGTGCAGGTGATGTTGGGGACGTTGGAGGGGTCTTGTGGAGGTCTTTCTCCAGCCCCGACCATCGTAGGTCCACCTGGGCCAGGTTTCTCCTGGCTGCGTCCATGCGAGGGTTGGGCAGCTCCAAGAATGGAGACTCACCAGGTACCTGGGTCTTCCTCGTGGGGACAGGGTGGAGAATTGGACATCCCTCGTCCAACCCTGAACCCAAAGCAGATCCCAACCCAATTAACACAGGCGCATCTGGATGAGGTTCCTCACGGCTCCTCCCAGCGAGGTCTGGAGACCTCCAGGGATGGAGACCCACCACCTTGAGGGAAAGGTTTTGCCCTCCCATCCCATCCCTCATCCCCAGGACCTCCCATCCCACACGGGCACCTCCAAGGAGGACATTTCCCACTCTCTGCTCCCATTCCCCAGGGCTGCCCAAGGCAGCAGTGATCACAGAGCTGAAGCTGATGATGGTGGCCAACCTGGGTCAGCTCTGCGGCCTGCGGTCTGATGATGTCATGTACACAACGCTGCCGCTCTACCACTCGGCCGGGCTGCTCGTCGGGGTAGGAGGGTGCTTCGAGGTCGGTACGTACGCCCATGTCCCACGTGGCCCAGACAGTGTAGGGAGGGGGGTGCAGGCAAGGACAGGCAGAGAGAGGTCTTGGAGACAGACGGACAGATGGATGGATGGAGAAATGCATGGGGAGAAGAGGAAGAAGGGAGAGAGAGGGAGCTGTGTCCATAGATGGATGAGGGATGGATAGACAGATGGGTGGACATTTTAGATGGATGGACAGACATTTTAGATGGATGGATAGCCGTTTTATGAAGATGGATGTTTTATGGAAATGGATGGATGGCTTGGATAGACTTTGGGTTTTTTATATATATATATAGGGATGGACAGACTTTTTCTGGAGATGGACTGAAGGATGATGGAAAAATGTGAGGATGGAGGGAAGAAAAGGAAAGAAGAGAGAGGAAAGGAGAAAGATCTCTACAGCCATAGATGGATTAGTGGGGGGATGGATGGCTAGACGGACGGAGAGATGACAAAAAGCATAGGGATGGAAAAGGAAAGAGTCGGATGAAAAGAAGACAGGAGAAGGGTGTCCATGTAGATAATGGGCGACTCTGGGGGTGAATGGACAGGACAGATACTCATGGCGATGGATAGAGGGATGGATGGAGGGAGATGGGTGGAGAAAAGGTAAAAAAAAAAGAGAGGAAAAAGGGAGGGGTAACCATCACCCTGCCATGTCCCCACAGGGGCCACCTGCGTCCTACGGACCAAGTTCTCCGCTTCCCAGTTCTGGGACGACTGCCGCCGTTACAACGTCTCTGTCATCCAGTACGTGGGCGAGCTCATGCGCTACCTCTGCAACACGCCCAAGGTAAGGTCCCCACCAGCCTGAAATCCACCCCGGGGTGGGGGGGGTAAGAAAGACGAAGCTGTGGGGCGCACCCTGAGATGGTCCCTCCCTTTGTCACCCCACAGCGCGCCAATGACCGGGAGCACGGGGTGCGCTTGGCGTTGGGCAACGGCCTGCGGGCAGAGGTGTGGAAGGAGTTCCTCCAGCGCTTCGGGCCCATCTCCATCTGGGAGTTTTACGGGGCTACCGAGGGGAACGCCGGCTTCATCAACTACACCGGCAAAATCGGGGCTGTGGGAAGAGCCAACATGTTCCTCAGGGTGAGCCGCTGGTGATGACGATGGCAGGGGGAGCAAACGCTGACTGCCTTGGGGAGATCAATACTGTACCTCTAGTTGGGTTGATGCCGGGGGGGGAGCTCCAGGATACCCTCTTCATGATGGCACAAACGGTGACCTCCTTGGGGAAACCAACACTGTCCATCAAGTTGGGCTGATACAAAAGCAGGATCTCCAAGATCCCCTCTTCACGTCCAAAAGGAGTCTCCTCCACGTGGTTGGCCAACGTTGACTCAATAGCGTTGACTCAAAGTCTGGTTTTGGAGTGTCCATGGCAACCTGGACATCTCTATAGCCCCGAGAAAGGCCACTTCGGTGTCACTTCTTGGTCCCCAACCACCCATGTGTTGAGCAAAAGCTGCAAAAATAAGGCTTTGTCCAGCCTTTTCCCACAGTTGCAACGCTCAGCATTCTCCCACAGGTCTTTGATTTGAAAGATATCATGATGAGTTTGGTCAATGGTTGACTCTATTATATTAAATCTTATTTAAAGATAAAGGGTGATTAGCTCAGATTGAAAACAAGCGGCTACCCAGGATGTTGGGATTTGGGGGGGGGGGCAGGGTGTGTTTCTGTGGGTTGTAATGAACAAATAAGAGAGGATCGGACCTGGCGCTGGAAAGAAAGTCTCGCTCTTTTTAATCCCACATTTCTCTTCCACCCACCAGTTTCTCTCTTTGTCCCTCTTCTGCCCTCCAGTATTTCTCTCCCTTTGAGCTGATCAAGTACAATGTGGAGGAGGACAAACCCGTACGTGACGAGCGAGGTCTCTGCATCCGAGTCCGCCCCGGTAAGAAGAGATCAGCCTTACGAGGGCCTTTTTGGGAGGAAAGGGGGGCAGACAGAGGGTTGAGATGCATCAAAGCCACCTCTTGGTCCTTATCATCATCATCTTGGTGGCTGGAAGCCACCAGAAACCCCCCAAAGAAATAGGAGCGTCATCCCTGAGCACCCAGTGGGGCACAGAGGTGACATTCCCCAGTGCCAAGGCAGCTGCTGACCAGCCTCCAACCCTCCTTTCCTTCTCTGAAGGCGAGACAGGGCTGCTGGTCATGAAAATCACCAAGAATGCCCCTTTCCATGGCTACGCGGGCGATTCCCGGATGACAGAGAAGAAGGTCTTGAGGGACGTCTTGGTCAAAGGCGACACCTTCTTCAACAGCGGTGACCTCCTCATGATGGACCATGAAAGATTCATCTACTTCCAGGACCGCGTGGGAGACACTTTCCGGTAACTCCGATGCTCTCACACCCACGTCTGCCTGGGCAATACCACGTCCAAATCCCCCCTCACAGCTTCATCCCTTCTCTTCTTTAGTTGGAAAGGTGAGAATGTGGCCACAACAGAGGTGGAGGCCACTCTTGCCCTGGTAAACTTCATCCAGGAGGTCAATGTCTATGGAGTGTCCGTGCCAGGTGAGTGCAGGGGGAGCGAGTCGGACCAAAATAAGAATCTGGTGATATTTCAGCCATGTGATGTGTCCCCGAATGGTCTGAGCAGCCACTGAGAAGCCTAAAGTAGAATAGAATGGAAGGGACCTACAATGATCATCTAGTCCAACTGCCTGACCACTTTGGGACTCATTGACCCAAAGTAAGAGTCCAGTATTGTTTTGGTCTCACGATTACTGCCACAACAGTCCAAACAGCCACCAAGAAGAGTAACACAGGACTGCGTTGCCCCCAAAAAGCATCTAGTCTTGTTTAGGGCAAGTAATACGTCCACATAATGGTCCAACTGACCACCAAGAAGGCTAAAGTAGGACTTACTGACCCAAAATAAGTTTCTGGCATGGCTTTGGCACACAATGGGTGCCCGTAAAGGTCTGAGTGACCACCAGGAAGGTTAAAAGGGGACTTGGTTGCCCAAACCAAGGGTCCAGCGATGTTTTGGGCATGCAACCTACCCCTGCAGTGGTCTGAGTAGCCACCAAGAAAAGTCAAATGGGACTCGGTTGCCCAAAAGAAGCATCTGGTGATGTTTTGGTCAACTGACATATCTCCATGATGGCCCAAGCAGCCACCAGGAAGAGTAAAAGGGGACTCAGTTGCCCAAAGTGAGCATCAGTTGCTGGTTTGGGCACACCGTATGCCACCATAATGGTCCAAATGTGGCCACAAAGGAGGCAAAAATGGCAAACGTTCACCTGAAATAAGCATCCTGTGTTGTTTTGACCATGCTGTGCCTCCATCGTGGTCCCAGTGGCCACCGAGAAGGCTAAAGCGGGACACATCCACCCAAAGTATGCACCATTGTTTTGAGCAAGCAACAGGTCTCCCATAATGGTCCAGGTGGCCACCAAGAAGAATAAAACGAGACTTGGTTGCCCAAAATAACCCTCCGGCGTTGTTTGCAGGGTGCGAAGGGAAGTGCGGCATGGCGGCCATCTGCCTGAAGGCCGGGACGAGCTTTGAGGGAGAAAGCCTCTACGCCTTCACCGTGGACACGCTGCCCAGTTACGCCGCGCCCCGTTTCGTGCGGATCCAGGTCAGCGGTCCCAGCTTCACCCTCGGTGGTGGGGTGGCTTCTGGGGGACAGGTTTTGGGTTGGTTTTTTTAAGTCCTCTGCCAAATTAGTCCTTCAGACGAAGGGCAATTGGGCAGCGCCCGTTTCCAATGACTGTGTCGGCGTCCCCCCCAGTTTCCGATGATGGTGCCAGTAACGGTGCTGGGGTCCCCCATTACTGGTGACAGCGCCTGTCCCCCACAGATGATGTCAGTGCCAGGGTGACCCTGTTGTTATGGCACTCTCCGTCCATTTCTGGAGATGGTGACGGTCTCCCAGTATCAATGACAACATCGGGGTCACCCCATGTTGATGACATCGGTCCACCTTCCTGATGATGGTCCCTCCTTTTCCACGACAGCAGTGGTCGCCCTGTGCCAATGACATCATACGGGTCCCCCCCAATTCCAGTGATGACGGCGTTGGTCCCCCCACATTGCCGATGACAGCGCCGGGGTCCCCCATTTCTGATGACGGTGCCAGTCACCCCAAACTGGTAACGCCATCCATCCTCCCATTTCTGATGACGCTGTCCCATCTCCACAGGATGCCCTGGAGATCACGGGCACCTTCAAGCAGTGCAAAGGCAACCTCATCAAAGAAGGCTTTGACCCCAACGTCATCAAAGACCCCCTCTTCTTCCGTGATGACAAGAAGAAGTCCTACGTGCCCCTGAACCCCGACATCTACGCCGCCATCCTGGACACGAAGCTCAACCTGTAGAAGAAGGAGCTACGCCAGGCCAGGGTCTCCGTGATGGCGATTACCTCAGGGTGATTGGCAAGGCCAATTTGGGACTAATCAGGCTTTTTTTTTTTTTTTTTTTTTTTTTTTTTTTGCTTCCTTTGGGGAGTTTTTAATGGTGTCGGAGCATGACGAGGGTGACGGGCTGGTCTTGGTGCTTGTTATCCCGCCCCGGTGCCTCCATGCCATGCTGGCTGCGGAAATTAAAGGCTTAATTCCAATTATTTGGGTCCAGGTGGGCACCGGGTCGATGAGGGCCATTTCTGGGGGACTGACCCACTCATTTATCCTTCTGGAGGGGGCAGATAGCGCCCCAAATCCTCCCGGCTGCCAGGGAGGGAATATTTGCTCAGCGCTGGCCTCTTGCTTGCCCACAAGGCCGGCTCTGGAGATGTATCAGGCCCCCAAACACTCTTGTCTTCATACCCAGGGCTCATTGAGCCATTTTAGCTCACTGATCTGGAACAAAACCGATTTATTTCTCCTTGACCCAATTTTCTGCCCGATCAGTGACCTAAACCAGCTCGAGAAGGCAGCCCGGGCTCCCCCACGGATCTCAGATCCGCACGGCACACACCAAGCCTCCCGGACGGCATCAGCTTCTTCCTTCCCTTCCCCACCAGCTGCCGAGCCCATTTAACCGAAACAAAAGGAGCTTATTTCTCCCCGCAGCCACTTTCTGCCGCATTGGTGAGCAAAACCGGCTTGGGGACGCCGTCCCGGCTCCCCCTTCTCCCAGACGTGAGCCAACCCCCTCTGTTTTTCATAGAAAAGGCAAAATCTTTATTTACAAACCTTCCCAGCGGCACCGGGGCGGGGAAGAGGAGGAGAAGAGCCGGGTGTCTGCCGGGAAGCCTTCACTCGCCGCCATCACCGAGCAGCTGCAGCTCCACCAGCCGCGGCGGGGGCTCCTTGGGAGGTCGGCGAGCCTCGAGGGGAACCCGACGTTCCCGTTGCAGCTCGCCCACGCGGAGCCGCAGCCGCTGCTCCCGACGTTTGCAGGCTTGGAGCTGCCGTTGGGCTTTATCGAGGGCGTCGAGGGCCGCTTCGGCCCGACGTTTCCAGAGCAGGGCGCTGCCCACCTGGTAGCTGTGCTCGCTCTGGATGTACGCCCCGGCCGGCGGCGGTAGCCGCAGCATGTAGAGGGAAGGGGAAACGGGACGGGGAGGTGCCGGGGGGTCACCCTCGGGGAGAGCCGGGGTGGCTGTGGCTTCCTCGTCCCCTGTGGCCACCAAAAGGCTGTCCGGGAGGGGACCGCGGGCACCCGAGGGGCCGGGAAGGGCCGGGACCCCACCGTGATCACCGGCGGGGGGGGCAGCGGGGTCTTCGCCTTCCCGGGGGAAGCAGGAGACGTCGGCGGTGAAGGGGGGGTCCGGTGGGGAAGGAGTGGGGTCCTGCCTGCGCAGGGAAAGAGGAAATTAAATTGGGGGGGGGACGGATGGACACCCAGCGGCATCCTGCGTCACTCTCTGCCTGCCCCCCCCCACCCCGCCTTCCACCCCCTGGGACTCACCTCCACCTCCTGGTGGCCCGAGGGGGCTTTGGGGTGTCACTCTCAGGCGTGGGGGGCTTCGGCTTGGTGGCCCGGGGGGGTTTGGGAGAGGCTGACTCGAAGACGGTGGGCACGGCCCCTTCCTTGAGACGGTGGTAGCCGCTGCAGCGGGGGGGGGGGGGGGGGGAAGAAAAAGGGGAGGGGATCAGTGGGTGGCATGGGGGACCTGGGGTGGGGGGGGTCCCAAAGACCTGGGGGGGGATCCCCAGGGTGCTCCATGGCTGTCCGTGTCCTCGGGGTGTCCCAAAATTCACGGAGGCCCCAAAGGTTGCAGAGTCCTCGGGGTGCTCTGCAGCCCTAGGGGATCCCCAAAAGTCTTGGGGTGCTCCCAAGCTCTAGGGAAGACTTTGGGGAACCTCAAAAGCCTTGGGGGGGGGTCCCCAAAATGCCTTGGGGGGGTCCCTAGGGGGATTTACAGCCTGCAAGGTCTATCGGGTGCCCTAAAGTCCTGAAGGGAAACAGGACAGGGGTCTTGCAAAAGCCATTGGGTGCTCCATAACCCCCAGATCCCTGGGGGGGGGCCCCCCCAAGACCTTGGGGGGGTTGTCCCTGGGGTACCCCAAAGCTCTAGGGGAAGGTCTGTGAGCCCCAAAAAAGCACTGGGGGGAAAAAAGTCCTTCTAAAAGCCTTGGCGGGGGCGATTTCAGGGTGATCCATAACCCCCAAAGTCCTGGGGACGCCCCAGAAGCACTGGGAGGGTTGGGACCCCCAACTGGGAAAGGGGGGGGGGCATTTAGAGCAAACCATTTCCACTGATGGTGGGGGAGAGACAGACCACATTAAGCCCCAACTGGGAGGAATCCATTTAAAAAAATTGAAGTGGAAAGGTGTCATTCATCAGACCACCCCATTTTCTGCAGGGGAAGGAGGGGACACCTCATTAGGCACCTCGTTAAGCATCTCGTTAGCTACCTGAAGCCGACTATCTCGAAGCAGCTCTTCTCGAAGTGCTGGGAGCAGAAGTAGATGTACTTGGAGGCCGGGTCCCAGCGGCCTTCCCCGCTCGCATCCCGCCGCCGGCTGTTCTCCAGCCACAGCGCCCGCCGCGGGTTGTCCTTTTTGGGCAGCCTGGGATGGTGGGGGGGGACGGGACGACACACATGACACATGGGGGGGACACACATGACACACACATGACACACAAGTCAGCTGTAAGGCGGTGGGCTCGAATCCCCCCCGCCCCCAGCTCGTTTTCTGCAAGGTTGGAAGGGTGCTCACACCCCACACACCCCCCCCCGCGCTCCTGAAAATGGAACGGTCCGGGGAACTCCACTTAAAGGGGATGGGGCTAAACCATTCCTAGAAAGGGGAGTCGGGGTGGGCACACGTGGTGCAATCCATAGCTAAGAGCGGGGGGGTGCACAGCTGGGCCAACCCATTGGTAAAGGAGGGGGAAACACGCACCTGGGACGGCCCATTGCTAAGGGCGGGGGGGGGACACGCACCTGGGACGGCCCATTGCTAAGGGCAGGGGGGGGACACGCACCTGGGACAGCCCATTGCTAAGGGCGGGGGGGGGACACGCACCTGGGACGGCCCATTGCTAAGGGCGGGGGGGGGACACGCACCTGGGACAGCCCATTGCTAAGGGCGGGGGGGGGGACACGCACCTGGGACAGCCCATTGCTAAGGGCGGGGGGGGGACACGCACCTGGGACAGCCCATTGCTAAGGGCGGGGGGGGGACACGCACCTGGGACAGCCCATTGCTAAGGGCGGGGGGGGGGACACGCACCTGGGACGGCCCATTGCTAAGGGCGGGGGGGGGACACGCACCTGGGACGGCCCATTGCTAAGGGCGGGGGGGGGACACGCACCTGGGACGGCCCATTGCTAAGGGCGGGGGGGGGACACGCACCTGGGACGGCCCATTGCTAAGGGCGGGGGGGGGACACGCACCTGGGACGGCCCATTGCTAAGGGCGGGGGGGGGGACACGCACCTGGGACGGCCCATTGCTAAGGGCGGGGGGGGGACACGCACCTGGGACGGCCCATTGCTAAGGGCGGGGGGGGGACACGCACCTGGGACGGCCCATTGCTAAGGGCGGGGGGGGGACACGCACCTGGGACGGCCCATTGCTAAGGGCGGGGGGGGGACACGCACCTGGGACGGCCCATTGCTAAGGGCGGGGGGGGACACGCACCTGGGACGGCCCATTGCTAAGGGCGGGGGGGACACAGGCACACGCACCTGGGACGGCCCATTGCTAAGGGCGGGGGGGACACAGGCACACGCACCTGGGACGGCCCATTGCTAAGGGCGGGGGGGACACAGCACACGCACCTGGGACGGCCCATTGCTAAGGGCGGGGGGGACACGCACACGCACCTGGGACGGCCCATTGCTAAGGGCGGGGGGGACACGCACACGCACCTGGGACGGCCCATTGCTAAGGGCGGGGGGGACACGCACACGCACCTGGGACGGCCCATTGCTAAGGGCGGGGGGGACACGCACACGCACCTGGGACGGCCCATTGCTAAGGGCGGGGGGGGGACACGCACACGCACCTGGGACGGCCCATTGCTAAGGGCGGGGGGGGGACACGCACACGCACCTGGGACGGCCCATTGCTAAGGGCGGGGGGGGGACACGCACACGCACCTGGGACGGCCCATTGCTAAGGGCGGGGGGGGGGACACGCACACGCACCTGGGACGGCCCATTGCTAAGGGCGGGGGGGGGACACGCACACGCACCTGGGACGGCCCATTGCTAAGGGCGGGGGGGGGGGGACACGCACCTGGGACGGCCCATTGCTAAGGGTGGGGGAACACACCTGGGCGGCCCATTGCTAAAGGAGGGGGGGAAACACACCTGGGACAACCCATTGCTAAAGGGGGGGGGAAACACACCTGGGACAGCCCATTGCTAAAGGGGGGGGGGAAACACACCTGGGACAGCCCATTGCTAAAGGGGGGGGAAACACACCTGGGACAGCCCATTGCTAAAGGGGGGGGGAAACACACCTGGGACAGCCCATTGCTAAAGGGGGGGGAAACACACCTGGGACAGCCCACTGCTAAAGGAGGGGGAGCAAATAAAGCATGAAACATGAAAAACCACCCAAATAAATCATCACAAGGCAGGAACACGGAAAGCCCCCTTGGCCAGACCACTTTGGGGGGGGAGGGGTGGGCAATGAGGAAGCCAATGGGGGGGTCCAACCCCGCCCCCCAGGGGGTGTGGGGGTACCCACCGGTGGAAGGAGATGCCTCGGTTGCGGGTCTCCCGAGTGTCACGGGTGCAACAGCCGGCAGCAGAGCAGTGACGGGGCATCTGGGGAGGGGGACCGGGAGGGGGGGTGAGAAGATTCTCCCACAGGAGCCCCCCCCCCCCCAAAAAAAATTATGTGTGGTCCCTATCCCCCATATGCCACCCAAACAGCCAGATACTTAGACCCCCAATTGTCCCCCCTAACCAGCCCAGACCTCCAGAAGCCCCCCAAGTCCCTGTGCTTCCCCCCCAGCCCCAGAGACCCCCCCATGAGCCCCCCCAAATCCCATGCTAACCCCTAGATGCCCCACCAAGCCAGCCCTTGCCCCCAGAGATACCCCAGACCCCCAGCTTTCCCCCCCCCAACCACCATAGAGATCCTCAAGCCCCCTCAGAGCCACAAATGCCCCCCCACCCGCGAGCTCCCACACACCCACTGGTGCCCCCCAGAAGCCCCAGTACCCCCCCTCCCCAAGCCCCTGGTGCCCCTCAAAGCTCCAACCCCCCGCCCATCATTAAAACCCGGAATTTGGGAAGGGGGGGGCACACAGATGACGTCACGAGGAAGCAAGGACACCCCGGGGGCGTTGCTAAGGGGCCTTCGTGTAGGCCGCGGTTGCTAAGGGGGGGGGGGGGCGGAAAGAGCCGGAAGGGGAGGGCCCTGGACCCCCCCCCCAGGGGCCGGACACCCCCTCCCACGTTCCCCACCCCTCGGGGCCGGTTCCCGGGCCCGGTTTTCCCCCCCAGGGAACGTTTTATTCCCGGGCCCGGCCTCACCTCAGCGCTCCCATCCCGCCGCCGCGGCCTCCCCCCGCCCCCCCCCCCCGCCTTCTTCCTTCAACCGCCCCAACTCTCGCGAGAGTTCGCCAGCCTCCCAAATCTCGCGAGAGCTTGCCCCTCCCCTTCCTTTTCATTGGCTGCGCCCTGGGCCGAGGGGGCGTGGCTTACCAAAAGCCGCGCCCCGCCCCTTTTCGCCTTCACGGGCTGCGGCGCGGTGGTGGGAGGAGCGCCCTCCCCCGCCCTCGCCTTTATTTGCATGCTGCGTTCTCATTGGCCAGGCTCGTCCCCTCCCCACCACGGCCTTATTAGTCATGTGAGCCCCGCCCCTCCGCGGCGGACGTGTCAAGGCCCCTCCCCACCCGACCAGGTTTCGGGGAGTTTCAAGCCCCCCCCTCCCGTAGAGCGACTGTATCGGGGGGTAAAAATTTACCAAATCGGGGTAAAAAGGGTTTCGAGGTCCCCTCGATGACGTTTTGGGGTGTTTCAAGCCCCCCCCCAAACCTAAGGCTCAGGAGTATTTTGACACCCAACCCCAAAATGTGGTTCGGGAAGGTGGGGTCTCCCCAAAAAGGGGCTTGGGGGGGGCTTTCGAGGCTTCCCCCCCCCCAAATCGCGTTTTGGGGAGAGTTTCAAGGCTCCCCACCACAATAGGCTCTGGGGGTGTTTTGACCCCCCCCCCTTTTTGCAGTTCCCCCTCACATCCAGACACCTGGGTCCCTCAAGGCCACTCAGGGGCGGATCCATCTTAAAGGCACTTTAATGAGTATGGCCAAGCCCCGTCCCCAACAAGCCCTGCCCCCAAATAAGCCCCACCCCTACTGCTAGAGGTAGGGGGGGGTCCCTGGGGACAGTTTCTAGGGGGTCCTTGGACCCGAAAGCACTTTCAGAGCTAGTCCCCAGGGGTGGTTTCAAGGGTAGCCCCCAGATTAGGGGCTGTTTCAAGGGTGCCCCCAGTGCTGGGGGTGGTTTCAAGGGTCCCTGTCATTCCCCCCCCCATGGGCTGGGAGTGGTTTCAAGGGTCCCCCCCCAGATTGAGGGCGGTTTCAAGGGTCCCCCCCAGCACTGGGGGTGGTTTCGAGGCCATCCCCGGGGCCAGCAGCCTTTTGGTGGGGCTCCTTGGGGACAGTTTCGAGGCCCCCCCATGAGGCGGGGGCGGTTTCGAGGAGCTCCCCGAGGGTCCAGGGCGGGGACCCGCTGTCCTCGCTGTCCTCGCTCTCCTCGCTCTCCTCGTCCTCCTCCCGCAGCATGCGGCGCACCGTGCGGGACAGCGTCAGCGGGTCGCACCTGGGGGCAGCCAGGGAGGATTTGGGGTGACCCCCCCAGAGCCCCCCACTATCCCATAATCCCCCATACAGCCCCCCACTATCCCATAATCCCTCCAGCCCCATACAGCCCCCCAGAGCCCCCTACTATCCCATAATCCCCCATAGAGCCCCCATACAACCCCCCACTATCCCATAATCCCCCCAGCCCCATACACCCCCCCCCAAGCCCCCCACTATCCCATAATCCCTCTGGCCCCATACAGCCCCTCCCAGACCCCTAGGAGCCTATGGGGGCTATAGGGTACTATTAGGGGCTGGGGGGGGCTATAGGGTGCTGTAGGGGACTATGGGGGCTATAGGGTACTATTAGGGGCTGGGGGGGGCTATATGGGGGATAGGGACATATAGGGAGCTATAGGGACCCATGGAGGCGTATGAGGAAGCTATAAGCAAGCTATAGGGATCTACAGGGTGCTACAGGGACACATAGGGAGCTATAGGGGCCCATGGGGGGGCTTAGGGGAAGCTGTAAGTGAGCTATAGGAGAGCTATAGGGACACATAGGGAGCTATAGGGACCCATGGGGGCCTATAGGGGAAGCTGTAAGTAAGCTATAGGAAGCTATAAGGTGCTATAGGGACATATAGGGAGCTATAGGGGCCCATGGGGGCCTATAGGGGAAGCTGTAAGTAAGCTATAGGAAGCTATAAGGTGCTATGGGGACATATAGGGAGCTATAGGTGCTCATGGGGGGTATAGGGGAAGCTGTAAGTAAGCTATAGGGTGCTATAGGGACACATAGGGAGCTACAGGGGCCCATGGGGGGCTATAGGGGAAGCTGTAAGTGAGCTATAGGAAGCTATAAGGTGCTATAGGGACATATAGGGAGCTACAGGGGCCCACAGGAGGGCTGGCGAGGGGCTATAAGGATCTATAGGGTGCTATAGGGGCCCCATAGAGAGCCACAGAGGCCCACGGGGGGCTATAAGGAGACCAGAGGGTGGTATAGGGGCCCCCGGGGTCCCGCGGGTGGGTGTAGGTGCCGGTCCCCACCTGAGGCGAGCCCGCAGGGCGGCCACGTGGCGCGCGGTGGCCGCGGCCCCGTCCCCGACGTCCTCCAGCGCCCGGCGCAGGCGGTGGCCCCGCGCCTGGTCACGGGCCGTGCCGGCGGCCACCGCGGCCACCCGCTCCCCCAGCGCCCGCCCCGACGCCTCGCTGGCCTGCGCCTGCGGGGACAGGGGACACGGGGCGTGGGGACGTGGGACGGGGGGACACGAGGACACGGGGACGTGGGGACACAGGGGCGTGGGGACACGGGGACACGGGGACGTGGGGACACGAGGACATGGGGACACGTGGCGTGGGGACGTGGGACGGGGGGACACGAGGACACGGGGACGTGGGGACACAGGGGCGTGGGGACATGGGGATGTGGGGACAAAGGGTGTGGGGACACAGGGACGTGGGGACACGGGGACATGGGGACACGGGGACGTGGGGACACGAGGACAGGGGGACAAAATGTGTGGGGACACGGGGACAAAATGTGTGGGGACACGGGGACATGGGGACACAGGGACATGGGGACACGGGGACGTGGGGACACGAGGACATGGGGACACGTGGTGTGGGGACATGGGGATGTGGGGACAAAGGGCGTGGGGACACAGGGACGTGGGGACACGAGGACATGGGGACATGTGGTGTGGGGACACGGGGATGTGGGAACAAAGGGTGTGGGGACACAGGGACGTGGGGACACGAGGACATGGGGACACGGGGACGTGGGGACACGAGTACATGGGGACACATGGTGTGGGGACATGGGGACGTGGGGACACAGGGATGTGGGACACGTGGTGTGGGGACATGGGGATGTAGGGACAAAGGGCGTGGGGACACGGGGACGTGGGGACACAGGGACGCGGGGACACAAGGACATGGGGACACATGGCGTGGGGACATGGGGATGTGGGGACAAAGGGCGTGGGGACACGGGGATGTGGGGACATGGGGACATGTGGTGTGGGGACATGGGGACACGGGGTGTGGGGACACGGGGCGTGGGGACACGGGGATGTGGGGACACGAGGACATGGGGACACGTGGCGTGGGGACACGGGGATGTGGGGACAAAGGGCGTGGGGACACAGGGACGCGGGGACACGAGGACGTGGGGACATGAGGACATGGGGACAAGTGGTGTGGGGACATGGGGATGTGGGGACAAAGGGCGTGGGGACACAGGGATGTGGGGACACGAGGACATGGGGACACGGGGGCGTGGGGACACGGGGGCGTGGGGACATGGGGACACGGGGCATGGGGACACGGGGCGTGGGGACATGGGGACGTGGGGACATGGGGACTTGGGGACACAGGGACGTGGGAACACAAGGACATGGGGACACGTGGTGTGGGGACATGGGGACATGGGGCGTGGGGACATGGGGACGTGGGGACACAGGGCGTGGGGACATGGGGACACGGGGACTTGGGGACACAGGGACGGGGGGACACGAGGACATGGGGACACGAGGACATGGGGACACGTGGCGTGGGGACACAGGGACGTGGGGACACGGGGCGTGGGGACATGGGACGGGGGACACGAGGACACAGGGATGTGGGGGCACAGGGGCGTGAGGACACGGGGCGTGGGGACACGGGGACGTGGGGACACGGGGGCGTGGGGACACAAGGACATTGGGACATGTGGCGTGGGGACACGGGGATGTGGGGACAAAGGGTGTGGGGACACGGGGGCGTGGGGACACAAGGACAGGGGGACAAAGGGTGTGGGGACATGGGGACGTGGGGACACAGGGACATGGGGACACGGGGACGTGGGGACACGAGGACATGGGGACACGTGGTGTGGGGACATGGGGATGTGGGGACAAAGGGCGTGGGGACACAGGGACGTGGGGACACGAGGACATGGCGACACGGGGACGTGGGGACACGAGGACATGGGGACACGTGGTGTGGGGACATGGGGACACGGGGATGTGGGGACACGGGGCGTGGGGACGTGGGACGTGGGGACATGAGGACACGGGGACGTGGGGACACAGGGGCGTGGGGACACGGGAGCGTGAGGACACGAGGACATGGGGAGACGTGGCGTGGGGACACAGGGATGTGGGGACAAAGGGCGTGGGGACACAGGGATGCGGGGACACGAGGACGTGGGGACATGAGGACATGGGGACAAGTGGTGTGGGGACATGGGGATGTGGGGACAAAGGGCGTGGGGACACAGGGACGTGGGGACACGGGGCGTGGGGACGTGGGACGGGGGGACATGAGGACTCGGGGACGTGGGGACACAGGGGTGTGGGGACACGGGGATGTGGGGACATGAGGACATGGGGACATGTGGTGTGGGGACATGGGGACACAGGGCGTGGGGACACGGGGACGTGGGGACACGGGGCACGGGGACATGGGGACTTGGGGACACAGGGACGTGGGAACACAAGGACATGGGGACACGTGGTGTGGGGACATGGGGACACGGGGACGTGGGGACACGGGGACGTGGGGACACGGGGCGTGGGGACATGGGATGGGGGGACACGAGGACACGGGGACTTGGGGACACAGGGACATGGGGACACAGGGACGTGGGGACATGAGCTATGGGGACACAGGGCGTGGGGACACGGGGACTTGGGGACACAGAGACATGGGGACATGGGGACATGGGGCATGGGGACTTGGGACATGGGGACATGGGGCGTGGGGGGACATGGGGGAACCCAGGGATGTGGGGACATAGGGACAGGGGCATGGGGACATGTGACACAAAGAACATGGGGACACATGGGGGGACACGGGGGGACACGGAGACTATGGGGTCACAGGGTGACATGTGGTGACATTGGGTGACCCGTCTCCCCACTGCCCTCCCCCCACCTGGCTAGGGAACCCATGGGAGCCCACACACGTGATGTCACCGCCCTCCCCCCCCGCCGTGATGTCACCCGCGGGTGACGTCACCCCACCTGCAGGCGGTAGCGCTCCCCCCGCAGCCGCTCCTCTTCCACCTCCGCCAGCAGCACCCGCAGGCGTCGCCCCGCTGCCCGCGCCGCCCGGGTCAGCGCTGCCCGTGCCCTGCACCCATGGGTGCCCCACGTCACCCCACGGCACCCGCGGGGTGACCCACGGCACCCGCCGCCCGGCCCGGTGCCACCCACGCCTTGCACCCGTGGACACCCTGGGGGGGGTCCCATGGGACCTGCTGTCACCCTACGGCACCTGTGGGTGCCCCGTGTCATCCCACAGCGCCCATAGGGTGCCCCACGGCATCCAGCAGCACCCATGGGAAAGCCGTGGGGATACCTTGGGGACGCTGTGGGAACACCGGGACAAACTTGGAGCCGCCCTTGGGCCACCCTGGGGCCATCTTAGACCACCCTGGGCCACCCTGAGCCATCCTGGGACCACCCGAGACCACCCTGGGACCATGTTGGACCACCCTGGGGCCACCCCAAGGCACCCCGGGTCACCCTGCAGCCATCCTGGGCCACTGTGGATCACCCTGGGGCCACCGTGGGCCACCCTGGGACCAATCTGGGACCACCCAAGACCACCCTGGGTCACCCTGGGACCATCCAAGACCACCCTGGGTCACCTTGAGCCATGCTGGGACCACCCTGGGACCACTCTGGACCACCGTGGGACCATCCTGGGACTACCCAAGACCACCTTGGACCACCCTGGGTCATCCTGGACCACCCTGGGACCACCCAAGACCACCCTGGGTCACCCTGGACCACCCTGGAACCACCCAAGACCACCCTGGGTCACCTTGAGCCATGCTGGGACCACCCTTGGACCACCCTGGGCCACCCTGGGTCAACCTGAGCCATGCTGGGACTACGCTGGGACCACCCTGGGACCACCCTGGGTCACCCTGGACCACCCTGGGACCACCCAAGACCACCCTGGGTCACTCTGGACCACCCTGGGTCAACCTGAGCCGTGCTGGGACTACGCTGGGACCACCCTGGGACCACGCTGGGACCACCCTGGGACCACCCTGGGTCACCCTGAGACCACCCTGGAACCACCCTGGGACCACCCAAGACCACCCTGGGCCACCCTGAGACCATCTGAGGACCACCTTGGACCACCCTGGGACCACCCAAGAGCACCCTGGATCCCCCGGCTCACCCGGCCTCGCGGTGCAGGAGCTCCTGGAGGTGGAGGCAGCGGGCGCGCAGGGCGGCCTCGGCGGGTCCCAGGGGCACCCCGGGGTGCTGCAGCCGCCCCCGCAGCACCCGCTGCTCCTGCTCCAACCGGGCCCGAGCCCCCGCCGCTTCCCGCGCCCGTGCCCCCGCCGCCGCCAGCGCCCGCCGCAGTTCCTCCGCCTGCACCCGACAGTGGCACCCATGGGGGGTCAGCAGTGCCCACCCACGGCACCCACACAGAACCCGCAGCACCTACAAGTGCACCCATGGCACCCACACCTGCACCCACGGCACCCACACAGCACCCGCGGCACCCACGAGTGCACCCACAGTACCCGCAACTGCACGCACAGCACTCACAACTGCACCCACACCTGCACCCACAGCACCCACAAGTGCACCCACAGCACCCACAAGTGCACCCATGGCACCTACACCTGCACCCACGGCACCCACACAGCACCCGCGGCACCCACGAGTGCACCCACAGTACCCGCAACTGCACCCACAGCACCCGCAGCTGCACCCACAGCACCCACAAGTGCACCCACAGCACCCACAGCTGCACCCACACCAGCACCCACAGCAACCACAAGTACCCCCCCAGCACCCACACCTGGCCCCACAGCACCCACAGCACCCACAAGTGCCCTCCCAGCACCCACAGCACCCATGCAGCACCTGCAGCACCCACACCTGCACCCACGGCACCCACAGTACCCGCAACTGCACCCACAGCACCCACAAGTGCACCCACGGCACCCACACCTGCCCCCACAGCACCCACAGCACCCATGGCACCCACACCTGCACCCACGGCAGCCACAGTACCTGCAACTGCCCCCACAGTGCCCACAAGTGCACCCACACCAGCACGCACAGCACCCACACAGCACCCGTGGCACCCACAGCTGCACCCACGGCACCCACACAGCACCCGCGGCACCCACAAGTGCACCCACAGCACCTACAGAACCTGCAACTGCACCCACAGCACCCACAGCTGCACCCACAGCTGCCCCCCCAGCACCCACAGCTGCACCCACGGCACCCACAGCTGCACCCCCACCAGCACCCACAGCAACCACAAGTACCCCCCCAGCACCCACACCTGCCCCCACAGCACCCACACAGCATCCGCAGCACCCACAGAACCTGCAACTGCACTCACAGCACCCACAGCTGCACCCACACCTGCCCCCACAGCACCCACAAGTACCCCCCCAGCACCCACACCTGCCCCCACAGCACCCGCAACTGCACCCCCAGCACCCCCCCAGCACCCACAGCTGCACCCGCTGCCCCCACAGCACCCGCAACTGCACCCCCAGCACCCCCCCAGCACCCACAAGTACTCCCCCAGCACCCCCGGCACCGCAACTGCACCCCCAGCACCCACACCTGCACCCACCAGTGCCCCCACAGCAGCACCCACAGCTGCTCCCCATGCCCCCATAGGTACCCCACGTCCCCCACCCGTCCCGCTGTACGTCCCCTATAGGTGCCCCTGTGCCCTCCCCACACATTCGCCTACACATCCCTCCATACGTCCCCCCCTCGCCCCCCCCATATCCCCCATAGGCACCCTCGCATCACCCACATGCCCCCCCCCCGTGCCCATAGGTGCCCCCAAACATCCCCCCTCAGATCTCCCATAGGGGCCCTTCTCTCCCTCACATCTCCCCCCTGCATCCCCCCATATATCCCCCACAGGTGCTCCCTATAGGTGCCCACCCCCTCCGCCATAGGTGCTCCCCCCCCCCCCATGTCACCCATAGGTGCCCCTGACCTGGCCTTGTCGCTGGTGCAGGCGTTGCTGCAGCGCCCGGTTGTGCTCCCGCAGTTCCGCCAGCGCCGTCTGCAGCCCCCCGGGGTCTCGGCCCCCCCTGCACCCATAGCCGCTATAGGGGCTGCGGGGGGGGGGTGGGGTGGGCTATGGCGGGGGGGATGTGCCGGAGGGGCTAAAGGGGCTGTGTTGTGGGGACTATAGGGGGGACACTCTGGGGGGCTATAGGGGACAGGTTGTGGGGGGTATAGGGGAGGTACCGTGGGGTCTATAGGGGACACGCTATGGGGTCTATAGGGGACATGCTGTGGGGGCTATAGGGGATGTACCATGGGGTCTATAGGGGACATGACATGGCGGCTATAAGGGATGTACTGTGGGGTCTATAGGGGACAGGCCATGGCATCTATAGGGGACATGCTGTGGGGGCTATATGGGATGGACTGTGGGGTCTATAGGGGACATGCCGTGGGGGCTATAAGGGATGTGCTGTTGGTCTATAGGGGACAGACTGTGGGGTCTATAGGGGACATGCCGTGGGGGCTATATGGGATGTACCGTGGGGTCTATAGGGGACAGGCCATGGGGTCTGTAGGGGACAGGCCGTGGGGGCTATAAGGGATGTACTGTGGGGTCTATAGGGGACACACCACGGCGGCTATAGGTTCTGTGCTGTGAGGGGTAGGGGGGACACACCCTGGGGGCTATAGGGGATGTGCCAATGGGGCTATAGGTGACACACCATAGGAGCTATAGGGGACCCATCATGGGGGCTATAGGGGACAGACCATAGGGCCTGTAGGGGATGCACCATGAGGGTGCCCTATAGAGGACATATAGAGGCCTGCGGGCGTGGCCAGGGAGTGGGCGTGGCCAGGGAGGGGCGGGCACTCACGTGGGGCTGGGTGGGTGGGGCACGTGGGCAGCCATGTCATCGCGCTCCTGCTCCGCCTGCCGCCGGGCATGCTGGGCCGCCGCCACTGCCTGGGGGTGGGGTCGGGATGGACACGCCCCCCCACCGGGAAGCCCCGCCCACCTCATCCCAGCACCCCGACCCACTGCCATAGCCCCACCCCTTTTTTCCCTAGCCCCACCCCCATGTCCATTATTCCCACGCCCATGTCCATTAGCCCCACCCCCTGGCTCTTAGCCCTGCCCCTAGTCTCACATAGCCCCACCCCCGAGGTAACGTAGCCCCACCCCAAACCCTTTAGCCCCACCCCAGCATCCCTTGGCCCTGCCCTCACCCCGCCCACTCCCTTAGCCCCGCCCACCTGCCGCAGCTGCTCCAGCTCCGCCTCCCTGTCACGACGCTGTGACTCCGCCTCCTGTGCCCGGAGCTCCGCCCCTGCCCGGGCGGCACGTGCTGCCTCCAGCTCTGCCCACAGCAGATGCCCCGCCTCCTGGGGGAGGGGCTCTGTCAGGGTGATGCCCCCTAGGAGTGGAAGGGCCACACCCACCCAGCAGGCCCCGCCCCCAGCCCAGGCACCAACCCCTCTCACAGATCCCACCCCCACACAGGCTGAAGCCCCGCCCACCCCTGGATGCCCCACCCACTGTCCTAAGCCTCCACCTTCTTCCTAGGCCACACCCCCTCTAACCACGCCCCTCTTTAGCATCCATCCCTCTCACACTCCACCTCAGCCACGCCCCCTGCCCTGACACTGACCCTGCCAGAGGCCCCACCCCCTGTCAGGCCGTGCCCCCGCCCTGGCCCCGCCCACCTGCTGCTGGCGCAGGCGCTCACAGGCCCGGTCTCGTGCCCGACAGGCTCCGCCCACCCGGGCCTGGGCTCCGCCCACTGCTATCTCCAGCGCCCTCAGGGCCCCGCCTGCTGCCAGGCTCCGCCCCCGCTCCTCCGCCAGGCTCCGCCCCAGCGCCGCCACCTGCTGGGGGCAGGGACAGGCTGTGAGTGACAGCTCCATGCCCCGCCTCCAGGTGACAGATAGTCCCAGGCCCCACCCCAAGGATGACTGACAGCCCCACGCTCCACCCCCATGGTGATGGACGGCCCAAATCCCACCTCGAGGGTGATGGACAGCTCCATGCTCCGCCCATCAAAGTGATGAACACCCCCCATGTCCCACCCACCAGGGTGATGGACAGCCCCATGTCTCACCCACCAAGGTGATGGGTAACTCCATGTCCCACCCACAAGGGTGATGGGCAACCACATGTCCCGCCCACCAGTGTGATGGACAGCCCCATGTCCCGCCCACCAAGGTGATGGACAGCTCCATGTCCCACCACCACGGTGATGGACAGCCCCATGTCCCACCCACCAGAGTGACGGACAGCCCCATGTCCCACCCACCAAGGTGATCGACAGGCCCATGTCCCACCCACCAAGGTGATGGACAGGCCCATGTCCCACCCGCCAAGGTGATGGACAGTCCCATGTCCCACCCACCAAGGTGATGGACAGCCCCATGTCCCGCCCACCAGGGTGATGGGCAACCACATGTCCCACCCACCAGAGTGACGGACAGCCCCATGTCCCGCCCACCAATGTGATGGACAGCCCCATGTCCCACCCACCAGGGTGATGGGCAACGACATGTCCCACCCCCCAAGGTGATGGACAGCCCCATGTCCCGCCCCCCACCAGGCCTGCCCCAGTTCCATAGTGAGGGGCGGGGGCTAGGCTGTGACTGACAGGTGCTGGCCACACCCCTCCCAGCAAAGCCCCGCCCACCTGGCTGCTGAGGTCACGGAGCTCCTCCTCCAGGTCCCGGCGGTACTGTGCCTGGGGGGGGGGGACATGAAGGGGACGGGGGGGGGGGGTGGCAGCACAGGGGACCCAGGGGTCCGGGGATTCGGGGGGGGGACACCCAGCTCCATCCCCCCCCCCCCACTCCCCTGGGACCCCAAGTCCGGGGGGACCCAGACATCCAGGCCCCACACCTTAGGGTCCCATGGGTGGAGGGGGGGGGGGTGACACCTGGGTCCCCTCATTGGGGGGGGGGGGGGAAGATGCCTGGGTCCCTTCCCACGGGGAGGGGGAGGGGAACGGGCGCCTGGGTTCTATTCCCCCGCCCCGTGCCCTAATTCCAGTCCAGGGTCTGGCCTGGGGCCAGTGGGGCCAGTGGGGCCAGGGGAGGGGGCACCCGGACGCCTGGGTCCCCCAGCCAAGTTGGGGGGGGGGCAGGGGGGGCAGCTGAGAGCCTGGATGCCTGGGTCCTCTGGGTGGGGGGGTTCCCCTCAAATGCCTGCATCCCCCCCCCTCCCCCAGAGCCCTGGGTCCCCTCCATTGGGATTGAAGCTTCCCCAGATGCTTGGGTGCCCCCACTGGACACCTGGGTGCCCCCCCCGGATGCCTGGGTGCCCCCCCTGGACACTTGGGTGCCCCCCCTGGATGCCTGGGTGCCCCCCCTGGACACCTGGGTGCCCCCCCCGGACGCCTGGGTGCCCCCCCAGACACTTGGGTGCCCCCCCTGGATGCCTGGGTGCCCCCCCTGGACACCAGGGTGCCCCCCCCCGGACGCCTGGGTGTTCCCCTGGACACTTGGGTGCCCCCCCTGGATGCTTGGGTGTTCCCCTGGACACCTGGGTGGCCCCCCCTGGATGCCTGGGTGCCCCCCCTGGACACCTGGGTGCCCCCCCCGGATGCCTGAATGCCCCCCCTGGACACTTGGGTGCCCCCCCGGATGCCTGGGTGCCCCCCCTGGATGCCTGGGTTCCCCCCCTGGACACCTGGGTCCCACTCACCTGCGCCAGCCTGGTGGGGCCACATTGTCCCCTGTCACCCTCGTCTACCATGGCACAAACTGGGGGGGGGGATCCTGGAACAACAGAGACCCTACAATAACACCCCCCCCCCCAGCAGCAGCAGCACCGGACGCCTGGGTCCCCCCCGACAGCTCTGGATGGACTCGGACGCCTGGGTCCCTTTTTTGGGGAGGGGAGGGGGGGAGTGGGGCAGATGGGGTGGGGGTCCCTAGATGCCTGGGTCCCCTCACCTGCTGCGAATCCGTCCCTGCGATGCCGAGCCTGGAACCGTGGGACCGAGGCGTCCGGGGGCCGGGAACTCCCTGTGCCACCCACGCCGTGGGCACGGGAGGACTCAGGCATCCAGGCACCTCCTTCCCCCAGGCTCTACCCACAGGGCCCAGAGCCCGCCCACCCCCCAGGGCACCCAGATGGGCACCCAGATTTCCGGGGAGATCAGTTCAGCTCCACCAGTTCCAACCTTTGGGCATCGCCACCCGCCCTTGCCGGAGGGACCCGGGCGGCCGGGCACCTCCCTAGGGGACCCAAGCGGCCGGGCACCCCTCGAAGAAGCCGTTGGGATATTCCCTGAATGGTGCGAACCGCAGTGACGTCATACCTTCATATGTGATGTCACAGTGCCAGCTGTGATGCCATAGAGGGAAAGCCCAGGCAGGGAGGGGCCAGGGGGATGGGTGAGGCTGTGGGAGCAGCTGTGATGTCACGGTGCTGGGTATGGCATCGGAGGGAGCGGAGGGCGCAGCAGTGATGTCACTGCTGGGTTTCTATGACTGACCAACGCCGCCATGGGGGGGGAAGGCCCAGGGGGGTCAGGGAACCTTCATGGTGGGTACACAGCTGCACCAGCGGGGTCATTGTGTCATACAAATGGCCGTCCCTGAGGTAATCTGTACAGAATGATGTCAGCGTGGGTCAAAATGGAGAAATACGGGGTGACACAAGTCAACGCAGGTCAACACAGGTTAGCACCAATCAACATGGGTCAACACAGGTCTACACAGGTCAAAATGGAGCAACAGAAAGTGACATGGGTCAACACAGATCAACATGGGTCATCGGATTAAGAAAGCAACACGGATCAACATGGGTCAACACAGATTGGCATGGGTCAACACTGACCAACACGGGTCAAAATGGGTCAACACAGGTCAGCATGGGTGAACACAGGTCAACACTGGATCAACATGGGTCAACATAAATTGACACGGGTCAACACGGATCAACACAGGTCTACATGAGTCAAAATGGAGCACCACAGAGTGACATGGGTCAACATGGGTCACCATGGGTCAACATGGATCAGTACAGAGCAACATGGGTCAACAGGGGTCAACAGGGGTCTACACAGATCAACGTGGTTCAATACAGGTCAACAAACATGGGTCAAAAAGGTTCAAGACTGCATCAACATGGGCCAACACAGATTGACAGGCGTCAACATGGAGTGACAGAGGTCAACATGGATCAGCGCAGGCCTGTACGGGTCAACACAGGGCAACACGGGTCAAAATGGAGCAACACAAAGTGACACGGGTCAGCATAGATCAACATGGATCGATGTGGGTCAACACATGGGTCGCCATGGGTCACCAAACATGGGTCAACACAGACTGACACGGGCCAACACAAATCAACATTGGCCAATGTGGGTCACCATGGGTCAACATTGGCCAACGCAGGTCACCATGGGTCACCGTGGGTCAACAAACATGGGTCAACACAGACAGACACGGGTCAGCATGGGTCCTCATCAGCCAACATCACCCCATCATATGAAACAGCCACTGGATTGCGGCGGGCGGGGCTCTGACACAGCTGTGATGTCACTACAGGGCAATGAATGATGTCAGAGACAGAAAGGAGTCAACACGAGGAGTCACGCCACACCAGGGCCAGGAAGTGACGTCACCAGCGGGCAAGAAGTGACATCCCTCATAGAGCAGGAGGATTATGCCCGACCTGGACCAATCTCTGATGTCACCAAGGGCCCAGGAAATGACATCATCAACTCACCAGGATGGGTGACAGGCCCAGCCCAAGCAGTGAGGTCATCACTAGATGAGGAAGTGATGTCACTGCCGGATGCAGGCCGTGAAGTGACCATCGGGGCAGGCCAGGAGGTGCCACCACCACACTCCCAACAGGCTGTGACATCACCAGCAGACCAACCGCCCCTATGGGGGTGCTATAGGTGCCATAGGGGCTGGGCCAGTTTGTCCCTATGGGGTCTATAGGGGATCCCTGAGCCCATAGAGATCCCTATAGGGGTCTATAGAGGATGCTGGCCCTATAGGGCTCCCCGGGGGGGGGGGGGCTGTCTATAGGGGATCCTGGCCCTATAAGGATTCCTATAGGGATCCCCAGATCATCCCTACGCAATCTATAGGGAGCCCAGACCTTATGGGGAACCCTGTGGAGATCTCCGGGGAATCATGGCCCCCTGGTGATCCCTATGGGCATGTACAGGTCCTCCGGACCCTGTGGGGGTCCCCAGGGGGGTCTATAGGGGATCCAGGCCCTATGGGGATTCCTGTGGGGATCTATGGGGGATCTGGGCCCTATGGGGGTCTATATGAATCAACATAGGGATCTATAAGTGATCGAGGCTCTACAGAGGGTCCAGGCCCTCTGGGGAACCCTATGGGGATCTACAGGGCATCTGGGCCCTATAGAGATCCCTATGGGGATCTATAAGTCATCCAGGATCTGTAGGGCTCTAGAGGGAATCATGACCATATAGGGGTCTGTAGGGGGGATCCAGGCCCTATGGGGAATAGTTTGGGGGGTGGGGGGTGTCTATAAGGCATGAAGGCCCCTATATAGGTCTATAGGAGGACCAGGCTCTACAGGGATCCCTGTGGGACTCCATAGAGGATCCCAGACCTATGGGGAACCCCATAGGGATCTATAAGGCACCCAGGATCTATAGGGGTCTTAGGGGATCCCAGCCCCTGTGGAGACCCCTCTGGGGGTCTAGAGAGGACTGTGACCCTACGGAAGTCTTGCTGGTGGTCTATAGAGGATCATGGCCCTATGGGAGTCTATAGGGCACTGCAGCCTTAACGGGTACCTATGGGGGGGTCTATGGGGGATCCTGGCCCTACTGAGAGCTACGGAGCTCTATAGGGGATCCCAATCCTATGGGGGTCCCTATGGGGGTCTACAGGGCTTCAGAACCTATGGGGGTTCCACAGGGCTTCAGAACCTATGGGGGTTCCTATGGGGGTCTATAGGGGTCTGCAGCCATATGGGTGTCCCTATGGGGGTCTAAAGGGGACTGAAGCCCAACAGGGGTCCTGATGCAGGTCTATAGGGGACTGCAGCCCAGTGACGGTCCTGATGGGCGTCTATAGCGATCCCAGCCCTACGGGGGTCCCTATAGGCATTCATACACTATGGGGGTCCCTATGGAGGTTCACAGGGGATCGTATCCTATGGGGGTCCCTATGGGCATCTATAGGCATTTGTACACTACAGGGGTCCCTATGGGGGTCTATAGGGGATTCCAACCCTACAGGTGTCCCTATGGGGTCTATAGGGGAACCTAATCCTATGGGCGTCCCTATGGGTTCTATAGGGGGTCCCTATGGAGGTCCACAGGGGATCGCAATCCTACGGGGTCCCTATGGGCATCTATAGGCATTTGTACACTATGGGGGTCCTTATGGGGGTCTATAGGGGATCTCAACCCTACAAGGGTCCCTACAGGGTCTATAGGGGATCCCAGCCCTACAGAGGTCCCTATGGGGGTCTATAGGGGATCACAGCACTACAGGTCCCCATGGGGGTCTATAGGGGATCACAGCACTACGGGTCCCTATAGGCATTGGTACACTATGGGGGTCCCTATGGGGTCTATAGGGGATCCCAACCCTACAGGGGTCCCTACAGGGTCTATAGGGGATCCCAACCCTACAGTGGCCCCGATGGGGGTCTATAGGGGATCACTACAGGTCCCTATAGGCATTGGTACACTATGGGGGTCCCTATGGAGGTCCACAGGGGATCCCAATCCTACGGGGGTCCCTATAGGCATTTGTACGCTACAGGGGTCCCTATGGGGTGTATAGGGGAACCCAAACCTACACGGGTCCCTATGGGGTCTATAGCGGATCCTAATCCTATGGGGGTCCCTATGGGGTCTATAGGGGATCCCAACCCTATGGGGATCTCTACAGGGTCTATAGGGGATCCCAACCCTACAGGGGTCCCTATGGGCATTGGTACACTACGGGGGTCCCTATGGGGGTCTATAGGGGATCCCAACCCTACAGGGGGTCCGTATGGGGGTCTATAGGGGATCCCAACCCTACAGGGGTCCCTATGGGCATCTATAGGCATTTGTACACTACGGGGGTCCTTACGGGGGGTCTATGGGGGATCCCAACCCTACGGGGGTCCCTATAGGGATCCATAGGTGACCGCGGCCCTGCGGACACCCCGCGACCCCCCTACGGGTCCCCGCGAGGGGCGTGGCCTCTCCCGCCCCCTCTCTATGGTGCGGGGGCGGCGGGAGGACCGCGCCCGCGTCCCTCTCTATGATCCCGGCTCACTTCCTCTCTTGGCCCCTCCCTCCTCTCCGGAAGTGACGCGAGGAGAGAGAGAAAGACGGAGGCGGGGGGCTACCGGAAGTGGCGGCGGAGGCGCTTCCGGGTGTTGGGGCCGGCGGCGGTTCCGGCGGGCGCGGAGGTGAGTGCGGCCCCGCCCCCGCCCCGCCCCCCCCGGGGTCCCTTTTGGGGGGGGAGGGGTGGGGGATGTCCCCGGGGGGTCGCCACACCCCCCGGTGACGTCCCGCGAGGTGTCCCCACGCTCCCGGGGACGCCCTGTTGAGGTGTCTCCCCAAGCCCCCGTGACGTCATCAGAGCTGCCCCCAGCACCCGGTGACGTCCCGCGAGGTGTCCCCTGGGCCACCGGTGACGTCCTGGTGGCATCTCCACAGCACGTTGATGTCACTGGCCCATGGTGACGTCACGTCGGGTGTCCCCAGCTGCCGGTGGTGGCATCTCCGCACCACGTTGATGTCACCGGCCCATGGTGACATAACATCAGGTGTCCCCAACCCTCGGTGATGCCATGGTGCCATCTCCAGCCCATGTTGATGTCACCAGCCCATGGTGACACCACATCAGGTGTCCCCAACCCTCAGTGATGCCCTGGTGGCATCTCCACACCACATTGATGTCACCAGCCCATGGTGACATCCCTTAGGGTGTCCCCAGCCACCGGTGACATCTTGGTGGCATCTCCACACCATGTTGATGTCACCAGCCCATGGTGACATCACATCAGGTGTCCCCAACCCTCGGTGATGCCCTGGTGGCATCCCATAGCATCCCATAGGGTGTCCCCCACCCTCGGTGATGCCCTGGTGCCATCTCCACACCACGTCGATGTCACCAGCCCACGGTGACATTCCATAGCGTGTCCCCAAACCCCGTTGCTCTTCCCTCAGGTATCTCCAGACCTCACCGACGACCCCGGTCCCCGCCGGCGCCCGTCCCCGCCGCCATGGCGGAGGCCGTCCACTACATCCATCTCCAGAACTTCAGCCGTTCGCTACTGGAGACCCTCAACGGCCAACGTTTGGGCGGCCACTTCTGCGACGTGACGGTTCGTATCCGCGAGGCCACCCTACGAGCCCACCGCTGCGTCTTGGCCGCCGGTAGCCCCTTCTTCCACGACAAGCTCCTCTTGGGTCACTCGGCCATCGAGGTGCCACCCGTTGTCCCCAGCGGAGCCGTACGGCAGCTGGTAGAGTTCATGTACAGCGGTTGCTTGGTGGTGGCCCAGTCGGAAGCTCTGCAGATCCTCACCGCCGCCTCCATCCTCCAGATCAAGACGGTCATCGACGAGTGCACCCAAATCATCTCCCAGAGCCGCGGTCCCAAGGCGTTGCCCCCCGCCCGCCCGCCCCGCCCCGAACCCATCCCGCCGCCCGCCGATCCCCGTCACAAGCCGCTGCCGGTACCGCCGGTACCGTCGGAACCCGACGTTCGATTCGGTCCGAGCGAGCCGGCGCCGAGCTGCCACAGCCGCAAGCAGCGGCAACCGCTGCGGCTCCAGTTGCCGGTTAAGGAGGAGGAAGAGGAGGAGGAGGAAGGGGGAGGCGCCGCCAGCGCCGGTGAGGAAGGTTTCGCCCCACCGCCCTTCGCCGCCGAGGAGCCCCCGTTTTTCGGCGCTCCCGAGGTCTTCGCCGACGCCTTCCTCCCTCCCTGGCCCGGCGAGGACGGGGGCAAGTTCGGGCCAGATTGCAGCCTGGAGGTGCCGGGCCGGGCGCCGGCATTTGGGGCCAAGGCGGCACCGGGTGGCAACGGTTTTGGTTTTGCGCCGCCGCCGCCGCCACCGCCGCCGCCGCTCTACGAGGGGGGCGCGGAGGCAGGGCTAAGCGGTGGGGGTGTCCTCCCGGCCCCCGAGGTGGCCCAGCCCGGCCCCTCGCGCTGTCCCGAGCCCTCCTACCAGTGCGGCCACTGCCAGAAGACCTTTAGCTCCCGGAAGAACTACACCAAACACATGTTCATCCACTCCGGTGAGGGGACACGGCAGTGGGGACACGGTGGGGACAGACGGGGCAGGGGGGGGACACGACACGGGGCTCACCCGGCTCCCCAGGGGACTGCGGGGCCGGAGCAGGTTCCGTGCGGGGGGACGCAATGGGGACGGTGAGGGAGAGGTGGGGACATGGAAGGGTGGGAGGACGTTGCGGGGACAAGGACGGTGCAGTGGGGGAGCGGGGAGATGGGGGGACGGGGACATTGGGATGGGGATGGTGACGTTGGGGGATGGGGGTGTGGAGGGATGGGGACGGGGATGTAACGGGGACCCACATTGACCTGTGTTGACCCGTGTCGCTCCACGTCAATCCATGTTGACACACGTTGCTCCGTGTTGCTCCACGTTGATGTGCGTTGCTCCATGTTGGTCAGTGTTGACTTGTGTCACTCTGTGTTGACCCATGTCACTCTGTGGTGAGCCATGTTGATCTAGTGTTGCCTCATGTTGATCCCTGTTGACCTGTGCTGACCAGTGTTGACCCATGTTGACCTGTGTTGATCCACATTGACCCCTGCTGATCTGTGTTGACCCATGTCACTCTGTGGTGCTCCATTTTGACTCATGTAGACCTGTGTTGATCCGTGTTGACCCGTGTCAATTTATGTTGACCCATGTTGATCCAGTGTTGACCTGTGTTCACCCATGCTGACCTGTGTTGACCCATTTTGACCCGTGTTGGTCAGTGTTGACCCACGCCAATCTGTGTTGACCCATGTTGATCCATGTTGCTTTCTTAATCCGGTGACCCATGTTGATCTATGTTGACCCATGTAGACCTGTGTTGATCCATGTTGACCTGTGTCAATCTATGCCGACCCGTGTCAATCTATGTTGACCCATGTTGATCCAGTGTTGACCTGTGTTGACCCATTTTGACCCGTGTTGGTCAGTGTTGACCCATGCCAATCTGTGTTGATCCATGTTGATCCGTGTTGCTTTCTTAATCCGATGACCCATGTTGATCTATGTTGATCTATGTTGACCCATGTCACTCTCTGTTGTTCCATTTTGACCCATGTAGACCTGTGTTGACCCATGTTGATTGGTGCTAACCTGTGTTGACCTGTGCTAACCAATGTTGACCCATGTTGACCTGTGTTGATCCACGTTGACCCCTGCTGATCTATGTTGACCCATGTCACTCTGTGGTGCTCCGTTTTGACCCATGTAGACCTGTTTTGATCTATGCTCTCCCATGTCATTCTATGTTGACCCATGTTGATCCGTGTTGCTTTGTTAATCCGGTGACCCATGTTGCTCTGTGTTGCTCCATGTCAACCTGTGTTGATCTGTTGACCCACATTGACCTGTGCTGACCTGTGTTGATCCATGTTCACCTGTGAAACCATGTTGACCTGTGTTGATCTGTGTTGACCCATGTTGATCTGCTGACCCATGTTGACCTGTGTTGACCCATGTTAATCCATGTTCACCTGTGGATCCATGTTGACCCATCTTGATCTGTGCTGACCTATGTTGTTCCATGTTGACCCATGTTGCTCCCTGTTACCTGTGTTGACCCACGATGACCCGTGTTGATCCATGTTGACCTGTGTTGACCCTCATTAATGCACGTTACTCCCTTTTGACCCACGTTGATCCATTGACTTGTGTTGATCTATGTTGACTCATGTTGACCCATCTTGATCCACATTGACATGTGTTGACCCATGCTGACCCATTAACTTCTGTTGCTCCATGTTGACCCATGTTGACCCCGTCAACCTGTGTTGCTGCATGTTGCTCCATGTTGACCTGTATTGATCCATGTTGACCCACGTTGACCTCTGTCAACCTGTGTTGCTCCGTGTTGATCCATGTTGACCCACCTTGATCCGTGTTGACCCATATCGATCCGTGTTGACCCATATTGATCCAAGTTGACCCACGGTTGTCTCTCTGTAGGCGAGAAGCCCCACCAGTGCTCCATCTGTTGGCGCTCCTTCTCACTCCGTGACTACCTGCTGAAGCACATGGTGACCCACACGGGCGTCCGCGCCTTCCAGTGCGGCGTCTGCTGCAAACGCTTCACCCAGAAGAGCTCCCTCAATGTCCACATGCGCACCCACCGCCCCGAGCGCTTCCAGTGCCGCCTCTGCACCAAGGGCTTCTCCCACCGTACCCTCCTCGAGCGCCACGCCGCTGCCACCCACCCAGTGCCACCGCCGGGGCCACCGCCGGGGCCGCCACCACCTGAAGCCGGGCTGGCAACGTGGCCAGGCGCTGAGGCTGCGGGTGCTGGCCCCACTCACACGGCATGAGGGTGCCCCGGGGGGTCTTGACACCCCTGAACTGCCTCGGGGGTGGGCTTTGGGGCTCCCCTGTGCCCGTGGACAAGCCCCCGGGCCTGTCTGAGCACCCCAGGGTGAAACCTGGAGGACTGTGACCCCACCCCAGCCATGGACTTGATGCCCTAGATGGACAGACGGAGGGAGGTGGGGTCCATCCCGCTCGGCCCCTCCCAGCGACGTGGTTTCTGTCCCCCCAAACCATGGTGGTGGGGGCGGTTAAACAGACTTGGTGGAGCCGGCGGGTGGTGAAAATCAACACGCGGGCTTTAAGGACCGTTTTAGTGCTGTTATTGCGATTTTTTTCCCTAAAAATTCCCCCCCTCCCCACTGCTTGCCGACATGACATCTCACTTCCTGAATGGTGGATGCCAACCATGGGCTCGTGGCCACCATGGAAGGGCCACAGTAGCCATTGGCCACATCATGTGACCTCCCCAAGTCTTTGTGATGATGACAGGTGCCAACAGGACCAAATTACATCCCCGTGGCCACCACAGACAAGCTGTAGTAGCCACTGGGCCATGTCATGGTTTCTCCCTGAGTCTTTGTGTCTACCTTCAGCCCCAATGCCACCTCTTTTTGCCCACATGGCTTCTCCATGAGCCAATGGGAGGCACCAGTGGAGCAAAACCACATCCCCGTTGGCCACATCATGGGCCCTTCCCAAGTCTTTGTGTTGACAATAGGCACCAGTCTCTGTGGCCATCACAGAAGGGCTGTAGTAGCCACTGGCTGTGTCATGAACCCTTCCCAAGTCTTTGCATTGGTGATGGGCACCAAAAGGGCCAAACCACATCCCCGTGGCTACCACAGAAGGGCTGCGGTAGCTGTTGGCCACGTCATGAGTCCTCCCCAAGTGTTTGTGTCCACGTTTGTCCCCAATCCCGTGGCTTTTTACCTACATGGGTTCCCCACAAGCCAACAATGGGCATTGATGGAGCCAAACCATGTCCCCATGGCCACCACAGAAGGACCACAGAGTCACTGGCCTCATCATGGGTCCTCCCCAAGGCTTTACTTTCACAATGAGCACCAATGGGGCCAAACTACGTCCCCGTGGCCACCATGGAAGGGTTGTAGCAGCCACTGGCCACATCATGACTCCTACTTAAGTCTTTATGTTGACAATGGGTGCCGACAGGGCCAACCCACGGGCACGCGGCCATCACAGAACAGCTGTAATAACCACTGACCACATAATGGATCTTCCCGAAGTCTTTGTATTGACGATGGGCGCCAACAGGGACAAACCACGTCCCCATGGCCACCACAGAAGGGCTGTAGCAGCCATTGACCACGTTATGGATCCTCCGTGAATCTTTCTGTTGACGATGGGCATCAGCAGGTCAAACCACATCCCCATGGTCAGTCACCACAGAAGCACCATCATCTGCTCCACCACCTCCTCCCCTCTCCTTGGGGAGCCCCTCAGAGCCCCCGGTGCATTGCCAGGGCCGGACCGGGCCCCCGCTCAGCTGCGTGGAGGCGGCGGTGGCGAGCGAGGTGGGAGCCGCGGCTGAACGTCTTGGGGCAGTCGGGGCAGCGGTAGGGCTTCTCACCGGTGTGGGTGCGCTGGTGCTCGAGCAGACGGGCGCTCTCACCAAAGCATTTGCCGCACTGGCCGCACTGGAAGGGCTTCTGGCCGCTGTGGAGACGGCGGTGTTGGCTGAGGTTGGAGCTCCAGCCGAAACGTTTGCCACAGGCGCCGCACTCGTAGGGTTTCTCGCCGGTGTGGGTGCGCTGGTGCTGCAGGAGGTTGGAGTTCTGGGTGAAGCTCTTGGCGCAGGCGCCGCACTTGTAGGGCTTCTCGCCGGTGTGGGTGCCCAAATGCCGCATCAGGTGCGAGCTCTGCCCAAAGGCCTTGCCGCACTCGGTGCACTTGTAGGGTTTCTGGGTACTCGGGGGGGGCGTGGGGGGCAGCCCCCAGGGCCAGGCCAGGCCGGGTGATGGGGGCAGCGGTGGTGACGTCACTGGGCTCTCGGAGGCATCCGTCTCTGGGGACTTCACGGTGCCTGTGGGGACATGGAGATGGGCATCACCATGGGGATCCCTAATTGCCCTCCCTGAGCTTCTTAATTGCCCCCAGTATCCCAAATTGATCCCTGGAATGCCCAAATTGATCCCTGGAATGCCCAAATGGCTCCTGAGCTCCCAAATCACCCCTCAACCTCCCTCACTGACCCCCCCGCTGGATCTCCCAAATTACTTCCCAAGCCATATGGTGCTCTCTCAGACCCATATCTCATTTGGAGATGGCCAGGAGAAACATGGAGGTCAGGGATGGACCCGAGTTGGAGCAAGGACCCCTCAGAGGTCCCGTGTGTCCCCCCACCCTGGTGGGACGGAGCTGGGGAAGAGACCCAGGGACGTGGTGGGGCTCCATCCTTGAAGGTCCTCAGACTTCACTGGGAGGAGCCATGAGGAACCTGGATGAGATGGTCCTGCTTTGATCAGCGTTGGACCCCTCTGCTGTCCCATCATGCTTTGCAGTGCCCCCCCCCCCCGTACCCCCTCCCCGGCTGGGCTCACCTCTGTGGGTGCCGGGTACCGTCCCCCCATCCTCATCCCAGGTGTCGGGCGGTTCTTCTGGCTTCTCCATGGTCTGTGGGGAGACACGGGGGGGGGGGGGGAGAGATTTGGGGGGGGTGGGGGTGGGGTGTCAGCACCCACCTCCCCTAAAAAAGGACCCAGGCTTCCAGAGTGGGAAAGGGCGCGGGGGGGGCACCCTCTGCTAGAGCTGGAGAGACTGGGGGGAGCCCTGGATGGGCTGGGGGGGTGGGGGGGCAACCGGGAGGGGTCCTGGGGGGGGTGGACAGAGGTGGAGGTGGGACAAGGGGGATTTGGGGGGGGGGGGGCACTGACTATGGGGGTGTACCGAAGGTGAAGGGGGGGGCGTGAGGGACCTCTGCACCGGGAAGGGGGGGACCCCAAAACGGGGGGGGGGGGGGGGGGCGGGACGGGACCGGGCCGGCATCGGGGGCTCACTGGGGGGAAGGGGCACAGGACGTGAGAAGGGCACCGGGGGGGTGGGGGGCACCCGGAGGGTGGGGGGCAGGACTTGGAGGAAGAGGGACAGCAGTGGGGGGATGCAGGGGGGGCTCCGGGCCGGTCCCGGGGTGTCTTTCCCCGGGGTGCCCCCCCCCCCCCCACACCCCCTCACCTAACAGCCGCGGAGCCGCCTCTGCCCCGCGTCCCCGGAAGCGCTCGGGAACCGCTAGGGGCCGCTCCGCACCGCTCGGAGGACCGCGACTCGATGGTGTTAACCCCCACCGCGCCGCCTTGCCCCGACCCCTTCCAGGCCGGGCGGGGCCCTGCGGTATATTTTGGGGTGCGGGACGTTTTCCCCATTTCGGCAGGTTTTTGCGCCATTTTGGGGCCTCACCCCTCTGTCCCCCAAGGGCTGTGGGGGGCCCCGAGGGGCAGAGTTAAGGGGACGGGGGGGGGTGTCTCCAGGTCCCTGAGGCTGCAGGGGGGCGTCCAGAGCCGAATTTGGGGAGACAGAAGAGGGGGTCCAGAGCCGGAGCGAGGGGTCCGGAGCTGAATTCGGGGGGTCCCCGAGGTGACTCGTGTCCCCACGTGCGTGTGACGAGGCCGGAGCGCTGGTGGTGGCTCCCTGAGGTCCCCGCGGTGATGGGCACAGTGGATTCCCGATGTCCATGTTTTGGGGTCCTTTGGGGTTCCTGGCAGTGGATTTGGTGACAACTGGTGCCCGTTTTGGTGTCCCCAAGGGCTACTTGTGTCACCATGTGTGTGTGACGAGGCCAGAGCGCTGGTGGTGGCTCCCTGAGGTCCCCGCGGTGACGGGCACAGTGAAGGGGATTCCCGATGTCCGTGTTTTGGGGTTCCTGGTGGCGGATTCGGTGACACCTGGCACCCATTTCGGTGTCCCCAAGGGCTACTTGTGTCACCATGTGTGTGCGACGAGGCCGGAGCACTGGCAGTGGCTCCCTGAGGTCCCCGTGGTGACGGGCAGAGTGAAGGAGATTCCCGATGTCTGTGTTTTGGGGTCCTTTGGGGTTCCTGGCAGTGGATTCAGTGACACCCGGCGCCCGTTTCGGTGTCCCCAAGGGCTACTTATGTCCCCGCTGGTGGGTGACGAGGCCGGAGCGTTGGCGAAAACGCTTGCCGCAGTGCGGGCAGGGGAAGGGCTTCTCCCCGGTGTGGATGCGGCGGTGAGCGGCCAGGTGAGAGGCGACGGCGAAAGCTTTGCCACACTCGGCGCAGGCGTGGGGCCGCTCGCCGGTGTGACCGCGCCGGTGCAGAGCCAGCGCCGAGCTCTGGCTAAAGCGTTTGCCGCAGTGGGCGCAGGCGAAAGGTCGCTCGCCGGTGTGCACCCGCCGATGCACCGCCAGGTGCGAGGGCACGGCGAAGGCTTTGCCGCAGTCGGCGCAGGCGTGGGGCCGCTCGCCGGTGTGCAGGCGCCGGTGAAGGCCAAGCGCCGAGCTCTGGCTGAAGCGTTTGCCGCAGTGGGCGCAGGCGAAGGGTCGCTCGCCGGTGTGCACCCGCCGGTGCACCGCCAGCCGGGAGCGGGCGCCGAAGGTCTTACCGCAGTCGCCGCAGCGGTGGCCCTCCGGCGCCGGCGGGGACGTGGGGACGCCACGCTGGTGGCAGGCGGCGTCGGTGGCGTCACGGGTGGGTGGCGTCGGCACCGGGGGTGGTTGCGGAGGGTTGGCGGGGCCGGGAGCTGTGGAGAGAGGGGAGGGTGAGGGGGTACGGGCTGTGGGGATGCTGGGGACACACGGTGTGACGTGGGGGACACATGGAGGGACACGCGAAGGGACATGGGGGACACATGGAGGGACACGGGGTGTGACGTGGGGGACACGTGGAGGGACACACGGTGTAACTTGGGGGACGTGGTGTGATGTGGGGGACGTGGAGGGACAAGGGGACACGCGGAGGGACATGGGGACACGTGGAGGGACATGGGGGACATGCATAGGGACACATGGAGGGACATGGGGGACACACGGAGGGACACAGTGTGACATGGGGGACACATGATGTGATGTGGGGGACATGCAGAGGGACATGGGGGACACGTGGTGTGACATGGGGGACATGCATAGGGACATGCGAAGGGACATGGGGGACACACAGAGGGACACATGGTGTGACATGGGGGATGCGGTATGACATGGGGGACATGCAGAGGGACATGCGAAGGGACATGGGGGACACACAGAGGGACACATGTTGTGACATGGGGGACGCGGTGTGACATGGGGGACATGCAGAGGGGCACACGGACAGACATGGGGGACACGGAGGGACACACAGTGTGACGTGGGGGACACATGGACACGCAGCGTGACATGGGGACACGCAGAGGGACACACGATGTGATGTGGGGAACGTGGTGTGACATGGGGACACATGGAGGGACATGGGGGACACACAGAGATGAGGACATTCAAAGTGACACTGGGACACATGCAGGAGTGACATGGGGGACATTCGGAGTGAGATGGGGACACGGGGGGGCACGCGGTGTGACATGGGGGACACATGAAGGGACATGGGGACATTTGGAGTGACATGGGGATGTGGAGGGACACGTGGTGAGACATGGGGGACATGTGGAGTGACATGAGGATGTGGGGACACAGACAAAGTAACATGGGGACAGGTGGAGAGAGACGGGGGACATTTGGAGTGACATGGGGGGACACGTGAAGGAACATGGGGGACATTTGAAGTGACGTGGGGGGACATGTGGTGTGAGAAGGGGGACACATGGAGGAACATGGGGGAGATACACGGGGACACAGAGGACAGCGCAATGTGAGGGGACACGTGGTGTGACACATGGGGACACGGAGGGACACATGGAGTCACAGGAGGATGGGGGGGACACCTGGCGTGACATGAGGGGGACACACGAGAGGACGTGGGGACACGGGGGATCTGGGGAGACAAGGTGGGGGCGTGAGGACATACGGGGACATGAAGGGACTTTGAGAGACCCGAGGACACACGGGGGACATGGTGGGGACACAAGGGGACACCAGGGCATGTGGAGGGACCTGGGGACACACAGAGAGGTGGCGGGGACACAAGGGGATCCCTGAGGGACATGGGGGGACACGAGGGCACGTGGGGGGACACCAAGGGACACGGGGGGGGACACACACCGAGGGGGATCCGAGGACCTGCAGGGGACATGGAGGGGACCCAGGGGACACTGAGGGACCTGGGGACATGGAGGGGGACAGGAGGGGACCCGGGGGACCGGGGGGGGGACAGGGTGCTCACCAGGGGGGGCGTGGGGGGGACGCCGTCCCAGGGCCACCAGCCCCCAGGGGTCCTCGGCCAGGAACATGGCGCCTGCGGGGACACCACCTTCAGCCAGTGCTCCCAGTAACCCCCAGTGCCCTCACAGTGCTCCCAGTAAACCTCCGTGCTCTCCCAGCACCACCCCCCAGCAGTGCTCCCAGTAACTCCCAGTGCTTCCTGTGACTCCCCCCAGTGTTCCCAGTAACCCCCAGCACTTCTGCTTTCCCCCAGTTGACCTTCCCAGTGCTCCCAGCAACCCTCCTGCAGCACTCCCAGTAACACCCAGTGATCCCAGTAACCCCTTTGCTGACCTCCTCAGTGCTCCCAGTTCTCCCCCACAGCAATCCCAGTCCTCTCCCAGCACTCCCAGTCCCTCCCCAGTGCTCCCAGTTCTGCCTCCCAGCACTCCCAGTACCCCCCCAGCACACCCAGTAACCTCTTGGTGCCCTCCAGTGTTCACCCCACCAGCCTCCCCAGTCCTCCCAGTCCCCCCTTAGCACTCCCAGTCCCTCCCCAGTGCTCCCAGTTCTGCCCCCCAGCACTCCCAGTGATCCCCAGTGTCTACCCCCCCAGCCTCCCAGTCCCCCCTTAGCACTCCCAGTCCCTCCCCAGTGCTCCCAGTTCTGCCCTCCAGCACTCCCAGTGACTCCCAGTATCTACACCCTCAGCCTCCCCCAGCCCTCCCAGTCCCCTTAGCACTCCCAGTCCCTTCCCAGTGCTCCCAGTTCTGCCCCCCAGCACTCCCAGTGCCCCCCAGTGTCTACCCCCTCAGCCTCCCCCAGCCCTCCCAGTCCCCCCTTAGTGCTCCCAGTCCCTCCCCAGTGCTCCCAGTTCTGCCCCTCAGCACTCCCAGTGCCCCCCAGTGTCTACACCCTCAGCCTACCCCAGCCCTCCCAGTCCCCTTAGTGCTCCCAGTCCCTCCCCAGTGCTCCCAGTGCCCCCCCCCCCCCGCACCCAGTACCTCGGGCGGGCCCGGCCCCGAGTCGGGCCGAGCTGGCGGCTGCGGCGGAAAAGGGGATGGGGGGGGGGGCGCGCCCCGCCCGCAGCGGGGGGACCGGGGGGCCGGGAGGCACCGAGGGGGAGGACGACGACCGTGGAGGGACCGGGGGGGACCCGGGGGGAGCCGAGGGCGGCACTGGGGGGGGGGACACACGAACGGGGCGGGTGGGGGGGACGGGCGGTACCGGAGGGGCGGTACTGGGGGGGCCCCGCCCCCCCAGCGGGGTCGGTACCAGGGCCCTGTCGTGGGTGTCCCCAGCCCACGTGGGTGCCAGCACCCCAGGGACACCCGGGAGGGATGTCCCCCTCCCTGGGACGTGTCACCACCCTGGGGACACCTAGGAGGGGTGTCACCATGCCGAGGACACCCAAGTAGGCGTCCCCACCCCAGGGTGGGAGGTGACATGGTGGCTCAGCACCCATAGGTGTCCCCCATCCTCCCCCAGTAGCTCCCAGTTGGGTGCCACATCCCCACTGGTGCGGGGTGGGGACACCCACGGGTGACACAGGCCCTGGGGACACCCGAGAGGCCCCACTGGGCACCCACGGTGGGGTGGGGAGGGGGAGGACACCCCCTCCCCCTCCATGGGCTGGGAATGGGGGACAGGCAGGGAGCCCCCAAACTGGGAACAGAGGAGGAGGGGCTGAACAGGGACACCCCACCCACCCCCAAACTGGGAGTGGGGGAGGGGGAAACCCTTCCCAAACTGGGAATGGAAGAGAGGAAAGCCCTCCTCAAACTGGGAATTGGGGAGAGGACGTGTGTGCACCCCCCCAAACTGTGAATAGGGGAGGGAAATAAACCCGCAAACTGGGAATGGGGAATTGGGAATCACCCCCAAACTGGGAATGGGGGAGGGGAATGGCCCTCCCCCCAAAAATGGCAAAAGGGGACTGGCTGGGGGGAACCCCACAAACTGGGAATAGGGGAGGGGAAAAGCACCCAAGCTGGGAATTGGGGAGTGGGAAACCACCCCAAACTGGGAACAAGGGAAGGGATTCAGACAGACCCCATCTTGTGTCGGGGTAGGCAGGCTCCCCCCAATCCTACTAGCGGGTCATTAAACAGGTCAAAATTTGGGTGTTTTGGGGTGGGATGGGAGACATTTAGCCCCAGTTTGGCCCAGTTTGCCTCCAGTCCACCACCCTACCCCCCCCCAAACACCTGTACAGCCCCCCAGCAACTGTCACCCAGCGTCGGCTTTAAATCAACCTCTCCGGCAGCAAGGCTAAGTATTTTCAAGGTGTTTTTACTCACTTTCACGTGGCTCTGGGGAACCTCAAAGCCCCTTTGGAGACTCTCAGGCTTCTCCTCTGGGGGTGAAATTGGGCATTAAACTGACTGAGAAGCAAAAAGATGGGGCTGAATGAGATGGGTGGGGGGAGGAAAGCGCAGGACGCTTGTGGGTAGCACAGGGGGTGTTGGATGGGGTCGCTGGGGCAGGATGGAGGGCTGAGGGAGCCAAATCGGGGCTGTCTGGGCTAGTCTTGGCATGGTTGAGGTCTAGCTCTGAGGGAGGGTGGTGATTTCAGAGTGACGCCAGGGACTTGGGCCCAGGCCTGGCTCACGCACCACAACCTAGAGCCAGATTCTGGCCTTAGGCCCTTATCCACAACCAGCCCTAACCCTGCGCCTCAACCCAGGCCCAAAGACCAGCCCTTGAGCAGCTCCTTGCCCAGAGCCAGGGCTGAACTCAGGCCCCAGCCCCAGGCTGACGGCCAAGCCCTGGCACAACCATGCTCAGGGTTGGGACTTGGCCTAAGCGGATGCCCAAGCCTTGCCCCAGGCCTACACCCAGGCCCAGCCTAAGGCCAGACCCACATCCTGCTCTGGACCCACATCCAGGCCCACCCCTGCACGGCCATCGATACCCGGTCTGCGTCCTTTCCCCATCCCACTCTTGCCCTGACACTCCTTTGCCCCGGGGGAGGGAGGGAGCTCCCGCCCACCGCAGCCGAACCGGAGTGACTCCGGGCCGGCTCTGGGGGGAGGGAGATGCTGAGGTACTTGCAAAGGTGATTGGTTCGCTGAGCTGTCGATCAGAGCCTCTGCCCCGCCTCCCCACGGACTGTGGATGCCGATTGGCTGAGCGCAACGTCCATCTTTAAAAGGCACCGCCGTCCCTGAGGTGATTCGACCTCTGGTTGGTCCAGCGCCTGCCCGCCCTCTTCGCTCCATGACAACGTGCATCCTCCCAGCCTGGGGGGCGGAGCGCTTGGAAGAAGAGGATTGGATCGATGTGCTGTCAGTCCGCGCTCTCCAGATGCCTATTGGCTTAAAGAGCTGTAGCCTCCACCTACTGAGTGAGCTGATTGGCCCGTTCTCCTTTAACTCGGCCCCCGCGCCGCTCACGTGCCGGCAGCTCCTTCCCGCCCCTCTCCCGCTGCCGTCCTGCCTTCGCCTCCCATTGCCTTTCTGCCCTGTCAATCCCAGGTCGGTCCCGCCTCCGTCAGCGCACAGCGGGCGCTGATTGGCCGCTCCCGGAAGAGGAGGCGGATCCTGCGCGCGCAGCCGGCGGGGGCTCGCCAGTCGCCCGGTGAGGGGGCTGAAGGGGGGCAGCGGCCGCCATGTCGGGCCTGGCGGTGGAGTCGGTGGACGGCCTCGTCGGGAAACGACCGGACTCGTTAGACTTGCTGGAGCGTTGCGGTGTCTGCCGGGAGCGGCTGAGGGCCGAGAGAGAACCGCGACTGCTGCCCTGCCTCCACTCCGTTTGCCGGGAGTGCCTGAGGGCCGCGCCGGGCCCCGCTGCCGCCCCCCCACCCCCCGATGGGCTAGGTGAGGTGAAGAGGGGGCTGGGGCACCTTAACGGGGGGGAGGGAGGTGTGTTAACCGGGGGCGAGGGAGCCCCGCAATAGCGGGGGGGGAAGGAGCCCTATGGGGGCGGGGGGGGGAGAAGAGACCGTGTGAGGCTCAGCTAAAGCGGGGACCGTGCACAGCCATGGTCGGGAGGGTCGTGCAAGGCTGTAGAGGGGTGGGAGGGTGGTCAACTGCGGCAACGGGACCGGGAGCCGTGCAAGGAGAGGGGAAGTGCGTGTGCGCTTGTGTGTGTGTGCGTGTGCAAGGTTGGGGAAGGTGTACGGACGGGTAGGGTGGCACAAACGGCCCTGTGAGGGTGTGAAGAGGGATCAGGGTGGGCTTGGGCGCCTGTGAGGGCGTTTTGAGGGTGGTGTGGGATGGGAGCCGTGCTGAGGAGTGTGAGCGGACCCATGGGTGAAGAAGCTGGGGTGCTGTTGACAGCCTTGGCTTCTCCAGGAGCTCCCTAAATGGGTTATCACGTGTGGGGCTTTAGCTGGATATGGAGTAGCCCATGGGGTCTCCCCAAGCCTCCTGTGCTCGGTGGCCTCCTCCCCTCCTCCAGTTTGTCATACTGGGCATCCCCCAACTGCCCCATGGCTGCTCTGACCCCACCTGCACGTCTGGGTCCTTCCTGCCACGGGGTTGTCCCATCCCAGGGGACACACTCTGACCCCGTTGCCGGCGGTTGTCTCCGCCGCGGCTCCTTGTCGCCATCTCTGCACCCCTCCACCTCTGCGGGGAGGCTTCTGGGGAGATCAAAAGCGCCACATCCTCTCGTCACCGCCAGCGGGAGATGGCATCTCAACCGTCGCTGCGCCGCCTCCCATGGTGACGAGGAGGAGGAAGTCTAAATCAGCGGCTGTTGTGAAGGTGGATGATGGAGCTGAGCGAGACACAGTGGCTGTGGACGTTTGCGGTGGATATTGGGAGAAATTTCCTTAACCGGCGTTTTGGCTGGAAAAAGCCATCGGTGACCTGGGTCAATGCTGGACCTGCTTCAAGAGCAGGGACCCCCCCGAGGTGCTGTCCCCTCTGTGATGACATCGGGGACAGCCCTGGGGCCATGGTGGGGCTCCAGTTTTGGAGGTCTCCAAGATCTGCACAACACCATCAGGACCCAGGATCTTCTGGTTTCTTCCTTCTCCTCTGGAGCGCTTTAGCAGCCCACCCTGCTAACAAGCTGTCCTGTTTTTGCCAGGCACAAGGCACCGTGCGGGTCCATGAGAGGACTCTAGTGACAAATGGTAGTGACCAGGGTTTGGGGTGACACTGGGCCCCCCCTGACACCCTCCACCGCTCCCCTTCCTGCAGTGATCGACTGCCCCATCTGCAAACACCAATGTCACCTGAAGGATGTCGTGGAGAACTACTTTCTGAGGGACAGAGGGGCTGAGGCAGCTGCCACCAGCCAGGGGTCGAGTCAGGTAACGCATCGTTAATGCTTAATTAACGATTAATTAGGGTGAATTGAGCTCCTGGTGGCTGGGTGAGCCCAGTGTCCCCACGCCGTGTCTCTTGCCCCCCAGTGCTGCACGAGCTGCGAGGACAATGCGCCAGCCACCAGCTACTGCGTGGAGTGCTCGGAGCCGCTCTGCGAGACCTGCGTGGAGGCCCACCAGCGGGTCAAGTACACCAAGGACCACACGGTCCGGGCCACAGGTCCGTCCTTGTCACCATCCTTGTCACCGCGCTGTCACCACCCTTTCCGACGCGATGACCTTGTGGCCGGCGCATCCCTGGGCGCGTCTGGAGGTGCTGCTGCGGTGGCCGTGCCTGTCCCACAGGGACACCTACTCTGCCAGCGGGTCCCATTGGGTGCCGGTGACGTCGTGGTGGCATCACGGTGATCTCGCACCGCATTTCCCGCAGGCAGCGGCAAGGCGAAGGAGGGGGAGCGCGCCGTGTACTGCTCTGTGCACAAGCACGAGCCGCTGGTGCTCTTCTGTGACACGTGCGACACGCTCACCTGCCGTGACTGCCAGCTCAACGCCCACAAGGACCACAAGTGAGTGAGCATCGACAGTAACTACGTTAAAAATTGATTTTTTTTTTTTTTTTTTATGGCTAATTATCGCTTGAATCGGTTATCCTGCTCGGTAGCCCTTAAAAACAGTGGTTTGGGGCAAGTTAGATAACTAAACAAATTTATTTATTGACTGAAAAGGTCGTCTGGGCACCTCATCAGTGAGGCCCTGTGGTATCTTAAAGGTGCTTTTAGTGAATATCTAAGAAGGTACATAACTAATTAAACTGATTAACAAGTTATTGAAAAAGAACTGAAATTAGCCTACAGGCTAATTATTCTTGTCAATTAGTTATTGATTTTAAAAATGAAGCTTATTAGTTATTAGTTGGCCAACTACTGAAGGGATTGACCAAGTAGGGCGTTAATTTTGGTTAATTTTAATTTTTAACCAAATAGGCATGTTATGTGATTATTTCCTTTGTTAATTAGTGGACTGGTTGGTTTGAAGGGCTTAAATTACTTTTAGTTTTTAAGGAACTGGAAATATGTAATTTGCTAGTCATGAAATTTAATTTACATTCTCAGTTATTTCAATTAGCTTGATTTTTTTTTAATTGATTTTTAATTGTTGTGTGGTTTTTTTAAATAGCCTGGTTTTGCTGTCAGATTGGTTAAATTTCGTAGTTGAATCGATAATTAATTTGATTCATTATCTGATTATCTGAGTAGGTACCTAGTTAGATTACTTACCTGATTGATTATTTATATTAAAGGCATTTTTGATTCATAAGATCTAATTCAGTTAGTGTAAGTAACTACTGAAATTAAAGTTTTGTGGCTGATGAGTTTATTAGCTCAGCCAGCAATTTGACCCAAATTAATTTGATTATCAATGGTTAATGAGGAAGTTAGATAAGTATTGAGCAGGTTAACTCATTCAAGTTGGTTCCTTTCTCCAGTGACTCCAGGAGTTGGGGGGGCTATTTTGGGCCCCGCACCATGGGTTGCTGGTGTAGGGGGCTGCACCCGTCGGGCTGTTTTGGGGCTCGCAGCCCCCCCCCCAGCCCCACTGCAACTCCCTATACCCCCTGCCCCCACAGGTACCAGTTTCTGGAAGATGCGGTGAGGAACCAGCGCAAGATGCTGGCGACGCTGGTGAAGCGCCTAGGCGACAAACACGCCAACCTGCAGCGCTCCACCAAGGAAGTGCGCAACTTGTACGTGCCCCATCTGCCCCCCCTGGGGGGAATTATCTGCCCCTGACAGGGGCATTTACCCCCCCTCACCCCTTCCCTTCTCTGCCGGCAGCATTCGTCAGGTGACGGACGTACAGAAGCGGGTGCAGGTGGATGTGAAGATGGCCATCCTCCAGATCATGAAGGAGCTCAACAAGCGTGGCAAGGTGCTGGTGAGCGATGCCCAGGTGAGCCCGGTGGTGATGTGGTGCCAGCCAGCGTTTCCCCTGTCACCATCCCTCTGCCCTGAGGTGGCGTTGTCCCTTTCCTTGCAGAGGGTGACGGAGGGGCAGCAGGAGAAGCTGGAGCGGCAGCACTGGGCCATGACCAAGCTGCAGCGGCACCAGGAACACATCCTCCGCTTCGCCTCCTGGGCCCTGGAGAGCGACAACAGCACCGCTCTGCTGCTCTCCAAGAAGCTGGTGAGCTGCCAAGGGGCCTAAACCCCCTCTCAGACCCCCCTAAACCCATCACCTTGGGCAGGGAACCCTCTGGGACGGATAGTTTGGGGCCATTGGTTCCCCTGTCACTGTGACTCTGCTGTCTTGGACTGGTGGGGAAGCAGGTGCTGGAGAGTGAAGCCAAGCCCCAGGCTGTGCTGTGTCTTGGCCTGGGGTCTGGTTTCCTCTAGGTTCCCTGTTTTGGGGGGATGTCAGGTGAAGTGGGGTCAGAAGACGGTCTCCTGAGGGGTGGTTTGCCCCCAACTCCCCCTCAGCTTCCCCAGGGTGCCCCATGTCCCCTCCTCCCTCCCCATCGTTGTCCCCAGGGTGCTTTAGTGGGGTCCCTAGGATATGCTGGGTCCTCTGGGGGTTCCCATGCTGTAATGGGAGCCCGCCAGCCAGGGGGTTATCCACAGCAGGTCCCCTCAGAGTCCCTGTGATGTGACGGGTGCCACATCAGGTTCCCTTGGGGTCCTGCAGTAGGTCCCATTGCAGTCCCCATGGTGTTATGGGTGCTGCAGCAGGTCCCCTTGGGGTCCCTGTAGCATGGTGGCTGCCCCAGGGTGCTGCCACGTGTTCCCTCAGGGTCCCTGGGACACAGTGGGTGCACCAGGGTGCTGTCCTCAGTCCCCTCGAGGTCACCATGATGTGACGGGTGCCCTCGGGGTGCTGCCACATGTCTCCTCAGGGTCCCTATGGTGTGGTGAATGCCCCTGTGGTGCTGAAACGTGTCTCCTTGGGGTCCCTGTGATGTGACAAGTGTCCCCAGGGTGCTGCTATGTTGTCTCCTTGGGGTCTCTGAGTTGTGACAGCTGTCCATGGGGCACTGCCATGTGTCTTCTTGGGGTCCCTGTGATATGATGGGTGTCTCTGGGGTGCTGCCACATGTCCCCTTGGAGTCCGTGCATTGTGATAGCTGTCCCTGGGGCACTGCCACGTGTCCCCTCGGGGTCCCTGTGACGTGACAAGTGTCCCTGGGGTGCTGTCATGCATCCTGTCAGGGTCCCCATGATATGATGGGTGTCTCTGGGATGCTGCCACATGTCCCCCCTGGGTCTCCACCCTGTGACACCCACCCCTGGGATGCTGTCACACGCATCCACCCCGAGGTCCCTGCGTTGTGACAAGCACCCCCCTGCAATCCCCCTCCCAGATCTGCTTCCAGCTCCACCGTGCCCTCAAGATGATCGTGGACCCCGTGGAGCCGCAGGGTGACATGAAGTTCCAGTGGGACCTTAATGCCTGGACCAAGAGTGCTGAGAGCTTTGGTGAGGCCTCGGGGAGGGGACACCCCTGGGGACACCAGGGCCCCCCTCCGACATGCCTCGCCTCCCTCGCAGGCACCATCATCTCAGAGCGGAGCCTCCCTCCGCCATCCCTCAGCCCCCAGCTACCGGCCGCCAGCCCCCGTGGCCCCAGCCCTGCTGCAGGTGCCTTGCAGGTACCTCCAGGGGGGCAGAGGGGTACGTTTTTTTGAGGGGTCCCGCACCCATGGGTGCCCCCCTAGTAATGGACACCCCCCCATCTCTCTTCTCCAGGGGCCCCTGCAAGCCACAGTGGTGAGCAAAGGGCAATACGCTCCCAGTCCCCTCCTGCAGCCCCCCACGGGACCCCAAATCAGAGCTGAGGAGGGGCAGGGGACCCCCAGCGTCCCACAGAGCGGTGGGTTGGGGCTGGGGATGCCCACCCTGCCTCAGTTTCCCCTGGGGACAGAGGGGCTAGGCTGTCCCGAACTGTCCCCCCCGCACCTTTACCCGCAGACGGCCGAGAGCCCTGAGGACATGGCTGCAGTCACAGAGCTTGGTGAGTGGGGGGTGACACGGGGTGGGGGGGCCCTGGTGGGGAGGGAGGAGGAGGAGGATGAGGCAGGGAGGAAGGCCCCTGATGTGGGTTTTTCTCAGCAGCCAACGGCCCCCCTGAAGCTGCTGTCACAGGAGTGAAGAGGTGAGCGTGGGGGGAACCCCTTGTCCCTAGGGATCTGCTGGCCTTTGTCACCCTGTGCCTTGGTGGGTGGCTTTGGACCCCCCCCACGTAGCTGTCCTGTGTCATCCCATACCCGGGACCCCTGTCACACTGTCCCCAGGGGTGACTTGGACAGCACTGTCCGTTGTCACCCCCTACCTGGGACCTCCTTTCCTTGTCACCCCACACCAGGGACCCTGTCCCTTGTCACCCCATGTCCAGGGGGTGGCAGGGACACCCTCTCACCCCGTACTTGGGGTTCCCCCCACCCTTGTCACCTCATACCCAGAGGTGGCCACAATCCCCCATGTCTGCTGTCACTCCATACCCAGGCGTGGAGGACAGGGGACAGGGCCACCGTGTCCCTGTCCATCGTCCCTGGGTAGTGGGTCTCCATCCCAGGAGGTCTCCCAGCTGGGAGGAACCCAGTTTTGGGGCTTGGGAGGCTGCCTGGGGCCCCCAAGGTGTTCTGACGACCTCATTATACAGGAGAGCACATGTTAATCCTCCTGGGGAGGAGGAGAAGTTCGTTAAGAAGCTGGTCATTAAGCGGTAATGATGAGGGCTCGGTGGTGGGGGTGAGGGGGGAGTTAAGGCACCTCCATTCTGACAGTGAGTTGAGGGGGTGGAAGATGGAGCCCCGGGCCTGGGGTAACCCTGTCCCTTGTGCCTGGGGACAACCAGGACGCTCCCCACGCTCCCCTGACCCTTGTCACCTCTGTCCAGGGGCAACTGCGAGCCCCCCCTCCCATCCCTTGTCACCCCCTTTCCTGAGGGTCCCTTGTCTGGGATGTCCTTGTCCCCTGTCACTCTGTTTCTGGGGTCCGTCCCCCCCTTCTTGTCCCCTGTACCAGGGAATGGCTGGGTCCCTGTGTGCCAGGGGGTGGCCAGGACCCCCCTGTCCCTTGTCACCCTGTACCCAATGCTCCTCTGAGCCTCGTCACTCTGTTCCTGGGGTCCCCCCCATCTTGTCCCCCTGTGCCAGGGGCTGGCCAGGGTCCCCCCATCCCTTGTTCCCTTTGTAGTGTGGGGTCACTGGGGGCCCTCCCTGTTGGCACCCCCCTCCTGAAGGGACCAGGGACTGCCAGCACCCCAAACCCCAAGGAAATCTACCCAGGAGGGTTGAGGGGGCTCCCCAAAATCCTGACACCCCCCCATGCCCCCCAGGAGCCGCCCCCCCGGGGGCCCGGTGAGCACCCTCCTCCGCAAGGTGCCGCGGGTCAGCCTGGAGCGGCTGGACCTGGATCTGTCGGGGGCGGCGCAGCCCCCCGTCTTCCGCGTCTTCCCCGGCACTTCGGCCGAGGATTTCAGCCTCATCGTCATCGAGCGGGGGGCGCAGCCGCGGCTCCCCGTCCCCTTCACTGTCAAGGTGGGTGTCCCTCTGTCTGTCCCCACTGCTCTCCCCATCTGTCTGTCTCACCCCTTTCTCTCCCCTTGCAGGTGGAGCAGCAGGAGGCGGCCATCGGGGATACTCAGGACACCAAGCCGGTGGGGCTGCTTCCCGAGCACCCTGGGGTGCTGGGACCCCCCGGAGCCTTGTTGGGGCTGGGATCAGCCCCCCCGGGAGCCCCCCCTATCCCCGGGGTCTCCTGTTGCCGTGTCTGCTGCCAGGCCGGTGCCGTGGTGATGTGTGACCTCTGCGAGCGCTGCTACCACCTCGATTGTCACCTCCCTGCCCTCCAGGAGGTCCCTAGGTATGCCTGGTCCCCGGGATCCACTGGGCAGCCTGGGATCTGCTGCCCCATGTCACCTCCCCGGGTCGCCCTACGTCCCTGGGATCCACTGATCTCTTGTCCCTGAGGGTCGCTGCTCCCCCTGTCCCCTTGGGGATCCTCTGGCACTGCTTGATCCCCCAGGATCTGCTGCTGCCCCCTGGGATCCCCCTTGCTGGGGGTTACTGCCCCTTGGCATCGTGGGCATGGGGAGGATCTTGGGGATCTGCTGCTCCCCAGATCTTCAGGGATCACCCAGAGCCACCAGATCTTTGGGGTCGGCTGATCTCTCGCAGGATCTACTCATCTCCCGTTGAATCTACTGCTTCCTTGTCCCAGGACAGGGGTGGAATTGCTGCCACCCCTCCCGATTCCTTGGCGGGGGATCCTCTGGTGCCACTAGATTCCTTGAGTGATCACTGGCCTCTGGGATCCACCTGCTCTCCCACTTCAGATCCAGTTCTTCCCCAACCCAGAGGTCCTTGGCTTCTGCTGGAGCTTTGGGAGCTCCTTGACCCTCGTCCACATCTCTCGTTTGGGATCTGCTGATGTCTTTTGGGATCCACTGATCCCTCATCTGAAGGAGTTGCTGCCACCCAGGTTTTCTGGTCCTTGGTTGCTACTGGATCCCCAGGATTTGCTGTTTGGTTGTTTTTTGTGTTTTCTTTTTTTTTTTTCCCTGGGATCTTCCATCCCCATGGACCAGGCCAGCTCTCTCAGATCCACACAGGGACCACCTCATGATCCCTGGAGATCCGGTCTCGATCCTTGTAGAGGTCCGGCTGTTGACCACAGAGCCCTGGGGGTCTGCTTTCAGCTATCCATAGAGGGAGGGATCCATCTCTCAAGCCCAGATCCTCTGGGATCTCCTGGCCCTCATCTGCATTAGGATCTACCTGTTGATCCCAAATCCTGTGGGAACCCATGGTGTCTGAGCCCCATGGGGCTCTACTCCTCCATCCGTGACCCTCCTGGATCCCTTGTAGGTCCTCAGTCCACCTGGGGACCTACACAGCAACTCGGATCCCTTGGGGATCTACTCCTCTGAGCATTGATCTCGGACCAATTGGGACCTCTTTGATCCCTGGGGAGCTGGTATCCCCCTCTCCATTGCGGACCCCACCCCATGATCCTTGGCTGCTTGGCCCTGATCCGTGTGGGAATTGCCCTGCTGATCCAAAATCTTGTGGGATCCACTGTCCCCGATCCTTGTGGCTGCTCATCTCCTTGATCCCAGACACCTGGGGACCTTTGGGCCCCAGTCCTGGGGGGGGGGGGGCTCTGCCCACACCGCAGGGAACAAGCCGAGAGGGAGACACCCGATCCCTCAACCCGATCCCTTTGCTCGATCCCACAGCCCTGAGTGGAGGTGTTTGCTGTGCCAGGACCTGCCACCCCCCAGCGAGGACGTCGCCGACGGCTTCGAGGAGGGGCTGCCCCACAAACTCTGCCCCCAGGACCAGCAGGTATGTATGGGGGGCGTGTGTGTGTGTTTTGGGGGGAGATCAGGGGATCCGGTGGTGCATGAAGGGATCGAGGGATCTCTTTACATCCCTGCAGAAATGTGAGTACGTGCTGCTGGAGCTGCTTTGCCACGAGCCCTGCCGGCCCCTCCACCGCCTCTCCAGCTCCCCGGTGAGTCCCGTGGCGCAGAGGCAGGGGATCCAAGGAAGGTGGGGAGGGGGGGTAGGAATTCCTCACACCCCTCTCCCCAGGAGCACCACGACGCCATCGACCTGACCCTCATCCGTGCCAAGCTGCAGCAGAAGCTCACCCCCTACTACCGCTGCCCCGAGGAGTTCGCCCACGACGTCTGGAGGATGATCCAGCAATTCAGCCGCCTCACCGAGGTGCCGGGTGCCCCCCGGGTGGGTTTCTGGGGGGCCGGGGGGGCGTATCCAGCCCCCCCCTCATCCCTATTTCCCCCCACCGCCTCGTCTCCCCAGGACAAGGCGGACGTTCAGTCCATCCTGGGCTTGCAGCGGTTCTTCGAGGCCCGGCTCAGCGCCGCCTTCGGTGACCGCAAGTTCTCTTCTGCCCTCCTCCTCAAACCCGTCATCCCCCTGGATGAGGCCGAAGGCTCCCCATCCCCCCCCGCCGGCCCTCTGGGGCCCTGATGCCCTCCCTGGGTGGGTGGGGGGGGAGGATAGCGGAGCTGGATCCTGCCCCGGTGCCCCCAAAGACCGTGAGGAGGGACGGGGCTGGGGGTGTCCCTGTCCCTACCTCACCCCCCACCCACAGCGGCTGTCCCCGTCCCCCCCGTGGGGGTGTCCCCATCTAGCAGAGAAATAAAGCCATCTTCTTGGCCTCCTGGATCTTTTCCCTTGTCTTGGGGGTGGATCTAGCCCCTCAGCCCCCCCATTTTTGCCTTCGCCTGATGCCCCCCCTTCCCCTGTGAGGCTGGAGAGGGGCTGAAGCTAGACTGGGAGCTGCTGGGAGGGTTGTTGCTGGCCATACTGAGTCCTGCGAGGGGGGAGACCGGTCCCAGTATGGTCCCGCTGGAGGTTCTGGCGGGGGGGGGGGGTGGGGGAACTGGTCCCAGTAGGGCCCCTCCTTCCGCCCCCACCCCGTGGCTGATAAGGGAGCAACGCCCCTGATAAAGATGGCGGCGCCCACGAGAAAGATGGCGGCGCCCACTGGGGGACAGTAAAGGCCCTCTCACCGGCACCCGTACCGCAGGGCTGGGCCGGTGGCTCAAGCTCCTCCCCCTTGCCAGGATTGGTTGGTGGAAGTAGGGAGGAATCCGGAAAGAGCCGAAGACTTCCGGAAAGAGCCGAGTTTCGAGGAGGCGGGTGTGTGTGGGGGACTTCCGGGAATAGCCGACGCTTTCGGGTGAGACCCGAAGGGAGCGGGGAGGGGAGGAGAAGGCGGTGCCGGAAAGAGCTGAACGGTTTCCGAAAGCAGCCGAAAGCCCTCCGAAGAGTAACCGAAGGCGGCCAGCCCCCTCTCCTTCCGGAGAAACCCGAGGCCCCTCTCCGGAAACAGCCGAACCGGCGGGTTTTTTTCCGGAAAGAGCCGACGCTGCTCGGGAAAGAGCTCGGCAGCACTCGGCGCTTTCCGGAGAGACCCGAGGCGAGGCGGGACTCATAGAACCCACCCCCTTTCCGGAAGAACCCGAAGTGTCTCCGGAAAGAGCCGAAAGCTCTTCCGGAAAGAGCCGAAGCGGCGGCGGACGACCCCCCCCCGGAACGAGTCGTTCTCCTTCCGGAAAAAGCCGAAGCGCTGTTCGGCTCCCGCCCGAGCCCTCTCCGGAAAACCCCGAAGCGTCTCCGAATCCCCCGCCCCCTTCCGGAGAGCCCCGAAGCTCCTTCCGGAGAGTCCCGAAGCGTTTCCGGAAGTTGCCGAGCGGCGCCGGTCGTCGCCGATCCTCCGTCGCCTCAGAACCTCCGTCGTTCTCCGGCTCCCCCGCCGTCCGCCCCCCCTTTTCCCCGCCGGGGGGGGCCCAGCCCGGCTCCCGCCGCCGCCGGGCCCGGTCCGGCCCCCTCCCCGCCGGCCCCCGGCCCGGTTCGGCCCGGCAGGATGATCAAGCTCTTCTCGCTGAAGCAACAGAAGAAGGAGGAGGAATCGGCGGGCGGCACCAAGGGCACCAGCAAAAAGGCCTCGGCCGCCCAGCTTCGCATCCAGAAAGGTGACCGGCCCCCCCCAACACCCCCCAGCCTTCCCCGGTACCCGTCGGGACCGGACCGGCCGTTGGGGGGTGGGGGGCTGGGCCTAGTGAGGCCCAACGGGAGGGGAGCGGGGCCCGGTGGGGCCTAAGCGGGGAGCACGTACTGGTCCCGGTATGGCCCCGGTGGGGGGGGAACGTACTGGTCCCGGTAAGGCCGTGTACTGGTCCTGGTAGAGCCCAGGTGAAGGGGAACGTGTTGGTCCTGGTAGGGCCATGTACTGGTCCTAGTAAGGCTCCAGTAAGGGGGAATGTACTGGTCCTAGTAGGGCCACATACTGGTCCCAGTAAGGCCCCGGTGGGGGGCAGTGTACTGGTCCCAGTAAGGCTCCGATGGGAGGAACATACTGGTCCCGGTAGGGCCATGTACTGGTCCCAGTAAGGCCCCGGTGGGGGGCAGTGTACTGGTCCCAGTAAGGCCCCGGTGGGGGACAATGTACTGGTCCCAGTAAGGCCCCGGTGGGGTGGAATGTACTGGTCCTAGTAAGGCTCTGGTAGGGGGAATGTTCTGATCCTAGCAGGGCTACATACTGGTCCCAGTAGGGCCCCGGTGGGGGGGAATGTACTGGTCCCAGTAAGGCCCCAGTGGGGGGGCAATGTACTGGTCCCAGTAGGGCTCTGGTGGGGGGGGAATGTACTGGCCCCCAGTAGGGCCACACTGGGCCTGGGATGACCCAGCCTGGAGGGTGGGCTCGGGGTGGCCCCAGCCCCGTGTCCGTGTCCCTCTCCAACTCACCTCTTTGTCCCTGGGTGTCACCCGTGTCGTCCCGTCCCCCCCCCAAGACATCAACGAGCTGAACCTGCCCAAGACGTGTGAGATCGACTTCTCCGACCAGGACGACCTGCTGCACTTCCGCCTCCTCATCTGCCCCGACGAGGTGGGGTCCCCCCGTCACCCCCCTGTCCCCTTGTCACCCTCTTGGGTGTCCCCCCCACTCCCCAAATCCTGCCCCCAGGGGCCTATGTCCCACCCTGGAATCCCCCGTTCCTTTTGTCCCCTCCTGTCCCCGTGTGTCCTCCTGGCTCTCCGCATCCCCCACCTGCTCCCTGTCTCTTCCCCCTGTCCCCTCGTGTCATTTCAGGGTCCCTACCCATCCCTGTGCTGTCCTCGTGTCCCCACTGGGACCTCCCGTTCCCCTCTGTCACCCCTGTGTCCCCTCCGAAGACCTTCGTGTCCTTTGGGGTTCCCCTGTGCCCCCCCTCTTTCCCTACGGGTCTTGCCCATTTCCCCATCCTTCCCCTGTCCCCCTCTTTGTCCCTCCTTGTCTCTTGGGGTCCCCCCGATGTCCCTTGTGTCCCCTCCGTGTCCCCACCCCTGGTGACGTCTGTCTCTCCCACAGGGCTTCTACAAGGGAGGGAAATTCGTCTTCAGTTTTAAGGTCAGTCCTGCACCTGGAGGGGGGGGAAATTCCGTGGCCACCAACACCCATCCTGGGGCCACCAAGATGGGACCGATGGCCACGTGGCTGCTCCCGGGGCTGGGGGTGGCAGCAGTGGGGTGGTGGCCACCAAGGTGGGACCTGCAGCCACCAGGGTGGGACGCACAGTCATGAACTTGTCTTATGGGTGGGAGCAGGAGGCAGGCGGCCACTGAAACCTGACCTGTGGCCACTAGAAGATGACCAGCCGTGACTTGTGGCCACCATATGGGTTGGGATTGGGATCAGGGATTGGTGGCCACCAAGGTGTGACCGGTAGCCAAGTGTCCACCCTGTGGGTTGGGGTAGCGGCTGGTGGCCACCAAGACATGACTAGTGGCCATGTGTCCACTCTGTATATTGGAGGTGCGGTGGGGGGACTTGGTGGCCACCAGGACATGACCAGGCCGCATGTCTGTCTCTGTGGCTTGATGATGGGACCTAGGGGTTGGTGACCACTAAGATGTGACTGTTGGCTGCGTCTGTTGTGTGATTTGAGGTAGGGACAAGAAACTGGTGGCCACCAAGATGTGACCTGTGGCCACCGAGACGTGACAAGCAGCCACATGTCCTCACTGAGGGTTGGGGGCAGGGTCTAGAGGCTGGTGGCCACCACCGTGAAACCAGTGACCACCAAGACATGACTAGAAACCAGGTGTCCACACTGTGGATTGGGGTGGGGGCTAGTGGCCACCAAGACGTGGCCGGTGGCCACAAGGGGGGGGGGGCCGAGCCGTGACACTGTGCCCACTCCCCCCACCCCTTCCCAGGTCGGCCAGGGCTACCCCCACGACCCGCCGAAGGTGAAGTGTGAGACGATGGTTTATCACCCCAACATCGACCTGGAGGGCAACGTCTGCCTCAACATCCTCAGGTGGGCCACTGCCACCTCCGAGGTGGCCACTGCCCCATCCGAGGTGGCCACTGCCGTATCCGGGGTGGCCACAGTTGGATCTAGGTCCCCATCTGCCCCCGGATACCCGGCAGGGTGGGACAAGGGGGCAAACGGTTGCCCTGTGCACCTTGAGTGTGGGCACAGGGTGGCCCCAGTCACCTTGGGGTGGCCACGGCCACCGCTGTGGTGGCCCCAGTGTCCCCCCTGACACCCGGCTCTGTCCCCAGAGAGGACTGGAAGCCCGTCCTGACGATAAACTCCATCATCTACGGCCTGCAGTACCTCTTCCTGGTGAGTACCGCTGGGGTACAAGCCCCTGTGGGTGGGGGGCACCCATCGTGGCTCTAGGGTGGCCCTTGGGGGGCAGCCGGTGGCCTTGGGACACATCCTAGGCACCCTTGGTGGCCTTGGGACACATCCTAGGCACATTTGGTGGCCTTGGGACACCTCCTGGGTGCACCTGGTGGCCTTGGGACACCTCCTGGGTGCACCTAGTGGCCTTGGGACAAGTCCTAGGCACCCTTGGTGGCCTTGGGACACCTCCTGGGTGCACCTGGTGGCCTTGGGACGTGTCCTGGGTGCACCCAGTGGCCTTGGGACAACCTGAGGAAGCACCCGGTGGCCTTGGGACGTGTCCTGGGTGCACCCAGTGGCCTTGGGACAGCCTGAGGAGGCACCCGGTGGCCTTGGGACACCTCCTGGGTGCACCTGGTGGCCTTGGGACAAGTCCTAGGCATCCTTGGTGGCCTTGGGACACCTCCTGGGTGCACCTGGTGGCCTTGGGACATGTCCTGGGAGCACCCAGTGGCCTTGGGACAACCTGAGGAGGCACCCGGTGGCCTTGGGACACATCCAAGGCACCTTTGGTGGCCCTGGGACAATCTGAGGAGGAACCTGGTGGCCTTGGGACACCTCCTGGGTGCACCCGGTAGCCTTGGGACACCTTTTGGGGGCACCCAGTGATGCTTAATCACCCCAAAGGGGCCCCCAGTGACCTGATGACACCCCGAGGTGGCACCCTGTGGTCCAGGCACACCCTGAGGTGGCCCATGGTGGCCCCCCCATGGCCTGTCCCATGAGGACACTTGGTCACTTCATGGGGACACTGGGTAGTTCTAGGTCATCCCAGACTGTCCCCAACCCCAATGCCACCATGGGGACCCCCCCCCCCGCCTTTAATACCCCAGTGGGGGTGGATAAGGGGGCAGTTTTCTGCCCTGGGGGGGTATTTGGGGGTGTCAAAGGGGATATGGGGGGGGCTTAGGGGTCCAGGGGGGGCATCAGGAGGTATTGGGGGGGTATCGGGGCAGTTGTTGGGGGGTTAATTTGTGCTGGAGGGGGTATTGGGGTGCTTGGGGGGGGCATTAAGGAGCCCCAAGGGGGACCAGGGGGTTGTTGGGGAGACCCCGGGGCAGGTAAAGAGCCCCAGGGGGGGTATTGGGGGGGTATTAAGGTGTAGGGGGGCAGAAAGGAGTCCTGGGGGTATTGGGGGGGGCATTAAGGTGTATGGGAGGGGCAGAAAGGAGTCCTGGGGAGTATTGGGGGGGCATTAAGGTGATATGGGGGGGCAGAAAGGAGTCCTGGGGGGTATGGGGGGGCATTAAGGGATATGGGGGGGCAGAAAGGAGTCCTGGGGGGTATGGGGGGGCATTAAGGGATATGGGGGGGGCAGAAAGGAGTCCTAGAGGGTATTGGGGGGGCATTAAGGAGTCCTGGGGGCTATTGGGGGGGGCACTAAGAAGTATGGGGGGGCAGTAGGAGTCCTGGGGGGCATTAAGGAGTCTTGGGGGGGGGCATTAAGGAATAAAGGGGGGGCATTAAGGAGTCCCAGGGGTATTTGGGGGGGGGCACTGAGGAGTAGGGAGGGGCAGTAGGAGTCCTGGGGGGGCATTAAGGAGTACCGGGGGGGGCAGAAGGAGTCCTAGAGGGTATGGGGGGGGCATTAAGGAGTCCCAGGGGTATGGGGGGGCACTAAGGAGTATGGGGGGGGCACTAAGGAGTATGGGGGGAGGGCGCTAAGGAGTCCCAGGAAGTTTGGGGGGGGGGCACTAAGGAGTCCCAGGAAGTTTGGGGGGGGCCCCCCCCCCCCAAACTAAGGCCCCCCAGCACCACCCAGGAAGCCCCCAAATCCCCATCCCAGTGTGGTCACTACTAATCTCCTCCCCTGGAAATGCCCCAAAATTTCCGACGCTGGGGGGGGGGGGAACGACACACACTTAAAGGATAATAGCATCCCCCCCCCCCCCCCCCCAAAATAATAAATTGGGGGGGTCTTGTGTCATCTCCCCCCCCCCCAGGAGCCGAACCCCGAGGACCCCCTGAACAAGGAGGCGGCGGAGGTGCTGCAGAGCAACCGGCGTCTCTTCGAGCAGAACGTCCAGCGTTCCCTGCGGGGGGGCTACGTGGGGGCCACCTACTTCGAGCGTTGCCTCAAGTAGCCCCACCCTGACCCCCACCCTGACCCCCCCCCACCCCGACCCCCCCCACTCCCTTTTTCCTTCCCCGCCCCCCCCTATTTATTGCCCCCCCGGGGGCGGGGGGGGCCCCCCCCCTCCTTTTTCTGCCCCCCCCCCCCCCCCCGAGCTGCTCTTGCGGGTGATTAAAGGGCGACGGTAACGAGCGGTGGAGACCCCCCCCCCTCCTCATTACTTCTTGGGGGGGGTGTGGTCTTACTGGTTAAACTGGGATGGGGGGGGTGTTTCCAGTTGGGCCCAGTTTGGCCGGTGCGGCCCATTCCTGCTCCAGGGAGGTTGGTGTGTCCAGTTACTGGTGTCATGGTTCCCAGTATGGCCAGTTCCCAGTCCCAGTGTGCCCAGTTCCCTTCCCTAGGACTCACAGTGTGCCCAGTTGCCTGCCGTAGAGCTCCCACTATGCCCAGTTCCCAATCCCAGTGTGCTCAGTATGCCTCGTTCCCTTCCCTGGGGCTCCCAGTGTGCTCAGTTCCCAGTCCCAGTGTGCCCAGTATGCCCGGTTCCCTTCCCTAGGGCTCCCAGTGTGCCCAATTCCCTTCCCTAGGGCTCCCAGTGTGCCCAGTTCCCAATCCCAGTGTGCCCAGTATGCCCAGTTCCCTTCCCTAGGGCTCCCAGTATGCCCAACTGCCTGCCCTAGGGCTCCCACTATGCCCAGTTCCCAATCCCAGTGTGCTCAGTATGCCTGGTTCCCTTCCCTGGGGCTCCCAGTGAGCTCAGTTCCCAGTCCCAGTGTGCCCAGTATGCCCAGTTGCCTGCCTTAGGGCTCCCAGTGTGCCCAATTCCCTTCCCTAGGGCTCCCAGTGTGCCCAGTTCCCAATCCCAGTGTGCCCAGTATGCCCAGTTCCCTTCCCTAGGGCTCCCAGTATGCCCAATTGCCTGCCCTAGGGCTCCTAATGTGCCCGGTTCCCAGTCCCAGTGTGCCCAGTATGCCTGGCTCCCCTCCCTAGGGCTCCCAGTGTGCTCAGTCCCAGTTTGCCCAGTTCCCTTCCTCATGGCTCCCAGTATGGCCAGGTCTCACTCCCAGTATGCCCAGTTGCCTGCCCCAGGGCTCCCACTATGCCCAGTTCCTAATCCCAGCGTGCCTGGTTCCCTTCCCTAGGGCTCCCAGTATGTCTAGTTCCTAATCCCAGTGTGCCCAGTATGATCAGCTCCCTGTCCCAGGGCTTCCAGCATGCCCAGTTCCTAATCTCAGTGTGCCCAGTATACCCAGCTCCTGGTCCCAGGGCTCCCAGTGTGCACGGTTTCCCCTGTCCCCGTGCTCCCCAGTATGCCCAGTATCAGCTCCCTCACTGCCTGCCGGTTGATCCCACTCCCAGTACACCCGCACCGCCAGGGGTCGCCATCACCGCCGGAGTCGACGCTCTGGCCGTCTCCTCTCGATTCCCCTCCCACCGGAAAGGAAGTGGCCGCTCCAGCCGCTTCATCTCGATGGTTTACCACCGGGAGGGCGGGGCCGTGGCGCCCGGCGCGCGTGTTTGTTTCCCCGTCACGTGACCGAAACGCGGGCGACGTCACGAGGTTTGCGGAAGTGCGCGGGAGAGACCGGGAGACGCGGAAGGATCCGGGGTGAGGGGCCCGGACAGGCCACCGGGGGTCATAGAGAGCGGCGGGAGGACAGAGGGGCCCGGTACCGGGGGTCATAGAGACGGGGGAGTGGGCTAGAGGGGCCCAGTACCGGGGAACCGTAGAGCGGGGGGCGGAAGTAGAGGGACCCTGGGATCATAGAGCTGAGGGGGGGTGTGGGGTGGGCTAGAGGGGCCCGGTACCGGTAATACCACAGAGAGGAGCGGGCCAGAGCGGCCGGTACCGGGGTGACATGGGGGAGTGAGCGGGGCTCGGAACCATAGAGAAGCTCCTCCGGGGAGGGGGCTAGAAGGGACTCCCGTGGAGGGGCCGCCGTCGGCGCCGGGGGGGGGGGGGAGACCATAGAGTCATGGGTCCTCCGGGAGCGGGAGGGGCCCCCCGAGACCATAGAGAGCGGCTTAAGCCGTGCAGAAAGCCCGGCGGGGGCCGCTCTACGCCTGCACCATAGAGTTGGAGGCGGGAGGACTCGTGGGGACACTCTGGGAGGAGACGAACCACAGAGAGGAAGGGGGCGGGGGGGCGGGGTCCTCCTCTCCTGGTGATTGGCTGCGCTTCCTGTTGCCATGGTGAAGGGGCGGGACCTGGGGGGGGCGTAAATCAGCTGGAGGGGGTGTTGGGGGGCAGCTGGGTCCAGGGCGGGTCATAAATACCCCCTGGGGGGGTCAGAAATGCCCTTGGGGGGTAATAAATGCCCCATGAGGGGTAATAAATGCTCTTGGGGGGGTAATAAATGCCCCTGGGGGGCGTCAGTGGCTTTGGGGGGGTAATAAATGCCCCATGAGGGGTAATAAATGCCCTTGGGCGGGTAATAAATGCCCCTGGGGGGGTGTCAGTGGCTTTGGGGAGGGAATAAATGCCCCATAGGGGGTAATAAATGCCCCTTGGGGCTAATAAATGCCATTGGGGGGGTAATAAATGCCCCATAGGGGGTAATAAATGCCCCTGGGGGGTGTCAGTGGCTTTGGGGGGGTAATACATACCCCATAGGGGCTAATAAATGCCCTTGGGGGTTGTCAGTGGCTTTGGAGGGGTAATAAATGCCCCGGGGGGTGTAATAAATGCCCCATAGGGGGTAATAAATGCCCTTGGGGGGTGTCAGTGGCTTTAGGAGGGTAATAAATGCCCCAGAGGGGTAATAAATGCCCTTGGGCATGTAATAAATGCCCCTGGGGGGTGTCAGTGGCTTTGGAGGGGTAATAAATGCCCCGGGGGGTGTAATAAATGCCCCACAGGGGCTAATAAATGCCCTTGGGGGGTGTCAGTGCCTTTGGGGGGGTAATAAATGCCCCATAGGGGGTAATAAATGCCCCTGGGGGGTGTCAGTGGCTTTGGGGGGCAGTGGGGTGCCTGGGACAGACCCAACAGAGCATTGTGTGTCACCCCCCCCTTGTCCTCTCTCTGCCCCCCTATTTGTGTCCCCTGTCCCCACCTCCCACGTCCCCCCATTCTCCACCCCTGTTTCTTTCTGTCCCCACCCCCCCCTCCATGTTCCCCCCTGTTTTCTGTGTGTGTGTGTCCCCATCTGTCCCCCGCCATGTCCCCTGTGGGTCCCTGCCACCTCCGTGTCCCCCCGTGTCGGTGTCCCCACCGTGTTCATGGTCCCCTTGTCTTTGGCCTCTGTCCCTCATGTCCATGTCTCCCATGACCATGTCCCCCCCCCCATGTCCCTCCATGTCCCCAATGTCCGTGTACCCCAATATTCATGTCCCCCATGCCCGTGTCCCCTCCATGTCCATGTGCCCCAAACACCCATGTCCCCCGTATCTGTCACCCACGTCCCCCATATCTGTGTCCCCATAATATCCGCATCCCCCATGTCCATGTCACCCCATCCGTGCCCCCCATATCCTCCATATCAACGTCCCCGTGTCCCGCCACGTCCCCGCATCCCACCACGTCCCCGCGTGCCCCATATCCGTCTCCCACCACATCCCCGTGTCCCACCATGTCCCCATGTGCCCCATATCCATGTCCCATCGTGTCCCTGTGTCCCACCATGTCCCTGTGTCCCCCGAATCGTCCATATCCGTGTCCCTGTGTCCCACCATGTGCCCGTGTCCCCCAAATCGTCCATATCCGTGTCCCTGTGTCCCACCATGTGCCCGTGTCCCCCGAATCCTCCATATCCATGTCCCTGTGTCCCACCATGTCCCCGTGTCCCCCGAATGCTCCATATCCGTGTCCCTGTGTCCCACCATGTCCCCGTGTCCCCCGAATCCTCCATATCCGTGTCCCTGTGTCCCACCATGTGCCCGTGTCCCCCGAATCCTCCATATCCATGTTCCTGTGTCCCACCATGTCCCCGTGTCCCCCCAATCCTCCATATCCGTGTCCCTGTGTCCCACCATGTGCCCGTGTCCCCCGAATGCTCCATATCCGTGTCCCTGTGTCCCACCATGTCCCCGTGTCCCCCGAATGCTCCATATCCGTGTCCCACCATGTCCCCGTGTCCCCCGAATCCTCCATATCCATGTTCCTGTGTCCCACCATGTCCCCGTGTCCCCCCAATCCTCCATATCCGTGTCCCTGTGTCCCACCATGTGCCCGTGTCCCCCGAATGCTCCATATCCGTGTCCCTGTGTCCCACCATGTCCCCGTGTCCCCCGAATGCTCCATATCCGTGTCCCACCATGTCCCCGTGTCCCCCGAATCCTCCATATCCGTGTTCCTGTGTCCCACCATGTCCCCGTGTCCCCCGAATCCTCCATATCCGTGTCCCTGTGTCCCACCATGTCCCCGTGTCCCCCGAATCCTCCATATCCGTGTCCCTGTGTCCCACCATGTGCCCGTGTCCCCCGAATCCTCCATATCCATGTCCCTGTGTCCCACCATGTCCCCGTGTCCCCCGAATGCTCCATATCCGTGTCCCTGTGTCCCACCATGTCCCCGTGTCCCCCGAATCCTCCATATCCGTGTCCCTGTGTCCCACCATGTCCCCGTGTCCCCCAAATCCTCCATATCCGTGTCCCTGTGTCCCACCATGTCCCCGTGTCCCCCGAATCCTCCATATCCGTGTCCCTGTGTCCCACCATGTGCCCGTGTCCCCCGAATCCTCCATATCCGTGTCCCTGTGTCCCACCATGTCCCCGTGTCCCCCGAATGCTCCATATCCGTGTCCCTGTGTCCCACCATGTCCCCGTGTCCCCCGAATCCTCCATATCCGTGTCCCTGTGTCCCACCATGTCCCCGTGTCCCCCGAATCCTCCATATCCGTGTCCCTGTGTCCCACCATGTCCCCGTGTCCCCCGAATCCTCCATATCCATGTCCCTGTGTCCCCCATTTCCCTGTCCCCTTGTGTCCATTGCCCTCCCATCTGTGCCCCATCCGTGTCCCCGATGTCCCATGTCCCCCCATCCGTCTCCCCAGGCGCCGCTGCCACCATGGACCTGCTGTTCGGGCGCCGGAAAACGCCGGAAGAGTTGCTGCGGCAGAACCAGCGGGCGCTGGCCCGCGCCATGCGGGAACTCGACCGCGAGCGCCAGAAGCTCGAAGCGCAGGAGAAGAAGATCATCGTCGACATCAAGAAGATGGCCAAGCAGGGCCAGATGGTGAGGGGACACCACGGGGGGGACACACGTGGAGGGGACGTGGAGAGCACCGGGAGACTGCAGGGGGGATGGGACAATACGGAGGGGACCACGGGACTGTTGTGGGGGACATGGTGGGGACAGGAGAACGCAGAGGGGACATGAGGACACGGAGGTGACCGAGGGACTGCAGTTGGGACACGGGGACGTAGACGGGACTAGGGGACATGGAGGGGAACAGGGGACACGGAGGGATCCAGGACTCTTGGAGGGGACCATGGTGGGGACATGGAGGGTGTTGGGACACTTGGGGGGAGACAAGGGGATCGTGGAGGGGACCTGGGGGACAGTGGTGGACCATAGTGGTGACCAGGGGACCATGGAGGGGACTTGAATGCTGGGGGGGTGACCGGGGACTGTGGTGGGACTAGGGGATGCGGCTGGGACATGGGTGCATGGAGAGGACGAGGTGACACGGTGGGGATTGGAGGAGGGGGACCATGGAAGTCCCCACGTGAGCAAAGTGGGTGCAAGGAGACCAGGAGACTGTTGAGGTGGTGGTGGGGACCATGGTGGGCCCTGAGGGACACAGAGGGATCCCTGGAGATCTTGGGGGACCCCTTCTTGGGGGACCTCGTGGCCACTTGATGTTCCCCATGTGGCCTTCAGGATGCGGTGAAGATTATGGCGAAGGACTTGGTGCGGACGCGACGTTACGTGAAGAAGTTCATCACCATGAGGGCCAACGTCCAGGCTGTGTCCCTCAAGATCCAGACCCTCAAGTCCAACAACTCCATGGCCCAGGCCATGAAGGGTGTCACCAAGGCCATGGCCACTATGAACCGGCAGGTGGGTGCCCGTGGGGATGTCCGTAAGGCTGTGACCACCGTAAGCTGCACTGGGGTGGCCACGGGGATGTCCTTGAGAATGTGGCCACCACACGCTGCCCCAGGGGAGATCCCCAAGGCTGTGGCCACCACAGGTTGCCCTGGGCTGCCCGTGAAGATGTCCCCAAGACCATGGCTATCACCAGCTGCTTCAGGGGGACGTCCCTGTGGCCACGGCCACCACAAGCTGCTTGTGAGGATGTCCGTAAGACTGTGGCAACCATGAGCTTCCTCAGGGCATGTCCCCAAGGCCACGGCCACCAGAAACCCCTCGAGGTGGGCATGGGGACATCCCCAAGACCGTAGCCACCACAAACCACCCAAAATGGTCCTGGGGACCTACCCAAGGCTGTAGCCACCATGAACTGCCACCAACACGGCTGCGGGGACGTCCCCGTGTCCCTGTGTGCCACATGCCATGTTCCTGTGTGTCCCCCCCCCGCAGCTGAAGCTGCCCCAGATCCAGAAGATCATGATGGAGTTTGAGAAACAGGCGGAGATTATGGACATGAAAGAGGAGCTGATGAACGACGCCATCGATGATGCCATGGGGGACGAGGACGATGAGGAAGAGAGGTGGGGACACGGAGGGGACGTTGGGGTCGTGGAGAGGGGGATTTGGGGGACGCAGAGGGGACATTGGGGTCGTGGAGACGGGGATTTGGGGGACGCGGAGGGGACGTTGGGGTCGTGGAGACGGGGATTTGGGGGACGCGGAGGGGACGTTGGGGTCGTGGAGACGGGGATTTGGGGGACGCGGAGGGGACGTTGGGGTCGTGGAGACGGGGATTTGGGGGACGCGGAGGGGACGTTGGGGTTGTGGAGATGGGGATTTGGGGGACGCGGAGGGGACGTTGGGGTCGTGGAGATGGGGATTTGGGGGACGCAGAGGGGACATTAGGGTCGTGGAGACAGGGATTTGGGGGACGCAGAGGGGACGTTAGGGTCGTGGAGACGGGGATTTGGGGGATGTGGAGGGGACGTTGGGGTTGTGGAGATGGGGATTTGGGGGACGTGGAGGGGACGTTAGGGTCGTGGAGACGGGGATTTGGGGGACGTGGAGGGGACGTTGGGGTTGTGGAGACGGGGATTTGGGGGACACGGAGGGGACATTGGGGTCGTGGAGACGGGGATTTGGGGGACATGGAGGGGACATGGTGGTAGAACGGGGGGATATGGGGGACACGGAGACCTGGAAGACAGGGACATGGCGGTGGGGGGACGTGGGGGCTGCGGACATGGGGGGGACACGTGGGGACACCCGGGGTGGGCTGGGGAGGGTTGGGGACATGGCGGTGGGGGGACGCGGGGGCTGAGGACATGGAGGGGGGGGACACATGGGGACACCCGGGGACACCCGGGGAGGGTTGGGGACATGGAGGGGACACGGCAGAGGAAGGGGGGGGTCAGATATGGAATGCCGGGAAGGTTGAGGACACCTTGGGTGGGGACAGAGCGGGTCAGGGGACACTTGGGGGGGCGTGGGGGGGTCCCCCCCGGTGTCACCGCTGACTCCCTTGTCCCCCGCAGCGACGCGGTGGTGTCACAGGTGCTGGATGAGCTGGGGCTCAACCTGACCGACGAGCTGGCCAGTGAGTGGCGGGGGGGGGGGGGGGGGCATTTTGGGGGGCTAGGGGGGTATTTTGGGGGGGGTGTAGTTGAACATCCGCGGGGGGGGGCGTTTTGGGGGTATTTAAGGGGCTGTGAGGGGCACCGGGGAGCAGGGGAGGGGGGGCATTTTGGAGGTAGGGGGTATTTGAGGGGTCTGGGGGGGGATTTGGGGGATTGGGGGGGGCATTGGGTGGTAGATACAGGTCTGGGGGGGGCATTTAGGGGGGCACGGGGGTATTTAGGGGGTGTGGGGGCTATTTGGAGGGATATTTGGGGGGCAGATGAGGGTCTGGGGGGGGTATTTCAGGGGCTTGGGGGGCGTTTGAGGGGAGGGGTGATGGAAGGTGGTGACCCCCTGACCTCTGCCCTTTGCCCCCAGCCCTGCCCCCGCCGGGGGGGTCGCTGGCGGCGGGGGAGGGGCGGGCGCCCGAGGCCGCGGCCGCGCTGGCCGACGCCGACGCCGACCTGGAGGAGCGGCTCAAGAACCTGCGCCGGGATTGACCCTTGACCTCCGACCCCTGACCCCCCAGCTGGACGACCCGACACCCCCCCCCCCCCCCCCCTTTCCCCTTTTTTGACTCCGGGGTTGACCCCTGCTGCTCTGCGACCCCGGGGTTGACCCTCCGCACCCTTTGACCCCCGGGGTTGACCTCAGCGAACCTGCGACCCTGGAGCTGCCCCGTGGTGACCTCTGACCCCGTGTGACCTACGGTCACCGCCCTGACCCCTGCGGTGACCTTTGAACTTGGCCAACAGTGACCCGCCTGCCCCTGATCCCTGTGTGGTGACTCTTGCCCCTGGGGCTGACCTTTGACCTCTGGCGTTGACCTCTGGTGACCTATGACCCCTCCCGGGGATAAACCCCAGTGACCTTTGACCCTGCCCAACCCTCCCTGGCCTGGGGGGGGTCTCTCAGACACACTACAGGACCTTGGCCCCCCCTGGAATTACCCCCCCCCCCCCGGTTATTTGCCCCCCCCTGGGGGTATTTGCCCCCTTAATCTGGATTATTGACCCTCTATTGGGGTATTTGCCCCCCCCCGGCGTATTTGCCCCCTTAGTCTGGATTATTGACCCTCTATTGGGGTATTTGCCCCCCCCCGGCATATTTGCCCCCCCCCCCGGGGGGTATTTTCCGCCTTTATCTGGGTTATTGACTCTCTCTTGGGGTATTTGCCCCCCCCGGGGGTATTTGCCCCCTTAATCTGAATTATTGACCCTCTATTGGGGTATTTCCCCCCCCCGGCGTATTTGCCCCCCCCCCCGGGGGGTATTTTCCGCCTTTATCTGGGTTATTGACTCTCTCTTGGGGTATTTGCCCCCCCCGGGGGTATTTGCCCCCTTAATCTGGATTATTGACCCTCTATTGGGGTATTTGCCCCCCCCCGGCATATTTGCCCCCCCCCCCGGGGGGTATTTTCCGCCTTTATCTGGGTTATTGACTCTCTCTTGGGGTATTTGCCCCCCCCGGGGGTATTTGCCCCCTTTATCTTGGTTATTGACTCTCTCTTGGGGTATTTGCCCCCCCTTGGGATATTTGCCCCCCCCCCCCGGGGGTATTTGCCCCCATCTTTCCATTATTTGCCCCCTCTTGGGGTATTTGCACTCCCCCCCCCGGTTATTTGCCCCTTTTGGGGGTATTTGCCCCCCCCCCCGGGGCAGTTGAACCAGGGCAATAAAGGCCGCACATTGGTATTTGCTGCCTCCCCCCGGCTTCTTCCTGGGGGGTGCCCAGTGCCACCCAGTATGGGACTGGGAGCACTGGGGGAGGGTGGAGGGGGGGGCGTTCACTGGCGGCTGCTATAGGGTTGGGGTGCTGGTAGGGGAGGGTGGTCCCGGACACCGGGTCCTTCCCGGGTGGGGGTCCGGGACACCGGGGACCTTCCCGGGTGGGGGTCCCGGACTTCTGGGGCCTTCCCGGGTGGGGGTCCCGGACGCCCGGGTCCTTCCTGGGTGGGGGTCCTGGGCTTCTGGGACCTTCCTGGGTGGGGGTCCCGGACGCCCGGGTCCTTCCTGGGTGGGGGTCCTGGACTTCTGGGACCTTCCCGGGTGGGGGTCCCGGACGCCCGGGTCCTTCCCAGGTTGGGGTCCGGGATGCCCGGGTCCTTCCCGGGTGGGGGTCCTGGACTTCTGGGTCCTTCCCGGGTGGGGGTCCTGGACACCCCGGGTCCATCCCAGGTGGGGGTCCCGGACTTCTGGGACCTTCCTGGGTGGGGGTCCTGGACGCCCGGGTCCTTCCGGGGTGGGGGTCCTGGACTTCTGAGACCTTCCTGGGTGGTGGTCCGGGATGCCCAGGTCCTTCCTGGGTGGGGGTCCTGGACTTCTGAGACCTTCCCGGGTGGGGGTCCCGGACACCCGGGTCCTTCCGGGGTGGGGGTCCTGGACTTCTGGGACCTTCCCGGGTGGGGGTCCCGGACGCCCGGGTCCTTCCCAGGTTGGGGTCCGGGATGCCCGGGTCCTTCCCGGGTGGGGGTCCTGGACTTCTGGGTCCTTCCTGGGTGGGGGTCCTGGACTTCTGGGTCCTTCCCGGGTGGGGGTCCCGGACTTCTGGGACCTTCCCGGGTGGGGGTCCCAGATGCCCGGGTCCTTCCCGGGTGGGGGTCCCAGACGCCGGGGTTCCTCCCCAGTTTGGGGGCTGGTTCAGGGCTCTGGATACTGGGAAGGGGGTGGGGGTTGGTTTGGGGTGCAGGACACCTGGGTCCCTCCCCAGTTTGGGGTGGGAGGTGGGGGGGCTGGTTTGGGTGCCCGGACACCTGGGTCCCTCCCAACTGCCTCTCCCCTCCCCTTCCCCACCACCGAGTCTCAGTTCGACACCAAACCAGACGACATCCCATTTCTGTGCTAAAAACTGGCATTTTGGGGCAGATGAGAAAACACCGCATGGGCCCGGCAGCCACCACCCTCTTTTGGGGCAAAAACTCCCCAAATCGCTGTGTCCTCACTGCAAAAACTTCCCTTTTTGGCGGAAAATCCCCATTTTTAGCACCCATGTGGATTTTGGGTCTGTTGGCTGATTTTTTTGTGTCCTAGAGATGTGTGCGTGATCCAAGTTGGCTTGAATTCCCTTTGATTTACAGGTTTGAAGCAGAAAATGTAGATTATTTTTTTAAAAAGGGATTTTTTTTTTTTCCTCCAGCATGGAGAAAAATAGGGGTTTATGTGATTTTTCCAGAAATACTGATTTCTGAGAGCGATATTTTGGGGTGAGAGGAACTGCTTTGAGAACGTGAAACATCCCGGGTGCCTGACCATGGGCATTTTGTGCTGCTTGCGGGTGCTTTTTGTGCATCGCTAACGCATTTTTCCTGACGGCAAAAAAAAAAGAAGAAGTGCTAACTTTCTGCAAAACGCAGACAAATTGCCAAATTTCTAATAATAGTCCTCCCTCCCCCCCTTTTTTTTTTTTTTTTTGCATTTATTTGCACTTCTTTTCCTGTTCAGACTTTGGCCTTTCCCAGGGCTCGAGTGTCTCCGGGCGAGCTCAAGCCGTGAAGGAAAACACCGCTCAGGGCTAGAAGGGACCCAAAAAGGACCAAAACCACCCCAAAAAAAGGGATTTACATCAAAGCGGGAGCAGAGGCGAGGTAGGGAGTGCGGCATGGGGCAGCAAAACATGGGCGAGTGCTGGTTGGGATTTGCATCGAGCCTGCGGCTTCGTGGGCAAAATATCCAGCAGAACCCAAACCGGTTGGTTTTAGCCCCAAAATGTGGAGCTGGGCATTTGGGAGCCCCACAGGAGGAAGCGCTTGTTCCCAGCAAAGATGGGACAGTTGTGAATGGTTTGTTGGGTTGGGAGGACGATGTGACTGTGGGGGCTGCTGAAATGAATACATTTCTTTATTAAAAATGTATATTTAAATCGCAGCCTCCGGAGGTGGCCGGCAGGATGCTGAGGTGTGAGGTATGGCGCTTTGCGGGGCACTGTTTTGGGTTATTTAGGGGATTTTTAACTGCTTCAGGGGAAAAAAGGGATACTTCCTAACTCCTAGAAAATAATTATTTAAAAATTTAAATGAAATAAAAAAAGAAATAAAAGAAAAAAAAAAAGTTATTATGAGTGGGTGCCGTGTTGCATTAACCAGCCTCTGGTTAAAAATTAAAGCTGTGTCCATATGACCAGACAGGATTTCACCCCAAAAACCAGACGGACAAAGGGATGTCAGGATACAGCCATGACCCGACTCCTGGTCAGGAGTTGCCGTTGGGGTGTGGGATGGTGAGGTGGTGCTTGAAGGGGTGACACCTCCCCTGGTCTTCTCCACAGTTATTCCTCGCCGCCACCCTCCTCTTCCTCGGCCGTGGAAGCAGCGGGGCTGATGGACCTGCCAAAATCCCATCGGTGGGAATGATGGGAAGGAGACCTCTGCAGCCCCCGGGTGAGTCTTGCTCTCTGGTGGGTTGACCTTGGCTGGCTGGCAGACACCCACCCAGCTGCTCTCTCCCCTTCCTTGGCTGGAAGGGGGAGAAAATAAGATGAAAAAAGCTCGTGGGTTGAGATAATGTCAGGGAGATCACGGACCCATTACTGTCGTGGGCAAAGCAGACGCGACTTGGAGGAGATTAATTAAATTTATTGGTAATTAAAAATAGAGTAGGATGGAGAGAAACAGAGAAAACTAGAAACACCTTCCCACCCAGCCTCAGCTTCACTCCTGACTCTTCTACCTTCTCCCCTGAGAAGGTGTAGGGGAATGGGGGCTGTGGTCAGTTCATAACAACTATGGGATCTAGTCCTTCATGAACTGGGTCCTTCCCATGGGCTGGAGTCCTTCGGGATGAACCTGCTCCAGCGTAGGCTGTCCACGGGCTGGAGTCCTTCGGGATGAACCTGCTCCAGCGTAGGCTCTCCACGGGCTGGAGTCCTTCGGGATGAACCTGCTCCAGCGTAGGCTCTCCACGGGCTGGAGTCCTTCAGGATGAACCTGCTCCAGTGTAGGCTCTCCACGGGCTGGAGTCCTTCGGGATGAACCTGCTCCAACGTGGGTCCTTCCCATGGGCTGGAGTCCTTCAGGTTCAACCTGCTTCAGCATGGAGTCTCCACGGGCTGTAAGGGAAACCTCTTCTCCAGCCCCTGAAGTACCTCCTCGCCCTCCTTCTTCACTGACCTTGGTGTCTGCAGGGTTGTTTCTCTCACATTTTTCTCATTCCTCTCTCTCACAGCATTTTTTAGCCTTTCTTAAATACGTTACCAGAGAGGCACCACCAGCATCACTGATGGGCTCAGATTTGGCCAGCGGTGATTCCGTTTTGAAGCCAGCTGGACCTACCTGTGTCCAATGTGGGGCAGCCCAATGACTCTTGTCACAGAGGTCACTTCTACAGCCCCCTCCCGCCCAAAACCTTGCCACGTAAATCCAGTACATGGTCTCATCCATCCCTCTGTCCACCAATGCGTGAAGGTCTCTGCTCTTCTGATTTTTAGCAGGATTGCCCCCCACTTTGCCCCCCAAAATTTAAGAAGGGTTCATTGAGATGTCTTTCTTACGGTTTTCTTGGCCATCCATGCTCGGGCAAGTGTGAGGCGTTGCGTTGTCAGCACCTTCCCCAATGGGGTGGATCTCTGCAGGACATTGCTCCGGCAGCTTTGAGCCGGTGGGGCAGGATGGAGGCATCTCATTTCACCCGAATCCCCCATTTCCTCCCCGCAGCCGCCAGCTGGAGCTTTCCCCGGAGGAAGCGAGATGTGGAGCCACCTTCATACGTGAAGTGGGTGGCTTTTGAAGGCAAGCTGCCCGCCGATGCCGTCTCCAACTGGAACGACTATGCCAAGAGGATGGAGTATGTCTGCTCAACAGGAGTGCTCGGCTGCAACACTGGTGCCTACGTCCCCGACCGAGGTCCCTTCTGCTTCTTCCCGTTTGCAGAAGAGGAGCGGAGCACCCGCACCTTCAAGGTGTTAGTCAACGTGGGAGGCTTTGAGGCACTGGATTGGGTGGACGGCTCCTTCGGCAGCGTGCCCGAAAACGCCGTGGAGGGCTGCCCATCCGTTGATGTCTTCGTTGGGAGGAACCACTACGGCTTGGGCAAGGTCACCAAAGAGCAGAGGGCTGCCTTCATAGTGGTGGATGGTGAGGAGGTTTGGTACAAGTGGTACCAAGTCTTGGTGGTCAAGAAGGGCCCAGCAGACATCACCATCTCTGATGTCCGCTACAACATCAGCGGGGCAGTGGAGCACGGGGAGGACGTCACCCTGACGAAGACCACGATGAAGAATGAGGGCTGCCAAGGGGTGCGGAAAGCTGTCACCTTGGAGGAGGCCACTGAGATGGAGCATGACTGGGAGATAGACCAGAGGGTCTTCGCCACCATCCGTGGGGTGTTGCAAGCCGCCATCTTGGCCTTCAATGGGACGGGCTGGGAGGTCACCAATGTCAACAACATCCCCTGGGTGGGGGGAGCCAGCACCAGCGAGTATGTTGTCCATACCCGTGTGGTTGAGGAGGAGGTGCAGCCCCGGATGGAGTGCTCGGTGGCCCTGGAGGGACGTCGGTTGGACGTCCGCGTCCCTTTCACTGCGCATCTGACCCGTAATTTTGGCGATGGTCAAGTGCACCATGTGGCTGTGACAGGGTGGGCTCGCAGCCGGGCGGTGGTGGGTGTCAGGGCCAGTGTCAAGCAGTGCTGGCCCATCACTGATGTCTCACCATGCCTGGCGTAGAGGATGGTGAGGTGGGTTGGTGCATCCGGCATGTTCTACTGTGACACAGAATGCAATACCACGTGATTTTTTTTGCAATCTTTTTTCTTGGTTTGTTTGTTTGTTTGTTTGTTTCCCCCCCAATAACTACCATCTCACCCCAAAACAGGATGGCAGCAACTTGGAATGCAGAAAAATGTATTTTTTTTGGCCTTCCATATTTTTCATTTTCATGGCATAACCTTCATCCCTCTCTGAAACGACATGGCAACAATGCAGAATGCAGAAAAACGTGGGGTTTTCCGTCTTTATTTTCTATTTTCTCCAAAATAAGCTCCATCTCTCCCCAAAAAGACACAGCAACAATGTGGAATATAGAAAAATGCTGGATTTTGCAGTCTGCATTTTCTATTTTTTTCCCCAATAACCTCCATCTCTCCCTGAAACAGGATGGTACCAGCGTAGGATGCAGAAAAATGCATTTCTTATGGTCTCTATTTTTCCTTTTTTCCACCATAACTTTCATCAATCGCCTCTCTCCAACCCGGCAGAGCAGCCGCCTGTTGAGGAACCTCTCTCCACCCAGAGCTGGATGGACATAATTTCCTGCCGCGACGCCTGTGTTATCTTTTCCTCTTGTGTTTGAAGAAAAATGCTTGCAGAGCAAACAAATTCAGGTGTGTGGTTCATTAGAACGCTCCCAAAAAGTAATTTTGTAAGCAAAGGGGTGAGGAAGAAGGAAAAAAAAAGCCAAAATAAGGGATGCAAAGGCAACCACTCATCTCAGGGTGACGGTGGAGGCTGTGTCCTTGGAGGATGCTCATGGAGGTGGCACCATCTCGGGGTGATGGTAGAGATTGTGTCCTTGGAGGACACTCATGGGGTTGGCACCATCTCATGATGATGGTGGAGGTTGTGTCCTTGGAGGACGCTCATGAAGGTGGCACCATCTTGGTGTGATGGTGGAGGGTGTGTCCTTGGAGGATGCTCATGGAGGTTGCACCATCTTGGTGTGATGGTGGAGGTTGTGTCCTTGGAGGAGGTACCATCTCAGGGTGATGGTGGAGGCTGTGTCCTTGGAGGACACTCATGGAGGTGACACCATCTCGGGATGGAGGTGGCACCATCTTGGGATGATGGTGGAGGTTGTGTCCTTGGAGGACACTCATGGAGGTGGCACCATCTTATGGTGATGGTGGAGGTTGTGTCCTTGGAGGATGCTCATGGAGGTGGCACCATTTCAGGGTGATGGTGGACCAAAGCCGCCCCCTCGGCGCCCAAGGGGTTAACCCCCTCCTCGCCTCCCCCCCCCCTTCCCGCCAAGGCAGGAGCGACAGCGGAGCCGACCAATCGATGCTCGGCTAGGGCGGCCGCTCCGCCCACCGGGCACCGACGGGCCGGGGGGGGAGCCAGGAGGACTTTGGGGGTCCCGGGGGGGGAGCTGAGAGCTGGGGGAGTCTAGAAGGGCTGGGGGGGGTACAGAGGGGTTGGGGGTCCTGGAATGCGGGCTGGGGGGGTCCCCAAAAAGCTTGGGGGGGGTCCAGGGGGCTGGGAGGGGCAGAGATTTGGGGAGACCCCAGATTGCCCTGGGGGGGGGGTGGTCCCCTATAGGGCTGGGGGGGGTGTGTCTCCCCAAATCTTGGGGATTGCAAGCACTGGACTGCGACGCAACACGCTGCACTGCAACATGTGCAGCATTGCAGAAATGCAAATGCAAATGCAATGCTGCAGTGCAAGCCTGGTGCTGCACTGCCAATGCAACACTGCAGCGCAAGCGCTGCACTGCAATGCAAATGCAACACTGCAGTGCACAAGCTACACTGCAATGCAAATGCAACGCTGCAGTGCAAGTGCTACGCTGCAGCGCACATGCAACGCTGCAGCGCACATGCAATGCTGCAGCGCAAGCACCATGCACTGGGCCGTGGACAACAAAATGCAGTGCAAGGCTGTGCGCAGCGCAAGCGCAACACCGCACTGGAGGCACCACTGCAGCTGCAGCGCCCCGTTGCAGATACAGCACAAGCTTCGCTGCGCGTGGCAAAAGCCACGTTGCATGGCGGTGCGCTGCGAACGCGCTGCACCGCACGAACCGCCTTGCATCGCCGCAAGTGCAACGTGCGACGCCGCAGGGCACAGCTGCAAGCAGCACTGCGAGGTCCCACCGCCGCAGCGCCGCATTCCCCAGGCTCCTCTGCAAGCGCAACACCCCATGGCTCGGCACTGCATCGCTGCGCTGCCACCGCCGCGCTGCACCACGCGTGCCAGGCTGCTCACAACAGCCCCGGGATGCGTTTTGGTTGCAACCTCCCATATCAAATGCGCTTGCACGCCGCAATAAAAAAACCACAAAGCAGCGCAGAGAGGTGGCTAAAACCATCGTTACAGCAAAGGGGGGGGGGGACAAAAATTGGGGGGGGGGGGTGCGAACCGGCCCGGAGGAGGGAAGCAGAACCGCGAAGGTTTGCCCAAGCCACCCCGGCACCCATTTTGAGCCCTGGGCAACCAGGCAAGCGGCTGGTGAGGTAGGTCGGTCTCTCGAAATTTAAGGCCCGGCGTGCACGGGGCTTGAGGGAGGGGGACGGTGGGAGGGGACGGCGCTCGCTGCGATGAATAAATACCAAAAAGGGGGCAGAGGGTGGGGGAAAGGTGAGTTGCAATTGAAAGGGAAGAATGGGGCGTCCCGGTGGTGGGGTTAGGGTGGAGGGGTGATGGAAGTGCCCTGAGGAGATGGGTGAGGGACCAGGGAGGCACCAAGCTCATGGGGGACATCAATCATCAGTTCATCTTCATTCCCCATCTGTGTTACATCTCCTCTGGGACACTGTCCTGGAGTCACCAGGCTCATGCGGGACATCAGTCATCAGCTGGTCTTCACCCCCAGCCATGTTGCATCTTCTCCAGGACCAGGGAGACATGTCCTGGAGCCACCAGGTTCATGGGGGACATCAATCATCAGGTCATCTTCACCCCCGACTGTGTTGCATCTCCTCCGGGACCAGGGAGACACATCCTGGAGCCACCAGGCTTGTGGAGGACATCAGTCACCAGCTCCTCATCCCACCGTCCATGTTGCATCTCCTCTGGGCCCAGGGAGCCGTATCATGGAGCCACCAGGCTCGTGGGGGGTCATGAATCATCAACTTGTCTTCACCCCTGGCCGTGTTACATCTCTGGGACGCAGCGTCCTGGAGCCACCAGGCTCGTGGGGGACATCGGTCATCCGCTCAACTTCACCCCTATCTGTGTCACATCTCTGGGATCAGGGAGCCAAGTCTTGGAGCTGCTGGGCTTGCGGGGGACATCAAGCATCAGCTCATCATCCCCCCCATCCATGTTGCATCTCCTCCAGGCAAACCAGTCCATCCGCAGCAGCCGTATGGCACCGGACAGCAAGGAAACCAGCACCGGCCATCCGGGGCATCCGCCAGGTCCACCCCACCCACCCAACCTCAACCGTCCCCCACGGTGGTCACCCATCACCACCTCCTCCACCGGGATGAAGCGGCGTCACCTTCCTCATCCTTCCCACCACCAAACCCCATCACTTGTCCCTGGCGGCCGCCCGGGCGTGGATGCGCGTGTGCCGGGCGAGGGAGGACTTGTTGCTGAAGCTCTTTCCGCAGTGGGGACAGGGGAAGGGTCTCTCGCCCGTGTGCGAGCGCTCGTGCACCGTCAGGTCCGCTAAGTACTTGAAGCTCTTGCCGCAGGCGCCGCAGGGGTAAGGTCGCTCCTCGGTGTGGCTCCGTTGGTGCATGGTGAGGTTGGACTGCTGGCTGAAGCGCTTGCCGCAGGCGGCGCAAGGGTAGGGTCGCTCGCCCGTGTGCGACCGTTGGTGCTTGTTGAGGTCCGACGGGTTGGTGAAGGTCTTGCCGCAGGAGCCGCAGGCGTAGGGACGCTCGCCTGTGTGAAGCCGTTGGTGCGTGGTGAGGGTGGAGAGGTGGCCGAAGCTCTTGCCGCAAGCCCCGCAGGCGTAGGGCTTCACTCCCGTGTGGGTTCGCTGGTGGGTCTTCAGGTGGGTCAACCGGCCGAAGCTCTTGCCGCACTCGCCGCAGGGGTATGGACGGTCCTTCCCCTGCACCGATGGCTCCCGCTTCACCCAGGGCTTCTCCGGGCTCCTGGTGTCCTCTGCCGGTCTGGGCGGACCTTGGGTGAGGGGCTGTGGGAAGGTGGTGGGATCCCGTGGGATCTGTCGCCAGTGCGTCCCCCTCTGGGCAGCGGTCCTGGCTGTCGGGACACCCTGAAGGGTGCTGGCTGGGTGTGGGGGGTCTTGCCGTTGCAAAACGGACGCCTCCGGGTCTCTGCTCGCCATGGTGGGACCTGCTGGGGAGGGGGAAGGAGAAGATGCTTCGTGAGTTGGTTCTCAATGGAGGACACCACCCTTCTCCTCTGACCCCACCACCCTCGATCTCCTCCAGCAACAGCGGAGATGGTCCAGCTCCCACCGTTGAGCGAAACCCCAAATCCATCTACGGATGGCCATAAGGCCATGCCAGGAGAGGGATGAAGTTGAAGCCACCTCAGCAGAGGAGCCCAGCCGGTCCGAGGGGCAAGGACAGCTGCAGGACGACTCGGAGAGAAGGCCACCATGCTCCAACCATCATCCCCGAAACACCACAACTCCTCAAAGCAGTGTTTCCAGCATTGCCGTGAAGGAGAAGCTGATGCTGGAGGAAGGGGACAAGATTTTGGGGCTCATAGTTTCCAGAGGACAAACGGGGAGAACAAGAGCTCTCTATGGATGCTCATGAGCTTCACTCCAAGATCTCCATCCTTCTCCAACTTCTCCACAACTCAGGAGGAGACGGCCGTCTTCCAGCTTCCCACACTGGCGTGGACATCTCAGATACGTCTCCCAGCCCTTCTTCTCGCTTCAGTTTGGCTTTTGAGCCCAAGGAGACCTTTCTTCTCACACCGCAAGAGGGCTCAAGATCACAGGTGGTGGCACCGCTGTGAGACTCTGTCTGGATTCTTCTTGGGGTCATGTCCTTCTCCTTCCTCAACACCCGAAGAGTTTTCCCAGCACCAGGACCTCATTTTTTGACCCTTTCCCCTCCTTCGCTCTCACGCGTCCTCCCTCGAGAGCAACAAAACCACCCCAAAAAAGAACAATGACACCACGGGGACATTTGTGGGGAGGACCAGACCGGACCAAGCCCATCGCAGGAGACACCCTACCACCTCCGAGCTCCCCTGGCTCCTACAGCAGCTTCTTTACCCCCCCCCCCCTTTTTTTTTTTTTGAGGGGGGTGAAGGGTCTTTTTCCTCGAACCCATTACCTGCTTCCTGCAGGCGCCGCTCCTCTTCCTCGGGGACAAACTTGACCTTGCCCCGGGCCACCTCCTCCCGCCAGTCGTCCCCAGAGGGGAACTGGGGTGACACCGACGGGGGGTTCGGTGGGTCCCCTGACACTTCAGGGTCCTCTGCGTCCCCCGGGGCCACCTCCTCCACCTTCACGCGCACCGTCACCTGTGGGACCCAAGGAAAAAGAGACACCCAAGGGCTGCAGAGGGGAGCTGGGTGCCGAGGACCCCCATCCCTCCTGCCTTTCCAGGGTCAATTTTGGGGGTGTCCCGTGGGAATGAGCTCGGAAGCACTGCTGGAGCGGGGGGGGGGGGTTGTACCCAGTTTTGGGGAACAGGAGGGTAGAAGCTCCTCGCAAACCCCCACTCGGGGCAGGATCCGGCCGCTGCTCTCACCTGCTGCTCCCAAATCCCATCAGGATCTCCCTGTCCCAACTGGAAGCTCTCGGCCAAGGCGACGGCTTGGGCACAGGATTCGGGATGTCGCACCCAGACCCAGCTCTGGATTTCCTCGGGAAGGATGCTGAGGAATTGCTCCAGCACCAGCAACTCCATGATCTGCTCCTTACTCCGCACCTCCGGCCGTAACCAACCCTGCGACAGCTCCCGCAACCGCCGGCAAACGTCCCGCGGGCCCGATGCCTCCTGGTACCGGAATTGCCGGAAGCGCAAGCGACGCATCTCCGTGCCGGCGCCGCCGCCATGCAGCGCCGGTACCAACCGTCGCGCCCACTCCCCCCGGGGCCAGCGGCGTCTCTCGGTCACCCGCTCCAAGGACATCGGGGACCCCTCCGTGTCGTCCTCCGGGCACGGCGAGGGGGGGCGAGGGGCCGGGGGACGCCGGCGGCCCCCCTCCGGTTGCAGCCGCCAGCGAGGTCGCGTCGTCGGGGTCTCCATGCTGCCGGGCTCCGTTGTTGCTGTGTGTCCCCCCCACAACTCTCCCGGGGGGGGGGGTGTGATGTGGAGGCGAGGGGGGGGGGGGCTTTGCAAAGCAGCCGGTGGGGTGGGCTCTGCAGGCGGGGGGGGGGAGGGGGGAGAGCAGGGCATGGCTTTGCAAAGACCCCCCCACCCTCGGTCCGCCAGCTTTGTACCCCCCCCAAGAACTATACAATGTGCCCCCCCACCCCCTAGCCTTGCAGGGCCCCCCAGGACCATGCAATGTGCCCCCCACCTTGCAGAGCCCCCGAGGACCCTGCAATGTGAACCCCCCCCCCCCTTGCAAGAGCTGTGCAAAGCTTTCAAAGACCCTCACCCAGCCCCCCAGCTTTGCAAATCCCCCCCCCCAGGACCATGCAATATTTCCCCCCCCCCAGCTTTCAAAGCCCCTGGGTACTGCAACATGTCACCCCCCCCAATTAACTCCCAGCCTTGCAAAAGTCCTGCAAATCTTGCAATGCCATGTGCCCCCCCCAGCCTATCCCCCCCCCGGACCATGCAATATCCCATCCCCCAGCTTGCAAAGCCCCCCCTTGCAATGTGCTCCCCCCCCAGCTTTGCAAACTACCGCCACCATCATGTAATATGCCCCCCCCCCCCAGGCCCTTGCAAAGCCCCCCAGGTCTTGCCACATGCCTCCCCCTAACTCCGGGCCTTTCCAAGCCCCCAGGACCATGCAATGTGCCCCCCCCCCCCCCCAAGCCTTGCAATATGCCCCCCCCCGGCAAAGCTCTGAGAAGCTCACAAAGACTCCCCAGCCTTGCAACCCCCCCCGCAACCCATGCAAGACGCCCCCCCCCCCCGCCATCACCCAGTTTACAAAGCCCCCAGGCCCTTGCAATGTGCCCCCCCCCCCCCCAATCTTGCCCAGCCCCCTCCCTCCAGCCTTGCAAAAGCTCCGGGAACCTTGCACCCCCCCCCGCCGCTCCACCCCCCCCCCCCAGCCTTGCAATCACCCCCCAGAATCGTGCAAAGCCCCCCCCCCCCCTTTTCCTCTTTGCAGAAGCTCCGGGAGCCTTGCAAAGGCCCCCCCCAGCCATGCAAACCCGCCCCCCCCCCAGGACCTTGCAATACCCCCCTCCAGCTTCCCCCAACTTGCAACCCCCCCATGCAATGATATCCCCCCCCCCCCCCCCCGCCTTATACCTTTGCAAAAGCCCCGGGAGCTTTGCAAGCCCCCCCCCCCAGCCATGCAACGACCCCCCCCCGGCCAAGCAATCCCCCCCAGGACCATGCCAAGGAACCCCCCCCCGGCCATGCAATCCCCCCAAAGGACAATGCAAAGACCCCCCCAGGACCTGAAGCCCCCCGGCCATGCAACCCCCCCCAGGACCATGCAAAGACGCCCCCCCCAGCCATTCAACCCCCCCCGGAACATGCAAAGACGCCCCCCCCAGCCATTCAAACCCCCCCAGGACCATGCAAAGACCCCCCCCCCCGCCATGCAACCCCCCCCAGGACAATACAAAGCACCCTCCCTCGGCCATGCAACCCCCCCAGACCCATGCAAACATCCCCCCCTCCCACGCCAACCTTGCAATATGTGCCTGCCCCCCCCCCAAGCTTACACCCCCCCCCCCCGAGTCTTGCCCCCCCCCCCCCCGGACCTGGGGTCCCGGCGCTGCAGCCCCGCCGCTCCCCTCTCGCCGACACAAAGGGCCGGAGCGGCCGGGCCCGGCCCCACCGCCCCCCCCCCCCCAACCCGGTGTCCCCCCCCCCCCCAACCTCCTCCCCTTGTCCTCGCCCCCCCCCCCCCCGATGGCCGTCGCCGCCGTCACTCAGCGCCGGGACCGGCTTTAACCCTCCGCTGCCCGGAGCCGGTGGCGGAGGGGAAAGGGTTAACACTGGGGGGGGGGGGGGGGGCAAGCCTTGACACCCCCAAACTCCTCACCCCCCCTCCCTGTGCCCCCCCCCCAAAATGCCCCCCCCCCCCGTGCGGGTGCCCAGTGCCCCCCCTCCCCATTGCCCCCCCAAACTGCACACTCCAGCTCTGTGCACCCCATCGCACCCCCCCCAAAACTCTGCACCCCCATGGACCCCCCCCACTTTTGCACCCCCCCCGTTTTCCATTGCATTCTCCCCCTCTTTTCCATTGCACCCCCCCATACACCCCCTCATTGCACCCCCATCCCTGTGCACCCCTCTTCGGCCCCCCCCCACTTGGTGCCCCCCCCGCACCCCCCCATGGCCCCTTTCAGCCGCCGTACAGTGAGGGGGGGGGCAGCGAGGGAAACCCCTTCTTAGCGCTCCATTGGGCGAACGCGCTGTCAATCATGATGAGACCCCCCCCCCCGCCCCACGGCCAAGCTGGAGCCGGGGGAACGCCCTCCCCTGCGGCGGGGAGGAGGAGAGTGACAGCGCAGCGGGCCAACCGCAGCGAGGCTTGCGTGAAGGGGTGGGGAGAGGGACGCCCCGCCCCTTCGGAACACCGCCCTCCCCGCTCGCCTTCTGGCAGCGGGAGGGGGGCGGGAGTGACAGCGCGGCGGGCCAATGGCGGAACCGGGCCCAGGCCGGGCCCAGCGGCACCGCCAGCAGCCGGGCTGCCGGGGAACGGGGAACAGGGAACGGGAACGGGAACGGGAACGGGAGGACGGGGCCTCACCCCGCCACCGCCGGCGGCCCCCAGAGGTGCGTGGGGACGGGGGCGGCAGCGCCGCGGCTTCCTCTGCCCTCGCTCCCTTTCCTCTTTGCTCCTCTCTTTCCCTCCTTACTTCCCTTCTTTTTCCCCCGGATTTTCCGTCTTTCCCCCCTTCTTTCCGTCTTTCCCCTTATTTTCCTTCTTTTCCTCCTCCTTCTTTTCCCCATTTTCTCTTTTTCCCCCTTCTTTTCCCCCTTCCTCCCGTCTTGCCCCCATTTTATTTCTTTTCCCCCTATTTTCTTTCTTTCCTCCAGTCCTTCTTCCCCCCCATTCCTTCCTTCTCCCCCCCATTCCTTCCTTCTCCCCCCCATTCCTTCCTTCTCCCCCCCATTCCTTCCTTCTCCCCCATTCCTTCCTTCTCCCCCCATTCCTTCCTTCTTCCCCCCATTCCCTCTTTCTTCCCCCCATTCCTTCCTTCTTCCCCCTTCCTTCCTTGCTTCCTTCTGTCTTTCCCCCTTCCTTCCTTCCGTCTTCCCCCCTTTCTTCTTCCTTTCCCCCTTTCTTTCCTTCTTTTCCCACTATTTTCATTCTTCCCCCCCCCCCCCTTTTCTTCTTTTATCCTGAGCGCTGAGCTGTGCTCCGTTTTGAGGGGAATGTTGCTGTGCTCCCCATTTTGGGGAGAATATTGCGAGCTCTGAACCATGCTGCCCATTTTGGGGGGAATATTGTGAGCTCTGAACTGTGATCCCCATTTTGCGGGGAATATTCTGAGCTCTGAACTGTGATCCCCATTTTGCGGGGAATAGCATGACCACTGAGCTGTGCTCCCTATTTTCATGGGAATATCATGACCACTGAGCTGTGCTCCCTATTTTCGTGGGAATATCATGATCACTGAGCCTTGCTCCTCATTTGGGAGGCAATGTTATGAGCTCTGAGCCATGCTCCCCATTTCAGGGGGAATATTGTGAACACTGTGCTGCGCTCCCTATTTCACCCCAGCTTTCCGCAACCCGTGTCTGTTCAGGGACGGCTCTTGCAGGACAGGCTCTTATGTTCGGGATTTTTCAGGATCTGGGGTGCATTTGCGGTGCTGCTGGGCATCCGAGAATCCCCACCTGGGCAACAAGTAGAAGACAGGAGAGGAGCTCCTATGGGAGATCTGCATCTTTGGCACGGCATAAAAATTGTTCAAATTTCCTCTCTCCTCTGTTTTCCCCCACAGGCCGAGCCTCATCTGCCCTGTACCATGCCGAAACGGAAATGCAAATTCACCGACGAGCTCCAGGCAAAGTACCCCTGCTTCCGCGTGGGCCGGGAGAGATGGGAGGCCGAATGCTTGGTCTGCCAGGAGGGCACCTACGTCTCTGTGGCCAACAAGGGCTCTCTCGACCTGGAGGCCCATGTGCAGTCCATGAAACACAAGAGGAACGTGCTGGGGAATGCCTCGGTGGCCATGCTGCCGGGCTGCTTCCTCCCTGCCGACTGCCAGCCCTTCGATGCTGCCGCCGCCACCGCCGCCGCAGCCGAAACCCCTTTGGGCTTCCCTGCTGCTGTGCTCAAGGACTGCTGTGAGCCCCTGGCTGGCTTGCCCAAAACGCCTGACCCCGTCTTAGACGTCTTGGGCTTGCAAATCAAGACGGAGGTGAGGCTGGATGAGGCGCTGGCCCCCTTCGCGTTGGACCATGGGATGGACCTGCTCGATGGTGTCCCCTATTGTGGGGTGGCCCTGGGTGCGGGCGAGGCGGGGACCCCCTTCCCCATCCAGATCCGCTATTTTGACTGGAAGCAGGGTGGCGTGCAGAGCAGGGTGATCGGTGTGGAACCCCCACCAGCTGAACTGTCCCCTGGTGCTGCTGCGCTGGTGTGGGAGGCCTTGGAGAATCACGGGCTGCGGCAGCGGTGCGTGGCCGTTGTAGGTGAGAGCCCTAACGCCATGCTGGGAGGGCTGGGGTGCTGTACCCAGGGTCTGGCTGAGGTGTCCGGCTTGCGGGAGCTGCTGGAAGGGGTCTTCATTGCCACCGACTGCCCTGCGCACCTCCTCAGCAACTGCATCCAGCACGGGGCGGACAGCCTGGAGGTAGACCTGCAGTCCCTCGTCTGGAAGATTTACGCCTACATCTCTGTCTACGCCGTCTGCGCCGAACCGCTCAAGGACTTCTTGGAGTTTGCCAAGAGGGAGTACCGGCGGCTGCTCCACCACACCAGGATGCCCTGGTTACTCCTGCTGCCGGCCATCACCCGCTTGCTGCAAGTCTTCCCAGCCTTGAAGTCCTTCTTCCTCTCCCTCAGCCACCCCCCCTTTGCCATCCGGACCTTTTTTGAGGATGACTTCAGCGAGATCTACCTGCAGCACATGGTTTCGCAGGTGGCTGTCTTTGACATGCACCTCAGGACCTTGGCGAGGGAGGACAACTCGCCCTGTGAGGTGCTGGGCGTCCTCTCCTCCGTCCGCCGCACCCTCCTGGAGCGCAAAGCCCATGGCTTCATGTCGCTGCGGGTGAAGGAGCTGCTGGCGGAGCAGCGGGCGGCTGGGAGGGTTGGTGAGTGCGACACCTTCTGCTGCCATGTCCAGACCCTCTACATGGCGTTCCTCGACTACCTGGATGCCCGGATGGGGCCGTTTGGGGAGCTTTTCCGTTTCCAGTGGATGCAGCTACGGGTACCACCAATGTGGGCGGAGGTGGAGGCATGCATCAAGTACCTGGCGGGCCACGGGGTCATGGTGGATGACAGCAAGTGCTTTGACCAGTTCTGCCAGCTGACCACCTTCTTGAAGGACTGCAGGAGCGACAGCGACTTCGGCGCCCTGCAGACGCACCAGAAATGGGTGCGTTTCTTTGGCAGCTCCGGCAGCTTGGCCGGCCACTCAGAGCTTCTCAGAATGGCTCAGGTTTTCTTTGCCATCCCCTCCTGCGGGGCTGATTTTCCAAGGGGGCTTTTCCTGATGTGAAGCCAGTGGGACCAGGTGTGGATTCATCGTGGCCGGGCTACCGCGAAACGTGCGGCATTTCAAGACTTCTTTTTTTGCAATGATAGACCTGTTGATTCCTATTTTTGTACATCAGCCCACCGGGGAGGATTTGTTAATGGGATTTTTAAAGGCTGTACGCTGTCTGCAGGAGAGGTGGCTTTGCTCTTGTGCAAATAAATACCACTACGGGCTCTGGTCATCTGTGGGTACCGGAGGGATGGTTGGGGGTCAGATGGCTTTTGGCGTTGTCATGGTTTAAACCCAGCCAGTAACAAAGCACCACGAAGCCGCTTGCTCACTCTTCCGCCCACAGCTGCGGTGGGATGAGGAGAAAATATAAAGAAAAGCTGGTGGGTTGAGACAAGGACAGGGAGGGATCACTCACCACTTATGGTCATGCGCGAAAGGCAGGCTCAACTTGGGGCAGAAACAAAATCAATTGAATTTACTACCACTCAAATCAAAACAAGGATACTGAGAAATAAAACCAAATCTTAAAACACCTTCCCCCCACCCCTCCCTTCTTCCTGGGCACAGCTTCACTCCCGAATTCTCCACCTCCTCCCCGCTAGCAGTGCAGGGGGACGGGGAATGGGGTTTACGGTCAGTTCATCACACATTGTCTCTGCTGCTCCTTCCTCCTCAGGGGGAGGACTCCGCACTCTTCCCCTGCTCCGGCGTGGGGTCCCTCCCACAGGAGACAGTCCTTCACAAACTTCTCCAACGTTAGTCCTTTCCATGGGCTGCAGTCCTTCACAAACTGCTCCAGCGTGGGTCCTTTCCAGGTGCTGCAGTCCTTCAGGCACAGACTGCTCTAGCGTGGGTTTTCCGATGGAGTCATGGCCATCTTTGGCGGCATCCCCCTGCTCCGGTGTGGGCTCCTCTCCAGACTGGTGGGCATCTGCTCCCCCACTCACCTCCATGGGCTGGGGGGGGACAGCCTGCCATCTCACCATGGGCTGCAGGGGCATCCCCTCCTCTGGCGCACCTCCTCCCCCTCCTTCTTCATTGACCTTGGTATCTGCATAGGGGTTCCTCTCACATTCCAATCTCCTCCCCCGCTGCAGGTTTCCCCTTCTTAAATATGTTATCCCAGAGGCGCTACCACTATTGCTGATGAGCTCAGCCTTGGCCAAAGGCGGGTCCAGCTTGGAGCCGGGGAAGCTTCTAGCAGCTTCTCACAGGAGCTGCCCCTGCAGCCCCTCCCCTGCTACCAAAAAACCCCGCCACACAAACCCGAAACAGGTGTGAAAGTCAACTAGGACTCAATGGACTTATTTCTTGGGTTGGAGAGAGGGAATGTGAGGTTTTGTCCATGCACTAGGGGTCTCCAAGCTTGGACCTCAAAACCAGTCCTGAAGCTTGTGCACCCACCTGCCCTGGCTCTAGCTAAGGGGTGGAGAAGGCTCTTGCAGCATCATGGAGGCACCTGGAGATGCCTCAGCTTTCCAGCTGGGGAGGTTTTGTCACCTGCCTGCCCCCCTCAAATTCCCCAGGGATCATAGAATCATAGAGTATCAGGTTGGAAGGGATCTCAAGGATCATATGGTCCAACCTTTCTTGGCAAAAGCATGGTCTAGCAAAGATGGCCCAGCACCCTGTCCAACTCAATCTTAAAAGTGTCCAATGTTGGGGAATCCACCACTTTCCTGGGGAGATTATTCCAGTGGCTGATTGTTCTCATTGTGAAAAGTTTTCCTCTTGTGTCCAATCGGAATCTCCCCAGGAATAACTTGTACCCATTATCCCTCATCTTTTCCATGTGTCTTCTTGTAAAAATCTTTGTAAGCACCCTTTCAATACTGCAACATGGTGATAAGGTCTCCCCTGAGCCCTCTTTTCTCAAGGCTGAACAAACCCAGTTCTCAGCCTTTCCTCAGGTGGCAAACTTCTCAGTCCTTTGATCATCTTTGTGACCTATCTCTGGACCTTCTCCAGCCTTTTTTGTACCACGGGGACCACAACTGAACACAGTATTCCAGGTGTGGCCTGACAAGCGCTGAGTAGAGTGGGATAATGACTTCTTTATCTCTGCTGGTGATGCCCTCGTTGTTGCAACCCAGCACCCTGTTGGCTTGCTTTGCCGCAGCAGCAGCACACTGTTCGTGCATACTGAGCTTGTTGTCCAGCAGGACCCCAGGTCCCTTTCCACAGAGCTGCTCCCAGCCTGTGCTACACTCCTGGATTATGTTTTCCCAGGTGTAAGACCTTACATTTGTCTTTGTTGAACTTCATAAGATTCTTGTTAGCCCACCGTTCCATCCTGTCCAGCTCTTCCTGCAGGGTGGCTCTCCCTTCCAAAGTGTCCACTTCCCTGCTCAGTTTGGTATCATCGGCAAACTTCCATCAGGATACGCTTGATCCCATCATCGGGATCACTTATGAAGATATTAAACAGCATTGGGCCCAATATTCATCCCTGGGGGACCCCACTTGTGCCAGGTTGCCAGTTTGAGAAGGAGCTATTCACTACCACCCTCTGGGTGCTACCTGTCAGCCAGTTCCCCACCCACCGCACCGACTGCTTGTCTAGACCTTAATGCATCAGTTTCTCTAGGAGGAGGCTGTGGGAAACCATATTGAAAACCTTGGAAAAATCCAGGTAGACAATGTCCACCACTCGCCCCACATCAACCGAGCAGTTTACTTTGTTGTAGAAGGCGATCAGGTTCGTCAAGCATGATTTGCCCATGGTGAATCTGTGCTGGCTTTTCCCAGTCATGTGCTTCATTTAACTTGTGATAGCCCCCAGGAGGATTCGTTCTGTAACTTTCCCAGGGACTGAAGTAAGACTGATGGCCCTATATCTCCTTTGGAATGTGTGAAGGGCCCTGCCAAGGCTGACCATCAGGAAGAACTGCCATGAAGAGAGTCCTACCCTCCTCCTGATGCTCCCTACCACCCGCAAGAGGATTTATCTCGCAGCACCTTGAGGCATTTATTGCCTGTGCCAGGAGATGCAGCAGAGATAAGGTGGCCAGCTGGCAGAAAATAAATATTTGCATTAATATTCACCTCCTGCCCAAGTATTTGTCAATGTCCACACATGTGTGTCCTCCTCCCTTGCAGTTTTCCTCCTGTGATCGGAAGAGCAGCACTGGATACTCAAAAAATTCCTTTCCCTTGGATCCAGCACTGTCACATTGTAATCCTGACACAAGTGTGCCCTGCCCAGGCAAGGACTTTGGACCCATAAGGATCATCAAGGCCAAGGACTTTGCACAGTCATTATCAGAAAGTTGTTTTTCTTGACAGCAGCTTGATTTTTCTGCTCCAAAACCTTCCAACTGGAGACCTGCCCGGAGCTGCGGAGATGAGCGGGAAGTTCATGTGGAAATCCTTTAAGCAGATTGTGGAGATCCAGATCACCAACAAAACCGAGGATGTCACTTTGTACAACCCCATGTAATGCCACGAGGAGGGGAGCAGGGGGTGGAAGACCCCTTGCCAGAGGGGATGCCTGCAGGATTCAGGCAGAAGGTCCAAGTTGGACCACCTCCTAGTGGTCAGACCATCTCCCAGTGGTTGGACCATCTCCCTTGTAAGCCCAAGTGGTCTCCCCATCCCTTTTCCTCCTCTCCTGTGCTCTCCTTCCAGGAGCTACTGCTACAGCGGCTATAGCTCCATGCCACCCAGCCCCAGGATCCCACCGGGTGTCACGGAGAGTTGCCAATTCACCAACTCTGTGATCTATTTTCGGGGTTGTGTGGGGCTCCTGCTGTACGAGGCAGACACCTTCACCTTGGCCATCCTCTTCTCCAACCCCTTCGACTACAATATTTTCTACATGGAGCTTGCCATGGAGATCTCCTTCCACAAAGCCCACCTTGGCAACTTGGAGAATATCTACACCAGGATGTATAGCAGTCAACCAGCCAGCACCGGCAAAGACACTGCGTTCCACCGAGTCAAGCTGGGCATGTGCCAGGAGGCTGCCATGGTCTTTGCTGGCCACGTGAGGGTCACGGCCACCATGTCCAATGCTGCAAAGTCCGTCATCAAAGTAATTGTGGAGAATCAAGATAGTTCCTCCTCTGAATCCAAAGGTGGCACCACCCATTAGCCTTGGGCAGCATCAGCTGGAGGGATGGACAAACCTTGTCTGTGTTGCTGTAAACACCAGGCAGAACCTGAGCAAAGCAATTGTGCATCTAAACTCGTGCTGTGTTGTCCTAAGATAGGAGAGGAAAAAGCCCAGGTAGGATAGAAGATGCTTCTTTTATATCCTAAACCCCCTTTTTATCAGCTCGGAGGACTCCCTGTTGAGCGGTAAGGAAGGGGAGCATGGTTTGAAGGTCCTGTGGGTGGGTTGTGCTGCACCTGGGGGTTGGGAGCTTGCTTGGATGCAATGCCTGGTGCAAACCTACTCTCCTGAGGGTGCTCTTTCTGATTTGAATTATAGCTTGGGTTTAGTTTTGATGTTTGTCCAGCTGGTATCCACCTGGGGGTCCTAGTGTAGGGGGCAGACACCTTCCTGTTGGCCATCCTCTTCTCCAGCCCCTTGGACTCCATTTTCTACCTGGAGGTTGGGTTCAAAACATCTAACCTAACCCTACATCTATCAGACCCTGTCTCTATCCCTCCATTTCCATTCCGTATGTTCCTATGGCGATCGTGCCAGTCTATGAGTCATCTCTCTCCTAACGCAACTTATCTCTGCACCCTCCATCCATCTGCCTCTCTGTCCCTCCATCTAGAGGGGTACAGTTTTGGAGATAAAACCTGGTGTAGCTGGACCACGTCTAGCCAAGCACTGGAATTAGTGGGGCAGATCTCTTCTGGGCCAAAAAAAGAGATCTCTTTTCTTTTGTTCTGCTTTCCTTCCTATGCAGCGAAGGAGGAGAAAACGGCTCTGGGCTTCTTCATGTGCCGTGTTATCTGATGAGAGGTTGGTGGTTACCCATGAGCTGTGTCATGTTTCACTGCGAGTGAACAGATTTCACTTGGGGCTTTTTTTTCTTTTAATTTGTTCTGCTTTGTGGCTGGAAGTGGCAGCAGCAGCCAAACCAGCAATAAAAAAGCAACGTGGTGGGGTAGCAGAAGTGGATGGGGGGGTCACTAGGGCTATACTTTAGCTGAGGCAGTGATGAGGGCAGGATGAGGTCTGCTGGGTTACGTGGGGAAGAAGGATATAAGGGAGCCTTGAAATGGAAATTGAAGCCTTTTTGGTTGCTGGCTGAAGGGTTAGGTGCAGCTGAGAGGTGGGATGGGGCAAAGCCATGTGGAGATGTCTCCATCACCCCTCTCCAATGACCTAACACCCCTCTGCCTCCCTCCCTCCAGACAGGGGCTGGGTGACACAAGACCAAACACAAACTTTCCCCTTTCCCTTCACCCCTTGGCCCTTCTTGAATGTCTGGTGGATGAGATGGGACCTTTGGTGGACCTTCCTGATGGGAAGACCTGCCAGATTTATCCTCATATTTGGGAGCTGCTGGCCTCAAGTCCTGGTGCTGGACGTGCCTTTGGGCAACATTTTGATAGGCTCCAACCCTGTGAGATGAGGTCTACAGCCAAGGCTTGCATGAGACTCAGGCTCCTACCTCCATTTGGTGGAGGATTAAGCATCTATGAGACCTTCAGAGACCAATGCAAAGGGCCAACAATCAGGGACAAAACACCTTTTTAATTAATGGACCTTTTAATTAACTTAAGCCCAAGAGCCACCTTGCTGTTCACAGCTGGAGTAAAGTCTTCTGCAACTTGCTTGAGCAGCATGTTTTAGCCGAGGGGGTGTGTCTCTGGGGCTGCAGATGAAGAAGTTGGGTCCCCAGGGTGCTGGAGAGCTTTCAGTGGCTGGAGTTGCAGTGCAGGTGGCATTGAGTCAAGGGACACCATCTTGGTCCAATTCCCCCCTGCCACAGCCATGGGGAACTGACAATTCACTGTGGTCCTTGCCACGGACCCCCCAGCACTTTGGAGCATTTCTCTGGTCTGTCAACAGGTCCTCGAACTGTGAGGGCTCCTGGGCACCTCTTCCTTCGCAGCACTTGTGAAATGCTGAGGTCTTCTACCGGGGCATGAAGGTCTTCAGCCTGGCCAGCTGGACTCGCTTTCCTGCAGGCAAGACATAGTGATGGATCAATAGGTGTTGTTGGACCACCTCTGCAGAGAGGAGCCTCCATGTCGTGCACACAGCTCCAGGCCTTGGTGGGGGCTTCCAAAGGCCCCCCCCCGATGGCCCAAAGCCCACTTAGTGCTTCCTAATCTTGCTTGATTTTAGCATGTGCACCCATGAATCCCCAATCAGCAGCATGGTTAACGGGCACCACGCAACGGGGGCAGTGGTTCTCTTACCGATCTGGAGGAGAAAATGGATGCCCAAAGCCAATGCGAGGAAGGAGATGACTGCAAAAGCCAGGCTGACGGAGACTCCCAGCCCTGGGAGAAAGCAAGCAGATGGTGGTAAGGAGGAGCACTGGGGCCCACAGGGCCAAGGGGGGGGCTTACAGCCAAGACCCAGACCATCCCCACCACATCCTGGGCTGCATGGTTCATTTTTGGTTGTGTTAGGAAACCTGCAGAGCCACCTCTGTGTCAGTGGGAAGGGATCTGCAGAGCACTGACATAAAAGCTCCCCTTAATCTCCTGGCCACGCTCCTCCTTATGAAGCCTCATATTCACTTTCCTTTCCCTGCAAGGAGAGCTCACGGCTGCTTGTACTGAACCCAGGGATCTCCAGGTCTTGGGATACAGTCAATCCAGGGACCTCCAGGTCTTGGGAGACGATGGGGAATATTGGTCCCTTTCTCAGCTGGTTTGCTCCAAGCACCCATCTGTGAGTGATGGGAAGGTGAAGTGAACTGCAGCAACTATCTCATCTGCTTTGTGGTAAAGGTCTATGCTGCCCCAGGAAGGAAAAATTAGGAATTTCCATTTGCAGGGTCTGGCCAAGCTGAAGTTGGTAGCATCATTGGTGGCACCTTGGAGCTTGGAAACCAGGATGTTTGGCCGAACTCCATCCAGAAAACCAGGGACGCTTACCTCCAAATGGCAGCTCCGGGCTGGTAGCAATGCTGCCGTTCCTCGGATCATCCTTCCCACCTAGGCAACAAATACGTGGAGAAAGGGTCACCCCAAATCTGCCCCTTCCTCCCCATGCTGTGGGGGTTGTCAAAGCATGGCCAAGCAGTGGTGCTTTTGGGTGGCATTCTTTACTGAGAAGGTCAAAGGTGTAATTATTAATAGTTTCCGATAGATGGCTCCTGAAGTATGGAGATGTCGGCAATGCTGAGTACAAGTACCAGATTAGTCTAATTACCAGTAATTTTATCATACCATAAACCAGTATTACAAAGTACAACAAAATGATAACCTTGACCCAGCCCCCAGAGGTGATAAACAGCACAACAGGGAACATACACAGCAAGCGAGACGTTACATAGCACAATGCTGAGAAAGAGTGCAACAACTCTGTGAGCAAATAAATCAACATTGTGACCAGCAACTATTAAACTAATATAATGAATGCTTATAACAAATTCGTTTTAACATGCTCTGGTCACATCTGTTGCTATCTCAACCCTTTTTATCCCATGCTGGGTGCCAAAAAGGACTGTCGTGGTTTAACCTGGCAGGCAGCTAAACACCACACAGCTGCTCACTCGCTCCCCGCCCTGCTCGCCAGTGGGATGGGGGAGAGAATCGGAAGGAAGAAAAAGTAAAATTCATGGGTTGAGATAAAGACGGTTTAATAGGACAGAAAAGGAGGGGAAAATAATAACAACAACAACAACAACAACAATAATAATACAATTAGAATATACAAAACAAGTGATGCACAATGCAATTGCTCACCACTTGCCAACCGATGCCCAGTTAGTTCCAGAGCAGTATTTCCCGCGGCTGCAGGCCAACTCCCCCCAGTTTATATAGTAGGCATGATGTCATATGGTATGGAATATAATTTTGGCCAGTTTGGCTCAGCTGCCCTGGCTATGTCCCCTCCCAACTTCTTGTGCCCCTCCAGCCTACTTGCTGGCTGGGCATGAGAAGCTGAAAAATCCTTGACTTGGTGTAAACACTACTTAGCAACAACTGAAACATCAGTGTGTTATCAAGATTATTCTGATCGTAAATCCAAAACATAACACTATACCAGCTACTAGGAAGAAAATTAATTCTATCCCAGCTGAAACCAGGACACCAGGATACTCTGGTGGGGTTAACTGTGAGCATCCCTGCACTGAACAGGTCTTGCTGGTCAAGACCCAACTGTGTTGGCACTGCAGGGACCTGGGGTTAACTGGGACCATCTCTGCAGTGGGCTGGTCTTGCTGGTCAAGACCCAGCTGAGTTGACCCTGTAAAGACCCACAGTAAATCAGGAGGATCCCTGCACTGAACTGGCCTTGCTGGTCAAGACCCAGCTGTGTTGGCACTGCAGGGACCTTGAGTCCATGCAAGCAGGGGCAATCATTTCTGGGGTTTCTCAAGGGCTGGACCTGATATGGGGCAGGATCAACCTTCCCATGCCCTTCTCCACTCACCTCCAGTGGTCAGGAGCCACGGGACACTCAACCTTGAAAGCATGACCTGTCCGAGTCTGCTCCGGCGCTGGTACCCGCAGGAGTAGGTGCCGCTGGTCTTTGCAGAGAGCTGGATAGCGAGCGTGGAGGTGAACTCGCCTTTTCCCACCAGGTGGTTTGCCAGCTCCACGCCATTCTTGCAGAAGAAGATGTGGGTGATGGGGACATGGGAAAAAACGAGGCACCGGGCAAGAATCAAGTCACCTTCCCGAGCTGAGGAGAAGTTTGGGAAGAGTGCCGGTGGGGGATAGTCACCTGGAAGAGTAAAGAGATGCGGTAGTGGTGTGATGATGTGGAGATGAGCACTGATGTGCAATGGATTTTCAGCTCTCCAGCTGCAGCATTGATCTTGTAGCTGCTTTTTGGTGGAAATAGCAAAAGGAAAAAAAGGTGAAGGGATTGGAAGAGCCTGCTTTTCAGTCATCTGATGACTCAGAATACTTTGACTATATGAAAGCAAAAGCTCTGCTCATTTCAGGAGCTGGCACTGATACAGGTAAACACAGTGGGAGAAAAACAGGAGGGTAAATATACTGAAAAATACTGTTTCTAGTGACCAAAATGATTTTTTCCATCCAAGCTGAGTATTTCAGAAAAGACTCAGACAAAATATCTAAATTGTGGGACAACAAAGGGCTTCACTCTGGTATTTCCAAAGGGGAATGTTTTCATTTTCTTTAATTTCAAGCCAATATTTCCCACTCCATCATAAAATTAAAAATTGCAGCTTCCTCTGCCAAAATCTGCCCAAGCCAAACTGATATGTTTCATACTGCACCCTACCAAAACCCCATACATATGGTGGATTTCTTTTTCCTCCTTTTGGTTTGTCCGCCACCTTGAAAGGAAACACCAGTCCCAGGATCAAAGCTGCCTTTTTGGACACCCCAGGATCAGGAAACACAATCCAAAGGACATAAGCAACATTACAACAAGGACCTGGAGGGTTTCTCCAAACACCCCTTTTGTCTGCACTCACCTGGGGAGCTGCAGGTCTCTGGCTTCATCCCACCAGCACCTGTGTGGGACAGCAGAAGGGGTTGGTCTGAGATGGTCTGCTGGTCTAGAAGAGGACACCTTGCAGAGGACATCTCTTTGAGTTTGGAGATGCAACCTTGGGAAAGCTTGCAGAAGACGGGGAGAGTTTCCTGCAGACCTCAGCATGAAGGAGGTCAGAAATCACCAGCGAGGAGCAAAAGGGACTTTTGGGTGATGCCTTGTCCTTTCCTGCCCAGCCAGGGACAGCCACACCACGCCTGGACCCCAAGAAGGACCAACCCCATGCTCATGGATCAGTGCAAGGATGCGATTCCCTCTGTGGGAGCTGCAACCTTATGTCTCTCTCAGCAAAATAAGTCATTGAACAAGGGTCGTCTACAACCTGCCACAGCAGAGATGGACCTTTACACCCTCCAGAAAGCCCATCCTGTGTTTTCAGACTGTTGGACTCCATAGAAATCACTCCAGAAACTCACAATTTTGGCTTCGACCTATTCTCTCTCTGGAGATTTCTCAAGGGAACCACTTAAAATCCAACCCATGTCAATCCATGCTTCCACCTCCCCTTTCCCCCAGCCCGTGTGACTCCACATTGCTCCCCAAACACCCTGCCCGGCCACCTACCTGCCAGCCACCCCAGCAAGAGCAGGGTACCTGCAGCCTTGGCCAGCCAGCTTCTTCTCACCATGCTCATCTGCAGGCAGTTCTGAGCTCCCCAGGACCAAGCCTCAGGGGAAGGGGGAAGCTGAGGCTGGTTTCCTCCCTGTGACACATCCCCCAGTGCATGACACAGCATCTTCTCGGGGAGGAGAGAGGAAGAGGATGGGACAGGCAGGATGGGTATTGCCATGTTGGGTGCACGCACATAGACTTGCAAACCATGCAGCAGCACCTGGTGCCTTCCTCCCCCACCCCAAAAAGGACCCCCAAAGTCGCTGCTTCATCATAGTGTTTTGCACCATGTTCGTGGGTGCCTGTTTTTGGGTGGCTAGGGGTATGTCACAACTGTCCCCAGTGGGACACACCATCTCCCAGCAGGTTTCCAGCATCCCTGGGGCAAAAACAGCTCCCCGCAGTTTTCTCTACAGCCTCAGCCCTGAAGTTCCCATGCTGTGCAATACAAATACGCAATATCCTTTCAACGTCACTGGGAAGAAGAGAGTTTCCTAATTTCTCCTTTTTTTGTGTGTCTCAGACACTAGACTGACATGCAACCCAGCTGCTGCTGTGGAGGTGCTGTTTCAAATGCCCTGGGCTTCTGAGGGAAACCGAGGGGATCTCCAGAGTTGCTAGATACCTTTGCCTGATTAAACCAACCTTGGAACTCCACTGGCAGGAGCTCAGAGACTTGGCTAGAGTGGAGCTGAGGCTTGTAAAACCCCCATCTGCCCACCGTGCAGTGGGAGAAGGGTCTTCAGTCCAGTCTCCTCTGAGCTTGCATGGGTGGAAAGGTGTCTACGTCATCCTGTGCGCATCCTTCCTTGGTCCCCGAGTATCCGCCCCGTCATCTGCACAATCGCTGGGATTAGTCCCTCTGCTCCAACTCCAGGGGTGCTGGATTCACCTCATTGGGATCCATCATTTCCTGGTGGGTCAAGCCATCTCTGTGGGGTGGGCATGGAGATGATGTCCACCAAGGACAATCCCTTCAGTGGCAGGGAAATATACTGAAAGGAACAGGAAAACACACCTGATTAATACGTGGCTCAGAGGCTGGTGCCATCAGTGGAATTTGGGGTTTTTTGATCGTGGGGAGGTTTACATGGCACCAGGCTTGCTGGCGACAGATGGAGTCCAGCTATCTCAAAGGGAGAAAACGATTCTTGCTCATGAGATGGCAGGGCTCATAGAGAGGGCTTTAAACTAGGTTTGAAGGGGGAATGGGATAAAACTAAGTGCACCAGAGAGGAGCCTGGGGGCAGCATGCCAATGCTAGGGGTGGAATTGATAGCCCAGCTCAAGTGCATCTATGCCAATGCACACAGCATGGGCAATAAACAGGAGGAGCTGGAAGCCATCGTGCAGCAGGATAGATATGACTTAGTCGCCATCACAGAAACATGGTGGGACGACTCCCATGACTGGAGTGCTGCAATGGATGGCTATAAGCTCTTCAGAAGGGATGGGCAAGGAAGGAGAGGTGGTGGGGTGGCTCTCTATGTTAGGGAGTGTTTGGATTGTACAGAGCTACAGGAGTTTGTGATGACAAGGTGGAGTGCTTATGGGTAAGGATGAGAGGGAAGGCCAACAAGGCAGATCTTGTGCTGGGAGTCTGTTACAGACCACCCAGCCAGGTTGAAGAGACGGATGAGTCATTCTACAAGCAGCTGGCAGTAGTCTCACAATCGTGTGCCGTTGTTCTTGTGGGGGAGTTCAGCTTTCCAGATGTCTGCTGGAAATACAACATGGCAGAGAGCAAGCAGTCTAGGAAGTTCCTGGAGTGTGTGGAATATAACTTCCTGACACAGCTGGTGGGTGAGCCAACCAGGGGAGGAGCCTTGCTAGATCTACTGTTTACAAACAAGGAAGGACTGGTCAGAGGCCGTCTTGGGCTTAGTGACCATGAAATGATAGAATTCTCAATTCTTGGTGAGGCAAGGAAGGTGGTCAGCAAAACCACCACTATGGACTTCCGGAGGGCTAACTTTGGCCTCTTCAAGGCACTGGTTGAGAGAGTCCCTTGGGAGACAGTCTTGAAGGGCAAAGGGGTCCAGGAAGGCTGGACATTCTTCAAGAAGGCAATCTTAATGGCTCAGGACCACGCTATTCCCATGTGCTGCAAGTCTAACCGCTGAGGAAAACAACCGGCCTGGCTGAACAGGGAGCTTTTGCTAGGAGTCAAGAAAAAAAGGAGAGTTTATCATCTTTGGAAGAAAGGGTGGGCAACTCTGGAGGAGTACAGGGATCTTCTTAGGTCATGCAGAGAGGAAATTGGAAAGGCAAAAGCTCATCTAGAACTCAATCTGGCCACTATTGTAAGAGACAACAAAAAATGTTTTTACAAATATGTTAACAATAAAAAGAGAGCCAAGGAGAATATCTATCCTTTATTGGATACAGAGGGGAACATTGCCACCAGAGATGAGGAAAAGGCTGAGGTACTTAATGCCTTCTTTGCTTCAGTCTTTAATAGGGAGACCGGTTATCCTCAGGGTACTCTGCCCCCTGAGCTGGAAGGCAAGGACGGAGAGCAGAATATACCCCACATAACCCAGGAGGAAATAGTTATGGGACCAGATGGGATCCATCCAAGAGTACTGAGGGAGCTGGCGGAGGAGCTTGCCAAGCCACTCTCTATCATCTATCAGCAATCCTGGTCAACAGGGGAGGTCCCAGACGACTGGAGGCTTGCCAATGTGATGCCTGTTTACAAGAAGGGTCAGAGAATCCAGGGATCTACAGGCCTGTCAGCCTGACCTCGGTACTGGGGAAGGTTATGGAATGGTTCATCTTGAGTGCGCCTACACGGCATGTGCAGGACAACCAGGGGATCAGGCCCAGCCAGCATGGCTTCATGAAAGGCAGATCCTGCTTGACCAACCTGATCTCCTTCTATGACCAGGTGACCCGCCTAGTGGATGAGGGAAAGGCTGTGGATGTTGTCTACCTGGACTTCAGCAAGGCCTTTGACACTGTCTCTCATGTCATACTCCTTGAGAAGCTGGCGTCTCATGGCTTGGACAAGTATACTCTTTGCTGGGTGAAAAACTGGCTGGCTGGATGAGCCCAAAGGGTTGTGGTGAAGAGAGTTAAATCCAGTTGGCGGCAGGTCGCAAGTGATGTTCCCTAGGGCTCAATATTGGGGCCAGTTCTGTTTAATATCTTTATTAATGATCTAGACAAGGGGATCAAGTGCACCCTCAGTAAGTTTGCAGACGACACCAAGTTGGGAGGGAGGGTCGATCTGCTTGAGGGTGGGAAGGCTCTACAGAGGGATCTGGACAGGCTGGATCGATGGGCCGAGGCCAATTATATGAAGTTCAACAAGGCCAAGTGCCGGGTCCTGCACTTGGGTCACAACAATCCCATGCAGCGCTACAGGCTTGGGGAAGAGTGGCTGGAAAGCTGCCCAGCAGAGAAAGACCTGGGGGTGCTGGTTGACAGCCGGCTGAATGTGAGCCAGCAGTGTGCCCAGGTGGCCAAGAAGGCCAACGGCATCCTGGCCTGTATCAGAAATAGTATGGCCAGCAGGAGCAGGGAGGTGATCGTTCCCCTGTACTTGGCCCTGGTGAGGCCGCACCTCAAGTCCTGTGTTCAGTTTTGGGTCCCTCACTACAAGAAAGACATTGAGTTGCTGGAGCATGTCCAGAGACGGGCAACCAAGCTGGTGAGGGGCCTGGAGCACAAGTCTTATGAGGAGCGGCTGAGGGAACTGGGGCTGTTTAGTCTAGAAAAGAGGAGGCTGAGGGGAGACCTTATTGCTCTCTACCGCTACCTGAAGGGGGGTTGTAGTGAGGTGGGTGCTGGTCTTTTCAGTCAGGTGGCTGGAGATAGGAGGAGAGGAAATGGCCTCAATTTGCGGCAGGGGAGATTTAGGTTGGATATTAGGAAAAATTTCTTTACTGAAAGGGTTGTCAGGTATTGGAACAGGCTGCCCAGGGAAGTGGCTGAGTCACCATCCCTGGAGGTATTCAAAAAACACATAGACAAGGCACTTCAGGACATGGTTTAGTGGGCATGGCTGATGGTTGGACTCGATGATCTTAAAGGTCTTTTCCAACCTAAGTAATTCTATGATTCTATAAGGAGAAGCATCTTTGGCTCTGAAGCCAAAGGAGTGTACCTGCTGGAAAATCAACAGAAATAAACCTCTTTCTCCCCTTTCTCTCCTCTCCTGCATGTTTCTTCTGCATGCTGCTCACTTTTCAGTTTCCTTTTCAAATATACATTTGTATTTCCTGGTCTGTGATGTTTCTCTTTTCTGGTAGGCCAAAGGTGAAACATGACCTGGGGAGGGCTTAGGCTTGATGTTGGGTAGAGCATGGAATGAGGTCCCAGAGCTTCTGCCAGGCTTTCCAGTGGTCTGCATCTTCTTTAGCCTTGAGTAAAGTGTGGAAAGTCAGAGAGAAAATTAAAATAAAAGGCTTTAAACAGCAGAAAACAGCTACAGTTCATCCCAGAGCATAGTTGATGTGGGCAAACATGGCAGCTTGAAAGAAAAATGCCATCAACAATAAGCCAGAATAATTTTTAAGCTAATTTTCCCTGGATGCACCCAAATTGATTCAAGAGAGAGCATTTGAAGGGAGCAGAGCAGCCCACTCAAATGCTGCATTATGAAGGGGTGGCTTGTTTCCTAGCACAACTATTTTTTTTTTTTTAACCCAGTAAAACCAATGAAGAAAGGCCAGGGCTTGTCTGTCTTCTAGAAGTAGCGTAACAGTGGGCTGGGGTTTGCTGTGGATGCACCTCCAGCATCTCAGGGCTTGAGGAGGGTTTAGTGATGCAACCTTAAAGCCCCTGTGCTCTCGTGGTGCTTGGAGTGGGGGTCCCCCTCTTTTAGGGAGGGGTTTGGGGGATTGTTGCAGCTTGGGGCTTAGCTGGGAAGGTGGAACCTGCTGGGGTGCAGGCACCTCAACTGCAATTTGTTCTCCTCTGGCTCCATCCCTCTCTCCAGGGGTTGACCCCATCAATCCTTGCCATACCTGGCAGGGGGATGAGTGGTTAGCTGGACTGCCTCCCTGTCAGGGATGCAGGATTTGTGCACGAGGATGAAGCTGCTTTGGGACAATTTGAGGGGGGTCAAAGCTCCTGTCCTGACATCCCCACCATCCTGGTGTGGGTGCTTTGTGAGTCTGGAGAAGGGGGGAGTGTTGGACACAGAGATCCAGGAAGAAGGTGGGAAGGGTGGGGTGAATCATCACTGTGCTGGCCCCAGAGACATGTGAACACTTAGGGCATGGGTGGAAAGGATGGAAAAGGACTCCTAGATTGAAGGAGTCTAAATAGTAAGGAAAAAAAAAAAAGAGGATGGAGTAGTGATTGATTTTCAAACTTGAGCAGGTGGCCTTGACCCACAGTGCTCTCCTAATTGGCTTTGGATCAATCTGTGAGATTTAGGAGAAGTTCAGCACTTCCAGGGTCACCCACCTGGAACAACAAACCCACCCAAAATGGGCTTGGGGTGATGTCAAGCGAAGAGGCACAAGGCATCACGGCTCCATGGTCAGGTCAGGAAAGGGGGAAGGAGGGTTGGAGCCAACGTCATGATCAGAGGCTTAGAGGCAGGGCTGGAGGTGCTGCGGGCAGTGGGGGCACTCAGAGGAGCAAAACCTTGCCTGTGAGAAAGGCCGCTGTTGATTGGCTGGCCAGACACCATTTCAGCACCCTTCATCACAAAACCAGGCAAGAGGCAAATTTGCAAGAGCAAATCCTGCTGTGGCGTCCCTCACTAGCAGAGAGGCCTGAGGGGATGGTATGGGTGAGCAGCGTGGCCACCTTCACCTGCATCTCATCCATGCAGGGTGTCCACAGGGGCTTGGTGATTGAGATGCGCTAATTTGGGTGTTGGCACTCCAAAGCCTCATAGGCTGTGCTGAAAATGCCTTCCTAAGCAGGGTGGAAAGATGCAACCTGTCGTCTTCATCATCCAGTCCAGAACAAAGGCAACTGGGGTCATAGCCATGCAAAGAGCTGGTCCAGTTTCTAGACCTCCAGCCCTCTGCCCTCCCCCACCTTTTTTTGGCCCCAGCTTGGAGATTTGCAGCTGCTGCTGCTGCTGCTGTTTTCAATTCTGCTTCAAGCCCAGCAGGACCCCAGCAAAGCATCATGGGGACACGTCTTTCTGAAGGAGCGGTTGGGTTGATGTTGGTGAGTGTGAGGGAAATCTCATTTCTAAATATAAGAGCCACTGCTGTGCACACGAAGGGGTGGTCAAGCCAAGCAGTCGCGTGGTCGACTTGTGAGCATGCAGAGTGAGCAGGAGGTGAATACCTCGCTGCTGAGAGAGCAGATATGGGGAAGAGAAGGCTTTTTTTAGAGCAAGGTTGCTCAAGGTCTAGCAGCTGCATCAAGGAGCAGTGGCTGGGTTGAGCTGAGATGGTGCTGAGCCTGGCTGAGCCCATCCTGCACAGAGGGATCCACTGTCCTCTAATGGGAAATCACAAGAAGATCTGTGCACAGACCCATCTAACCTTAATTTGATGCAGAGAAGCTGTGCATAAAACCCTTGTGCGTTTACCCCTTTTGGGGTAGATAACCAGCTTGAAAAGACCACCAGCTCCACATTCCCTTTTAGCAGACCCAAATCCCTTATTCACATCCCCTATGTTGCAACAGATGAACAGGGATGTATGGCTGCTTTGTCTCCATTTTATTTTTACAGAATTACTGCTCATGTTCTCTATTGCACACCCAGAGAAATGGTCTTGTGGAACACATGGGTGGGAAAGCGGAACGAAGAGAGCTTTGTCATTTTTATCATCGGTCATTGAAATGAAAATTCCTTTCCTTGTGGTGATGGCAACTGTCATGTTGGCTGCAAAGAAGTTTTCTGCCTGCGGTGCTCTGCAAGCGGTGCAGAGACAGAGGTGGCAGTTGGGACCTTGGGTGGCTTTTCAGTGAGAGCCCTTCACTGCCGGGATGCTGAGCTCTGAAATGGGTAAGGTGGGGCAAAGCATGGAGACAAAGGGGCAAAGACACCTGGTGAATATGGGGAGAGTCCAGAAGGGATGCCCTGCCTGACACTGTGAGAATGTGGGGTTGTGGGTGAGCCAGGGTCACCCACCTAGAATGACAATCCCACCCAAAATGGGCTTGGGGGGTTGTCAAGGAGACCGAGGAGATGCAGGATGGAGAGGCATGGGTGGGAAGGTGCTCACCCAGCAAGGACTCAGCAGTGGGGACCTGGGCAGCGGCATCTAGACAAGCCAGGTTGTGGCCCCTCTAACCAAAACCCTCCGTGCCCCATGGTGCAGGTGCCAGCCTGACTGCCCAGGGCATCTGCAGCTCCCCAGGTGATGGTGAGCACAGGGATGGGTCCAGGAATGGAGGTGTGCAGCAGGTGGAGATGACAAAGGAGAGGGGTTTGTTTCCCAGGTACAAACCCTTGGAGGAGAGACTCTTTCCTCCCCAATCCTTAGCATTTTGCAGCCCTGCCATCATGAATTATGGCTCATAGCATCCCTGCATCACTGCCTTCCCTCTGGGTGACCTCTGGGCTCCTCACCTGAGCCTCGACTTACCTTCTGCTCAGCCTGGCGATGCAGTTCTGGCCTGGTGTTCCATCCTGACGGGGTCACCTGCTACCCAAATAGTCTTCTGCAAGGATGTGGTGGAGAAATACAGCCTGAAAGCCCAACGGGGGAAGATGAGCTACTTTGTGCTGCTGAACGTCACCGTGGGGGGAGCAAAGGTGCTGAGATGGGGACGACTTTACCTCCAGGGTGATTGCACTTGAATGCCAAAATGGGGAGAGAGAGACCAAATGCATCCCAATGCCAGAAAGCATCATCCATGGGAATGACTCAAAAGGCCCCATTGCTGCTGGGTGGAAGTGGGGCCACAGACCTTCAACACCTTTTCTCCCTGCTGTCTCCACACTGCGCGGTAGTGCTGAGGACTCTTCTGCTGACAACTGGAGTTACTCTAAGTGCCAATTCTCCCTGCACCCTTCCCCTCTTGGCACCAGATGCAATGTCCTTCTGCTGCGCTGTCCTCACTTGCAATGCAGAGCTGGTCCCATCGTTCGTGTTCTTAATAAATATCCTTTATACTCCCAATAAATTAATTCTCAATAAATTCTATTCTCACTAAATACTCCCAATCCCATCTTTGAAACCTGGGGCTCCTCTCTTCCAAACCCGTTTTTGTCTGTCTCTAACATCCTGCTGATGGTTGGACACTAACTCAGGTTCTCCCTCCAGATGCCAACACTGATGGACTGGGCAGAGTTGAGGTGAGTCCAGCTCCTGCAGAGGCTTTCAGGCTGTGCAAGCTCTTCTTGGCTCCAAGATGGCCCATTTTTGGAGGAGGACAAAACCAAAAGCTGGGATTTTCCCACGTATCTACTGTGGCTGTCATTGCCCTCTTTCCATGGTCTCAGCCCAGCCCAAGGCTCTGTGGCCGTGAAGGGCACCAGGAGGGTAAGGCTTCTATCTTTTCTATTTTGAAGGTCTCCAGACCAAACCGCAATGTACGCCAGCTTATGAGAAAGTGAGAGGTGATGCAGCCATCTTCTGAGTTATCCAGCACAAGAGAGGGTGTTCACGTGGATCCTTGCTGGCTCTCTCTCCCGTCCATGAAGATCTCTGGACATTTACTGGACATTTCTGGAGGGGCTCAGAATGGCTCCTTCATGAGTTGCAGTTCTCCCATTCCCCACCGATTTGGGGCTTTAGGTCTCCTGAAGGAAACATTTGCTTGGAGAGACCTCAAAAGACCCCCAGACCCTTCTCCACTAAAACAGCCTGCTCCCAGCTTTGTGAAGATCATCTTGTGCAGGCAGGGAAAGCGTCCACACAAGTTCTCTGACGGAGGCAGAGGCAAATAGGGAAAGCATGGAAGATGTGTGAGCTGTAAATGAAAGCGTGAAGTTGCACCCTAAAGAGAAAGGAGCTGCTATTGCCTCATCCAAGGAGATGTGTCAGGTAAAATGCCCCCCCGAGAGCAGCTGTCTGTCTCCAGGGGTTGTAACTGAAACGTGGTGCACAGGGCTCTCACGGGGACGTTAAAACCCAGCCAGCTTGGAAATCTGCAAAGCTCATTTTAGCTAAAGCCTCAACATTAATGCAAACCCATAGCTACCAGCTGATGATAATTTTGATGCAGGAACGCAGGTGGCCCTATGACATTGCATGGTATTTTAACACTCCAATTGCACAGGCTTTTTTGGCTATGGTGAGGGCAACAAATGACTTTTGGCTGGGATTTAGGTTTGGGAAGGAAAGCAGAGCCAAGATGAGAAAGGAGAGGCAGTAGCAGAGTGCGAACTTGAAGCTTTTAGGTTTCTGGTAGATGTCTCAGCTGAGTTCAGACACGAGAAAGCTCCCTTTTCTATCCCTGTGTATCTCTACAGTCCCTTCACTTCTCTACAGTCGTCCCTTTGTGTATCTATGGCTGTCTTTGGGCAGCTCAATTCCATTCCTTAAAGGACTGTATAAGACAGAGGTGCAACCAGTGACACAAATTCATAGATGTTTATTCTTCATTTGAGCAAAACTACAACATCATTGCACATACCTATTAACAGAGATGTGCGAGCACATCAGTGCATGTGTATCTGTGTACCCGTATATGCATATGTACATCTTTGTGGGTAGATAGAAGAGCACACCCATAGTTGTATGACAGAGTTTATGTATGCACATGTTACATTTAACATAGAGGGTGGAGATGTCTTCACTTGAGGTACGCACGCATATGTTTACAATATATGTAATATATATATTTTTATATCATACATTGTGACTATATGTGCAAGTCATGAATATAATTTTCGTTCAAGAAATCCAGAATACATTTATGATGTCTGTGGGAAGGGCTGGGCACGGTGAAAGGGTTGGGTGTGAACATATTGGCATGGACACGGCTTGTGGGTAGGTGTTGCCCTCCCAAGCCAAGTGCTGGCAACTTCCCAGCAAGAACTGGTGAAGACCAGCAAAGGGGTTTGCACACAGCAGGTTTGTGGTGATGGGGACAAACCTGATCTACTGTGGTGGATGGAAGTGCGTTTGGGAAGGGAAAGGTGGAGAACATTGTCCGCTGAGGAGCTGAGGGAGCATCACCAAGGCTCCCAACACACAGCCCTTCCCCGTGACAGCAAACAAAAAAGTAAGCCCAACCTGGACACACCAGCCCCATTTTACCAGTGTCATGGTTTAACCTCAGCCAGCAACTAAGCACCACGCAGCTGCTCACTCACTTCCCCCCCACCCAGTGGGATGGGGGAGAGAATCGGGAAAAAAGTAATACTTGTGGGTTTAGATAAGAAGAGTTTAATAGAACAGAAAAGAAGAAACTAATAATGATAATGATAACACTAATCAAATGACAATAGTAATAATAAAAGGATTGGAATATACAAGTGATGCACAGTGTAATTGCTCACCACCCACCAACCGAAGCCCAGTTAGTTACTGAGCGGCGATTCCTCCCAGCCCCACTCCCCCCAGTTTATATACTGGACATGAAGTCACATGGTATGGAATACCCCATTGGCCACTTCGGGTCAGCTGCCCTGGCTGTGTCCCCTCCCAACTCCTTGTGCCCCTCCAGCTTTCTTGCTGGCTGGGCATGAGAAGCTGAGAAATCCTTGACTTTAGACTAAACATTACTTAGCAACAACTAAAAACATCAGTGTTATCAACATTCTTCCAGCTACTAGAAAGAAAATTAACTCTATCCCAGCTGAAACCAGGACAACCAGCGTGGGAGTTCTCTGCCAGAGAAAAAAATGCCAATGTGGGCAATTCTGCCTGTGCACTTGCTATGCTGGAGCTCTATCTGGGCTGGCGGTGTGAGCAGCTCACTGTGGCATATATTATCCCGGTGTTCGTCTCTTGCATGTGAGGCTGTAGAGGGAAAATTAAAGCACGTTATTTCACCTGCTGGCTCCGAGCCCAGTGTACAAACAGCTAGCAAAAAGAATAGCAGATTTGTGGCAGTTTTGTGTTTCTAGGTGGCCCCTTATTTCTCCTTGTTGTTTTTGCAAGGTTCTTTTGCTCTTGAAAAGCCCCAAAATTTTGTATCAGGCATTTAGGCATGAATGATTTTTTCAGCTTGTGAGAGTAAACCTGACAATTTTGACAGCAGCAGCAAAGAACAACAATTCTTCATGAGGAAGAAAAATCTTTGCAGAAGATATGGAGAAAAAAAAACTTTCCTGGTGGAAAAAAATATCTTATTGTTGAAGTGCCACCCTTTTCAAGCAGAAACGGGCATCAGATGAGGCAAGATGTGGGCAGGTGGACACAGAAATAAATGCCTTTTCTCTGAGTGAGTCAGTTGGTTTCTTGGTGGGAAGAACTCCATGGGACTCCCCAGCCCAAGCCACTGGCGTGGACCCCAACCAGCACATCCCATCCCTGGGGGCCCCGCTCCCTGGTTTGGCACCAAAGCTGTGCCATGACTCACCCTGTTACGTCCAACGCTGGCAATGGTGGAGTCTGGTGGGGGCAAAAACCACACTGTTAACCCTTGCTTGCCGTTCTGGGGAGGGTCGAGACCCACCCTGCCTTTGAACAGAAGATCCCCTGGGGCCAGGACTGAATCCCCTGCCCTGTTTCCCCTTAATTTCACTGTGCTCTTGGCAGCAGAGCAAGCTGCCCTTCCTTCTGCGGATGCGGAGGAGGGATGCTGAGGTTTGGCTGCATTTCCTCCAACCTGTGGCATTTTCTCTCTTTGCCCAACCAGCAGACCTTTATCTGCCCCTCTGTGTCCGCACTGGAAAGCAAAGTCAACCTGCAAATAGACCGAGGCACGCGGATGGTGCGGAGATATCCCCCTTCCCCACCCACAGCATGGCCCCTTTGCCGCAGCCTGTGGTTTCAGAGTTAGCAAGGAGATGTTTTCCCTGCCGGCGCCCATGCCTTCAGCTGCTGTGCTCTGCTTTGAAGCAGAAATCATGTTGAAGGGAAAACATAGAGGGGGAAAACCACCAAGCCCGGGGTGGGGGGGTGGGGGGGAGCTGGATTGCAGCCTGGGGCCAGAGCATGTAGGGAAAGACCCTGCCAGCAAATGGGCTTGGTCACCTTGAGCGTTGGGATGCTGTCACCTTTGTTCTGCAGGCAGAAGCTGGGCTATGCATGCAAGGAAGAAGCAGGGTGCAACGCAGACAGAAGAAAACAGCCCTTGTTCAATGGGCAGGTTTTTTTGCATATCCTGCTGGGAAATTAATTGCTGGGACTGCATGTGGAATTGGGAAAAGTCCTGCCTGGCAGCACAATGAGGGGAGGGGATGGAGAGAGGGGAAAGTGGGTTTGGGCCAGATCCCTGCAAATCTGTGCAACTACTGAGACCTCAGCACGGCCGGCTGATGGGCACAGGGTTGCTGGCGGTGCCAGAGGGCAGCCAGCCCACAAGAAGGGGGTCACCACAGACAGAGGGGCCCATGGCTCAGCTGGAGGGAGGAGGTGGTACTCAACACTTTATTCCGTTGCCATCATCTGCTTCAGCCTCGTGGTTGGGAATGTGCCTGGAGAGGAGGGGAGAAAGGGTTTTGTGGCCTGTGTCCAGGTTGTGATGAGGCCATTGGTTCATTCCCATGGATGATGCTTTCCGACATGGGGTCCACGGCTGGAGTCAAGCCCAGGGCAAGCCCTGCTCCTCCCTGCCTCCACCCCGGGGGAAGCCACCCACGGACACAGACCATGCCGCGCCTGGCCAAGGACCACCCCAGTGTGCCCAGGATGCCCCCATCTCCATCACTCCCCAGCCCCGCAGCCAGGAGGGATTGCTGCTCACCTTTGGCATCTCTCTCTGCAGGTCACTGCAAGGAAAAGAAAGGGAGAGGTGGGGAGGCAGAGTTACCGCACAGCTCTGGGCTGCACGATGAAGATGATGGGCTGAACCTACACACTTCACTCAGGGAGGGACTTTTCCAGCCCAGCCTACGCATCTGAGTGCCCTGTTTCCCAGACTGGCTTCTCCCAAGCTCTCAGCAGCTGTGGACAGCCCAAGTGTTGAGGAGCCATGCTTGCTCTGCTCAGGCCAGCTCAGAGACTCGCTTCTTGTGCCCAGGGGGCTGTGAGCAAATGTCTGCCTGGGGCAGGGATGCATTTGGTCTTCCCCATCTCAGCACCTTTGCTTCCCACAGGGGATAAAGGAAATGTTTGAGGGGCTCAGCTTCCTGTGAAACGGGGGCAAGGAGCCGGCCATCCTAAACCTGAATGGGTCGGACGGCAGCAGCGTGGCATCAGAGTGCAATGTCAGCCTCAAGGTTTACCCTCAATTTCCCCAGATTGCTCACCTTTCTTCATGGCACAGTAGCTGGCTGCAGCCAGGACGAGGGAGACAGCCACCACTCCAATCACGATGTATGTGAGGAAGTTGTGGAGGGCCTGGGGATGGGGAGCTGGGGGGACAGAAGGTGTTGGGGAAGAGGAGGTCGTGGGGAGAGGAAGCAGAGAGCAGGACACGCCCTAAGAGTCAGGCCAGATCCTGGCTGATGAACCTCCCTATGTCCTGGTGTCAGCAGCCTGGCATCTGCCAGACCGATGCTGGGGGACAGTGGGTTTGCGGGGAGGGAATCACTCACCTGCGGTCGATGTCTCTGCCTGGGAGCTGGACCCACTGCCTGGAGGAAAAAGGGACAGGGTGAGAGTCTCCAGCTCTCCCAGGTACTGCACAGTCTAAGCAACTGCAAGGAAGCCCTGATCCACCATCTAGCAATCGTTGTGATAAATAAATAAACAAATAAATGCATTGCACAGCTGTTGCTCTGGATTAGATCTGGCACCACCACTCTCCTGTTTCTGTGATGCTGGGGCAAGAGAGGAGCAGGATGCTTTCCCGTGACAGAGGAGTTGCTCTGGCGGCAAAGGCTGGGCTGAACTTCACGCTGACCGCCAGCATCCCAACTACCCAGGGACATGCCATTAGGCACATCAGGGTCCCCAAACTCCTCTGGGGTCTATGGAGCCCCGGAGCAGTGCCTGCTTGTGCCCCAGTGACACATCTCACCTGTGAAAGTCAGGTTCTGAGGTGTACTGAGGGCAGAGCTCCTCACCCAGTTGTTCCTGTTCCTGTGCTGATACCCACACGTGTATATTCCCTCACTTCCCAGGGTGACATTCCGCAGCATGATGTAGCTCAACTGCCCCTGTTGGGCTTTCATGCTATGCTCCTCCACCCCATCCTTGCAGAAGATGATTCGTGTAGCGGGAGAATGCCCATCGATGGAGCAGCGAAAAAAAAGCAGTTCCCAGTCCTGAGTGCCGAAGGTGTTCAAGAAGAGTTTAGGAGCCGGGAGGTCACCTGGAGGGATGGCACAGGGATGCCCCAGGTCAGCATTACTGGAGTCTCCTCTCCAGGGGTTCACACATGGGCAACAAACCCATGCTCTGGTCCTATATCCACCCCCCCACACCTCCCTTGTCTGGTGCATCCCTGTGCTCACCAATACCTGGGGAGCTGCAGATGTCCTGGGTGGCCATGCTGGCACCTGCACCATGGGGCAGAGAGGGTTTTGGTTAGAGGGGCAGTGACCCGCTCACCCACGTGACCCTGCTGAGTCCTTTGCTGGGCAAGCACCTTCCCACCCCTGTGGCTCCATCCTGCATCTCGTTTGATTCCAGTTTGACATCAGCTTTGGTTATGTTTGTGCCTCCAAGTGGGTGCCTCTGGCTCCCTAAAGCACTCCAGCATCTACCAAGTCTCATGCTCAACCTGACTTCCCCTTATAGGTATTCAAAAATGATGCTCTTTGCTCAGAGATGCAACGTAGCTGGAGGAGGCAATCATCTTCCTCCCCTCATCAAGGCAACTCTGCCCCTCATTGCTGCACGGCTGCTCCATGCACCCTTTCCCCATCCTCCCCTGTGCCCAGGACGTGCCCTGTCCTGCCCTGCTTAGCAGCCCTCCAGTCTTGAGCCCCAAGGCAAAGAAACCCCCCCACTCACCGAGCAGCAGCAGGAGGAAGGCAGGGCGAGAAGGAGCCAGCCTGCCACATGCCACCTGCCCCAGCATTTTTTGGGGTGCTGCAGGAACACCCTTTCCTTGAATTGTCTGCTTTCCTCTGAGCCGGGACAGCGCTTCAAGAGGCGCCTGGCCAGTGGCTTGTGGCTTGCCTGGGACTGCTCCAGTTGCATTTCAGTGGCTAGCGGTGCCTTTCCCACAACGAGAGGCTGTGACGAGTGTGGGCCCTGCCTCAGCCCCCACTGCGGACACTGCGCCTGCAGATCCCCTGCTTTCATTTCTCTACACTCAGACACCAGAGCACGAGCTGTGTTTGCCTGTCCCTCGGGGGCAACATCCTGCCTGCAAAGCCTTCCTGCCCCTTGTCCCCCACTCATCTTTACCCTTTTCTGACTGCTGCTCCCAGCTGTTCTTCCATGTGGATGCAAGTGATTCTGCCAGGGAAACCCAGGCATGGTCCAAAGTGACTACAGGGCTCTGGGGGTGGTAGACAAGGGCATGGGCCTGTCTTCAGTCCTGCTGTTGAGGGTGGAAAGGGTATGAAGAGGTGGGGACTGATATTAGAGGTCAGTAACTGGCTGTGAAGCTGATTTGGAAAACAGGGTTTTGGGCTCTATGAGCAATGGACTCTGTTTGCAGATCAGCGTCCACTGGGGAGAGATGGGACCCACTTCACCAAGCAGGGCAAAGCTATTTTTTCCGATAGGATGGCTGACCTCCTAAGGAGGGCTTAAACGGAGACTGATGGGGGGAGGAGAGATTAACTGGCAGTGTTGTGAGGGAGTGATGGACAGGGTTGATGAGCAAAGGCCATGGGGTGATGTGACAGAAATGAAACACAATCTCAACAAAATGAGGCTTAAGCGGGGTCACTCCCAGCACTTGCATTTCAACAAGGAAGTGCCTGCAAGGCACCATTACAGAGAAATCCCCCGACCTCCTTTCTAGGCAGTCAATGTGCTGAAGTGCTTCTGCGAAGTGCCTGTCCGCTAATGCATGCCATACGGGGAATAAAGATGATGAGGTAGAGACCTGGGTGCCGTTTCAGGGCTACAGGGATCAGGGAGGCATGGTGGAATGGCTCCCATGACTGGAGTGTTGCAATGGAGGCACACAGGGTCTTTAGGAAGGACAGGCTGGGAAGACGAGGAGGGGGAGTTGGCCGTTATGTGAGAAAGCAGCTTCAGTGCCTGGAGCTCACCTGGGGATGGGTGAGGAGCCAACGGAGAGCTCATGGGTTAGGCTTAAAGAGAGGAGAGATATAGGTGGCATTAGAGTGGAAGTGTGCTACAGGCCATCTGTCAGAAAGAACAAGTGGATGAGGCCCTCTAACAGGAGTAGCTTGATGTTCGCAGGTCCTGGTCCTTGTGGGGGACTTCAACAACCCCGGTATCTGCTGGAGCGACAACACGGCAGGACACAAGCAATCCAGGAGGTTCCTGGAGTGTACTGTTGATAACTTCCTCCTCCATGTGATAGAGGAGCCAATGAGGAGAAGGGGTCTGCTGGACCTCCTATTCACCAACCACAAGGGGCTTGCTGGAAATGGGAAGCTCAAAGGCAGCTTTGGCTGCAGCGACCGTGAGATGGTGGAGCTCAGGATCCTGAGGGGAGGGAGGAGGGTAAAAAGCAAGCTCGCAGCCCTGGACTTCAGGCGAGCAGACACTGGCCTCTTCAAATGTATGCTTGGAAGGGTCCCGTGGGATAAGGGGCTCAGGAAATCTGGTTAATGTTCAAGGATCACCTCCTCCAAGCTGAATAATGTTCCATTCCTGTGAATAGGAAGACAGGCAAAAATGCCAGGAGATGTCTCTCTTGTATTCTTCCCAGTGCAAGAGAGGCGTGGACATACTGGAGAGAGTCCAGGGAAGGGCCACAAAGATGATGAACTGGAGCATCTCTCACATGAGGAAAGGCTGAGAGAGCTGGGACTGTTCAGCCTGGAGAGGAGACAGCTCAGGGTGGATCTTATCAATGTGTATAAATACCTGATGGGAGGATGGAGCCAGGCTCTTCTTAGTGGTGCTGGTGACAGGACAAGAGACAATGGACACCAGCTGAAACACAGGAGGGTTCCTCTAGTCATGAGGAAACAATTTCACTGTGAGAGTGACAAGCATTGACACAGATTGCCCAGGGAGGTTGTGGAGTCTGCATCATTAGAGATATTCAAAAGCCAGCTGGACAAGGTCCTGGGCAACCAGCTCTAGGTGGCCCTACTTGAGCAGTGAGGTTGGATCAGATGACCTCTAGAGGTCCCTTTAAACATCAACCAGTCTGCGGTGTCAGAACAACCCCAGTTGTCCATGCCTCGGGCTGTACCCAGTAGCTGGATGTGCCCAGCTCCCTGTGGGGCCAGCAAAAACCATCAGCCTCTCCCAAACCCTTTCAGGTCCGTCTCCTCGCCCACATATGCTCAGAGGCAAGGCAGCCCCTGCCCAAAAGCAACCCCTGCGTTGCCATTGCTGGTGCAGTAGTGTGCAGGCAGAGGGTCTCAGGCTGCAAATGGCTTCACAGGGTGCAGTGTCATTTGGTCACCCTCTGCCATCGAGGGCTTGGTGCCTCCTCAGCTGCACGGTTGCCATGCCAGGCTCCTTGCTGTGCAGAGGTCACCCACCTGGGGCACGAGGTCTGCAGAGGAGATGTTCAGAGCTGCGGACAAGTCTGAAAATCCTGGATGAGCCCTGTTTTTTTTCAGATTGGCCATGACTCGGCATTGCTTGCTTTTAAAGGTGATTATACCTGGTGAGACATCACCAAAACCTTCAGCCTCTCTGGAGACCTGTTGCTGCAGCCCTGTTAGGTTGGTGTCAGAGTGCAGGTCTGGAGGCTGCCAATGCTGAGATCCCATCCTCATCTGCCCTGCAGCTGGACACCCCCGTGCCTGATATCCCTGCTCAGGGCTGTCTCCTGGGGTGGCAGGGGAGTCAGCCCAGCATGCCCCTGCCCCACAGATGGGTGGGTGTGGGGTGTGGAGGGCCAGGTGCGGCCACCCCTTGGACCTGAGCATGAGCAGATGGGCTCAGCCATCCTCAGCTCGGCACTTTCAGGCCACTGGGGCAATGCCAGAGGGAGGGAGGGAATGCCCTTTGATCACTGGGTGCAGGGGACAATATCTCCCTCCCATGACTCCTAGCCCCACCAGCCAGGAGTCAAGCAGCTCTCCTAGCTCTGTTCTGAAGGTTGACTCAAAGACAGAGGAGCAACATCAGCTGCCCACTTCTGAACAAATCCTTTATAACTTGCCTCCTACAGACTTTCTGCCAACCAAGGTGCCTCATAAGGGGCACTGTAACCAGCTGGCCCATGCCCAGGGCCCTCCCCTTGGCTGCCAGCATATCAAACCTGGCTTTTTTTATGGGCAACAAGCATTTTTGCTCCTCTGAGTGCCCCCTGCTGCCCATTTGGACCTCCAAGATGAAGGTAGGAGGCTGGTTATTGAGAAGGAGAGGAGGCTCTGTTTTGTTACCCTGTTGGGTGGTTTAGTGTATGTAAGTGGAGACATGGCTTTGCTGCAGATCTTGCATAGCCTGGAGCTGCAGATCATGCACGCGTGTGTCGCAGACAGGACATAAGAGTCCAGGTCCGCAGGAGCACCCTGTGGTGATTGCACTGGGAGAAGAAAGCCAGATTTGGTGCAGCCTGCGCCCATCCTTGGGGCACAAAATGGACACGGTTCAGAGCCCAGTTGCAAGTTAGTTATTGTACGGCATAGATGAACAGAGACCAAAGGCAGCAGCGTAAAACAGGGTGCTGAGAGTGTTCAAAACAACTACAATCAAAACCTGAAAGCAATTACAGGAACTTCTATCAGAAACAGCCTTGACTTTTTAGAGTTTCAGCTAGTGCAGAGATCTCCCATCTGATAACTAATCTTACACGGTGGTTTTAGAGCACTTCCTCAGGTATTGGTGTATTGTACATCCTTTACCTCAAGGCAAAATAGCTGCTTATTGTTAGTCTGAGTTCAGAGGTGTTGTGGTTTAACCCCAGCCATCAACTAAGCACCACACAGCTGCTCACCCCCCCCCCCCCAGTGGGATAGGGGAGAAAATCAGGAAAAGAAATGAAACTCTTGAGTTGAGATAAGAACGGTTTAATAGAATATAAAAAGACGAAACTAATAATGATAATGATAATACTAATAAAGTGACAACAGTAATAATAAAAGCATTGGAATGTACAAATGATGCACAGTGCAATTGCTCACTACCCCCCTATCGATGCCCAGTTATTCCCCAAGCAGCGATCCCTCCGCCCCCACTCCCCCCAGTTTCTATACTAGATGTGATGTCACATGGTATGGAATACCCCGTTGGCCACTTCGGGTCAGCTGCCCTGGCTGTGTCCCATGCCAACTTCTTGTGCCCCTCCAGCCTTCTTGCTGGCTGGGCATGAGAAGCTGAAAAATCCTTAACTTAGTAGAAACACTACTTAGCAACAACTGAAAACATCAGTGTTATCAACATTCTTTGCATACTGAACTCAAAACATAGCACTGTACCAGCTACTAGGAAGACAATTAACTCTATCCCAGATGAAACCAGGACAAGAGGTCAGGAATATTCATGGTAAGTAATTGTTACTGTGACTTTTAACAACTAAATTAACATTAGAGCAGACCTCCCTAACCTGTCTACAAGGCATCTCAAGCTGGATGAGCAAATCCCATTTTACATCCTGGGTTAAGCACCTAAATCTGTATCAGCACACCATGACTTTATTTTTCTTTCTCTAGGCATCTCTCATTGCATCCCACTCAGGTTCCCATTTTATTGAAAAACTAATTTTCATATTTGAGCACTATCTGCACTGCTCCTCTAATTTACTTCATTTTAAACATCTCTATTTTGGGGTCTCAGTCTGTAGTACATTTGGAACTTGGTTTCAGCTCTCATAATCTTGGCAAACTTTATGGTGTGACACTGATTATGGCAATAATGCAATGGCAAGAAGCAGTGGCTTCTTATTTTTATTCACATTCTTCCCTTTACCCTCTAGCAACAAGGGGAAAAAAGAAAACCCCAAGGAAACACAAAATAATTTGGGTTAGAAGGGACCTCTGGAGGTAAGCTAGTCCAATGCCCTGATCAAAGCAGGCCTAGTTAGATGAGGATGCTTGAGCCTTGAACTCCTCCAAGGATGGAGTTTCCTCAGCTTGTTCCAATATTGGACCACATTCATGGTAAAAAGCTACCAAAAAAGTTTTCCTTACATTTAATTGGAATTTCTCATGTTGCAGCTTGTGCCTGTTGCCTCTTACCCAATCAAGGTGCATCCCCAAGAAGACGTCATATGGACAGAAAAACGTAGCAAGGACACTGAGCCCCAAACTGGTCCCTGAGTCTTCAGACATTGTTACCCAGGGAGGCGGTGGAGTCTCCACCCCTGCCGATATTCAAAGCCATCTGGGTAAGGTCCTGTGCAACCGGCTCCAGGTGGTCCTGCTTGAGCAGGGGAGTTGGACCAGATGACCTCCGGAGGTCCCTTCCAACCTCAACTAGTCTGTGTTTCTGTGATTCTGTACAGAGCACGACACCTGAAACTGCAAGTTTCAAAATCTACAAAGTCAGATTGTAGCTGCATATGTCCCCATATACCCATATATGTAGCTGTATGGGTACCCAATTACTGTGTGTGCTTTACTTTTCACTTCCTCTCATTTGCAGACAGGGTGATAGAGAGTGTATAGGACGATGAGCTATGTGATATAGAGGCACAGAAGACTTCCTTAGTCCTCTGAGTTGGTGAAGTATTGACCACAGACCAAAATGTCACTCAGACAGAAATTCTTAAGTATTTGGAAAAGTCATTATAATGTGTTGACTGTATCATTTAATTCTGTAATTATGCTTGTGGTCGAAGAAATAATGGAGGTGGAATTTAAATGTCCCCAGAAGGAGTCATTACAGAAATTGTATGTTATTTCCTACTTTTTCTGTCCAGCATTCATTACATTTTTCATGAGCTTGACCTCCCACCCTGACTGCATTCCCCTGGCTCGCTGCATGAGGAAACGCTCCTGCTGCTGGAAGAGTGACATAATTTTGAAGGCATTTCTACCTCCTCTGATTTGGTGCGTGATCCTACTGTGCGATGGCAGATATATAGACTGTGTGGCTTCAAGAAATGTAGGAAACAGCAGTCAAAATGCAAACCAAAGTGGAGCAACAGATTTACCCAGTGAGTTCTACACAAAATCTCAGGTAAGAGTCCTAGGAATCTAGGATTTTAAGTATTTTAATATCACCTATTTTGTGTGCGTGAAGAATGTGGAATGTATAGCAATTTGGAAACAATTTCATCTGGAGACTGAAGGGTTAAGTTGCAATTATGATTTCATTTGATATGTTTACTACATTTGCATTACCTTACCTTTTTATTTTTCCCCTGCTTCTGTTTTTAATTAATGTCTATCAATACCAGTTAATAATTAGCATGTTCTTTCTGAGGCTAAAACCTGAACTTTGAACATCTTACTCCATGGTTATTCTGGAAGTTTACGCATGTGTTTTGTATCTGATTCTTAAAGCAAGTTTTATGAAAATAAGAAGTAAGGTAATGTACTGTTTGAGAGAGAGAGACTGATATTCCTTGTTTCAGTCAGTATATCTCTTACCATCAGTTGTCTTCTAGCCACAGCAGGGGCAAGGAATGTACTTTATAAGAAGAACTGTGTGGCTTAATAATAATAATGCAAGGTTTTTAATATAGTAAAGCACTCCTCTCACTCAGGTGCAAAACATTTTTTGGAACGTAAAGTCCAGTGACACCATTAGTTTTAATATTTTTTCTTCCAGGTTGCTGGGCTGTTCGTTCTTACTGCTGTTGTCAGTCTTCATGGCCTGTACCGCGTGTACCCCTTCTGGTTCTGCTGTAACTATGAAGAAAGACAGAAAGAGAAGCTGGAGAGCTTATTAGAGGAAGAAGCATGGAAACATTTTGAAGAACTGAAGAAAGCGCATGTAGAGCAGATAATGAAACAGAGAGTGAAACCTTCTCTTCAGCTTGTTATTAATAATTTCTGGAAAAACTTAGATTTGAGAAATGCAGCGAAAAAAATAAAGGAAGCTGTAGTGCCTGCTGATAGACGGCCAGTGAGCCAACAAGCATTTGAACAAGGTGTGCCTCTCACCTCCTGCACTGACACAACCACAGGACAATGGACGCAACCAATTAACACTTCGATCTGAAGAGGTGGGCAGCTACTGTTGCCGAAAGGGCCAGAGCAGGTGCCGATGTGGCAACGCCAGGATGCTCGACCTGTCCATCCTGGGCTTGCTAGGGAAAGCACCCACCCTGCTTCCACCTCAGTCCTCCTGACCGCCGAAGCAGGTCTGGCTCTTACGGTGTAGCCAGAAGAGTAAGTTGGGTTTATTGTCCTGCTCCAGCTACGGTTGTCAAGCTGACAGCTACCATCAGCACCAGTCACCTTATTATCCCTCTTCCTGTTTCTTGGCCCTCATTTGTTGCTCTTTCACCTCTCTTTCTTCACCCCAGTGTCTAGTTTCTGGTCCCAGTTTTGCTATATCTGTACCCCAAACTGGTAGTTCTAATCCTGTTACCTACACAATCTTGACTCCTCAGGTTTTGCCTTTGCATAAAGCAAGGAAGAAGGAAGAAATATCTTCAGGTCTTAAAGGGCAGAAGAAATGTGAGCTGGTCCTCCCTGAACATTGTGCTGATTTGCACTGTTCCCACTTGCAAGGAACTAGCTAGTGCCTAATTGCAATAAAACTTTCTGAGCACAAGTGTCACATTCTGTATTACCATCAAAGGGTGACCACAAAAATTAAGATGCTCCATTTATCTTCAGGTCAATCAGTGTCCTGGTTTCATCTGGGATAGAGTTAATTGTCTTCCTAGTAGCTGGTACGGTGCTATGTTTTGAGTTCAGTATGCAAAGAATGTTGATAACACTGATATTTCCAGTTGTTGCTAAGTAGTGTTTAGTCTAAAGTCAAGGATTTTTCAGCTTCTCATGCCCAGCCAGCGAGAAAGCTGGAGGGGCACAAGGAGTTGGGAGGGGACACAGCCAGGGCAGCTGACCCGAAGTGGCCAATGGGGTATTCCATACCATGTGACTTCATGTCCAGTATATAAACTGGGGGGAGTGGGGCCGGGAGGAATCGCCGCTCGGTAGCTAACTGGGCTTCGGTTGGTGGGTGGTGAGCAATTGCACTGTGCATTGCTTGTATATTCCAATCCTTTTATTATTACTGTTGTCATTTTATTAGTGTTAGCATTATCATTATTAGTTTCTTCTTTTTCTGTTCTATTAAACCGTTCTTATCTTAATCCAAGAGTTTTACTTCTTTTCCTGATTTTCTCCCCCATCCCACTGGGGTGGGGGGGAGTGAGTGAGCAGCTGCGTGGTGCTTAGCTGCTGTCTGGGGTTAAACCATGACAATCAGCTTTCTGGGAGGTACGGTAGCCGGCTTTCTTGAAGGAAAAAAGCAAGTTTGACCTGTTGCTCAAAAGAGGGGAACTAGGGAATGAGCATTAACCATCAGCATGCACACTTGGCCTCTGGGTTCAGAATTTGAAACTCAATCGTATTGTGTTTTTTCCACCCTGGCAGAGCTCTGCTCCCTTCATTTCATGTCAGGAGTTTGGAGGCTGCTGCTATTCCTTCAAAATTTATTCATGTTTATGAAATCCTACAGGATGGTGGAGGGACAGTGAGCTTCCCTACCTGTTTTTTTACAAAAACAGTCCATGGGTGAGGATCAGTGGGATCCACGGCCAGGCATGGCCATGGCTGTAATGAAGCTTGAGACAAACCCACCTATAATGCAGCTCAAAGATGGACTCAAGGCCCAAGCTTGAGCTTAAACGGAGCTCCTGGAACCTAAATGGAGCTTCTGAAGCTTAAATGGAGTTCCAACGCATGTGGATGGAGGCCCCAACCTAGGAAAGTTGCTCACTGCTCAGTTGTCAACCAGTCCTCAATCCTGCAGGATCAGAGACCACAGACTTTCTGGTGGAAACATTTTAGAGAGAGCCAGCATAGCCCAAGCTCATGCTTCAGCTGCATTTCCCCAAGCACTTCTACTCCCATCTTATTTACCAGAATGACCAAAATCTGGAACCTGGCACAAAAACGAGGGACGCTGATTGAACAGCACAGATCAGGGCATGCTTTTTACCTAAAGCCAAAATGGGAAGAGAGGCTTTTGTTGGACACACAGACGTTTCCCTTGAGGGAAGTGCTGATGCTGGCACATCTCTGGCTGGGGCCCATCCCCACTTCTGTAGTTTGTCTTTCTCGAACTTGCAAGCTACGTAAGCACTCTCTTGGGACAGAAATCTGCCAAAAAGACAAAAGAAGAGCAGACAGGGTTTTTGCACTCTTAGGTACAAGAGGACAAGGTGAGTTGGACGGGTGTTTCTACTTCTTTTGCACTTTGTGCTGACGAGGATGCTGAAACCATTATGCCGGACTGAGACCTGCTTCTCAAAGGTACATGGCTGCTGTATGGGTGAACCCCCAGAAAACCTGGGATCCTTCATTCTTCTCCTTTTAGGGAACACCCTAAGTACACCATCAGACCTTTTCTGGGACAGAAAAGGGCTGAAGGGGGACTAACTCATACAAACCATGAGAAGAAAACTGGGAGCCAATTATAGGAAAAGAAAAGGTGTGAAGATTGAGCTCTCAGGCATGGATTAAGAGTACACTGGAAAGGCAGATCAGAGGATCCCCGGCAGCGGTCCTAGATGTCCAGGAGACCAGAATTGCTCTCCTTGGAGTTGTCTGAGATGAGATCCCACAGTTTCTGGGATCTGTCCCATTAAACTTTGTCCTCTTGGTGATGTGGGTGGCTAGCTTGACCAGGGCTGAAGACCTCCTGCAACTTCTTGTGTCTTGTGGGGACACATAGAAGGAAGCAGGAGCTGGAGGTAAGGAGAGAGTATTCAGAGAATATTCAGAGGGCACAGGAAGGTTTAGCGGTAAAATTCACACCAGAGCTGGTGGCAGCTGAATGACAGGCCACTTGCTTGGATACATTTTTCATGGAGATATTTTGGCTTTACCTAATCTGGCTAATGCACCATTTCTCATAATAAAGAGACTTTCCAGGCTGTCTCCTGGACAACCATCTTACCCAGTGTGCCTGCTTGTCACAGAAAGACAAGACCCAAGGACCACTGAGCAAGCAGGAGATTCCAGTGCCATGTCCTGGTTCTTGCCCAGCACCACATCCGTGTTCTCATCAACTGTTCTCATTCCTCTCTTCCTCTGCAGCCTGCAAGGTGCCAGCAAGAGCTACCAGTTGCTCTGTTAGTATGACTAATGGTGGATGGCCAAGAGCACTACCTACTGGGTGCAAAAGGTGAGAGCAGAGAAGGAGGGAAAATTGCTCCCGCTCATTTTTTCACACCGGGGAAAAACTTCAATATAGCAGCCTTTGGATAATAACTAAACACTCTTCCTTGTCATCTCCTTGATCAGTGCAGAGCTTCCTGGATATGATGAGCAACAAAAGTTTCTTTTCTCCCCTGCTCTGCTCCTGTCATTTGAGCCCAGATACTCAGAAACCAGTTTCGCACCAGAAGTGTCCCGGGAAGGGCATTTGTGGTTTCTCTGAAAGCAGTCTGCAGGCTGCGGGTTAGAGGCACTTGCTGTGGCTTCATTCTTTCTCACGCTTGCAGTAACTGCTGGGGCATGACCTTCAGCAAGGTGAGCTATGCCACAGAGAGACTGCCAGGGTTGGATGAAGACCCTGCAGAAATGTTCTGCCACTTCATGCCTGCTGTGATACCTTGCTCAACCTCCAAAAGCCAATCTAGAGGGGTCCAGGTCACTATTAGGACGTGTGTTGTATCTGCCTGACCTGCACAGGTGTCTAAATCCAGATGTCATGATATGGCAACACGCAGGCAATTTTACTATGTACTACATCTCTGACTAAATTGGAGTTGAAAAACCTGGCTTCAATGTAGGCAGCCATATGAATCCTACCCTAAAAGATCCAGTCCTGTACAGTGAAGTTTCTAGTGGCACTTGGGTTGTCTGTGGGCATCCAAGAGGTCTGCTAGGCATGACACAAGGCTTACAGGAGACACGCATTTTTCTGCAGCAGCATTGTGCTTGAAGCAGGAAAAACTCTAAAGCAAGGAAGAGGGAGTGAAAATATCTCAGCCAAGCCAAACAGCACAGGATTGTTCAGCTTTGTATTATAATGCAGAGAGAGTGAATGTCACTGCAGGCAGCAAGGAGTGCCTGCCATATCAAATGGGAGCTTTCTGCCCTGCAAAGTGCTTGGGATTGTGATGAAGTTGGCCTTGGGGAACTGGTAGTTCCCCAGGGGTCCAGTTGCCCCTTTTCTTCTGGCTTATTAGGGAAGCTGTGCGATGTGAGGCTTTCAGAAAGGAGGAGCGGAGTTGCACGTGGGTCACGTGTAATGCTAGAGGATCTGCTGCTTTCTTAGCTGAGGACATCATATACTGGGTGCAAGTGGCTGGGGTTAAAGAAGAGGAGGAGAGCAACCTTTGTTGCTCACCATGGCCAGGAAGCTCTGCGCTGAGAAAGGAGATGGCAAAGAAGAGTGGTTAGGTATTACTTGAAGGCTGATGTCTTGGAGGATTTCCCTTTCATGTACTCATGCCCACTGGTTCAATAACTTCCAGCAAGCCCTTCTGCTGTTCTCCTCTGATTCCTAGCAAAACCAAGCATGAGGACTGACAAGGAGAGCAAGGCTGAGTGAAGTTTGTACCAAATGGAGCTGCATGCCTTGGGGACCCTTGCCACAGGGACCTGAGCCTCCCTCTCCCTCTGTCCTGACACCAACCAAGAACAAAATGGGGAGACCATCTGTAGTTTCAGGCACACATGACTGGACAGGGATATTTCTAAGGGGGGGTTGGAAAGGCAGAACACAAGCTGATAACTGATGCAGGATTGAGATGTGAGGGTGGTGGGCAAAGAAGGAACCACCCAAAGCAATGTTGCAAGTATGTGATATGGCCACGGCAGAGCTCCAGGACTGCCTGTCTGCAAAGAAGCATGCACAGTGTTGTGCATTTCTTTTGTTATGTCTTCATCTTCCATAACATTTTGGAAAAAATGTTGGAGTTGAGAAGCTAGTTCTCCCTGCAGTTTCTTCTGCACTATCTCGTCCTTCTTTGTTTTAATGGAGTTTTCTGTTTCTTTCTCTGGGTGAATCTTCATGTGTTTCATCTCATAATTTTTTAGAAATACAGTCTTTTCCTTATACCTGCACCAACATGAAAAAAAACTGTGTAAATGAAGTAAATGCTGACAATTAAAGAGGTGGAAAACAATGCAAAAGCCTAAAAAGGAAGCAATTATACGTGGTCACTATCAATGGAGTTGTTTAAAATTTCATTGCACTAACTGAAAGTTAGGGGAACTTTTAAAATTTCACAATGACTGAGGTCTATTTACAAACTAAGATGTCCTCAGTAATCATTGTCATGATGGGATTTTGTAATGATAATGCAAACCCATCCTTAACATATGAGCGACTCAGTCATTATTCTCTTCTACTGACCTAAAAATAATTTTTTGAAACTCTTTTTTAGGAGTAAATCTCAAGATTTCAGAACTGAAGCAGGAGAGGTTCTGGCTGCATTGAAGGAAAACATGTGTGAGGCCAATCAAACAGGAACAGGACACTGGGAACCAGTTAGCCAGTGAAACCATGCAGTCACTGCTAGGGACAGAGGCAGAAGAAAAGGCACACCTTGGCCTCTTGACCGTGTCTTTCCATTCTGTGGGTTTGTTGACTGTGCACCACAGGATTAAAAAAACCAACCCTAACTTGACAGGGCCCTATAAGGAGCGTTTTGCTCAAAGCAAAACTAGAGACAAACAAGTTCGTTCTCTTTCAGGAAGCACTGCTTGCAAGCTGCTAAGCAGAGCACATCCTCACTTCTGTGGTTTTCCTCTTCCCCTCCACAGCCTGCACAAACACAGTGAAGAAGAGAGGAAACACCTGCAAAGTGCTCATCCTCCCCGCCTCACTCTCCCCCAAGGCAATTGCTGCAGTGGGGGACTGTTTCACAGACTAGTTCAGGTTGGAGGTACCTCTGGAGGTCCGTCTTCTCCAACCTCACTGCTCAAGTAGGGCCAATTGGAGCCGGTTGCCCAGGATCATGTAAACCCAATACAGCTACCTATGCTAAAAATGAAGTTTTAGGTATACATCTGTCAATCAGAGATGCTGGAAGACATCACCCCTAGGAGTTAGGTCTGTCCTCCTCATCTGAGAAGGATGAGGGTGGAAGTGATGAGCCAACTGGACATGGGTCTGCTTTGGCCTGAGGAGCTTTGGCTCACACATTTAGCAAAATCACAGCAAGAAATTGCTGTGAGTGTACAAACCCTATGCCTCAATTTTCTGCTGAATCTCTCATGCCCCTTGAAATCTTCCTGGCATGGCCTACAGCATGGTCTTAGAGGGGCCAAAGCACATTTTGGAAGAGAAATGTAATTTCATTGGAACACGGTCACCCTAAGGGAAGTTTCCAAAGGCTTGATTTGATTCTCTAAATGTGCCTTGGGTGACTCGCTTGGCCTATAGTTTCTGCTCCAAAATGCCTGCAGGGCAATTTAGCACCTGAAAGTAGAAATGTCCTGGCTAATCAACCTGAAAAGCATCTTAAATTCCACTGACCACAAAAATGAGGGTGGGGCAGATCTCATGTGGAGACCTGTACTCTTCAGGGGGTGCATGGAGTGACAGCCCAGGGCATCTCTACTGTCACTGGAGGTTTGCATGTGAACAACTGAGGCAAGCACCCCACATCCTTATCATGAGCTCAATACCACCACAAAAGATAGCAGGGTTAGGATTAAAAACATCTTAACTTTTTCACTTTTTGGTTAAACCACACTTACTCAGATTTTGTTGTTGTTGCTGTTTTCCTCTCCCGTGGTGTTTCCCCATATCAGCTGTGTACTGGGATGGAGGAAAGATTCTGGTCATTGCTAGTTGCAACAGAATGGCTGTTCACTTGAAACACAAAAATTATTACAGCTGGGTTATAATCATAGCTGTTTGGCACCCCCGTGATGTTCAGTCCTTCTCCCTGAGAGAGCCTAATCTGATCTCACAGTTTGGAGAAGCTACACCGATGAGCAAATAAGCCATGCAAACCACAACTCTTCCAATAATACAAGCTCATATGGGTGTGGTTAAACTGCACAGCTATATAACTTCCTTCCTGAGGATACTTGCTGAAAAACCTGTGAGAACAGAGCAGGATGTTCATTCATGACCTGAGCAGCCAGATAGGTCCACCAGCCCTCTCAAACCTCCCATGAAGTGGTACCCTGGTTTGACCTAATGGCTACATGTCCCCCAAAGTGGTACAGCTGGAACAACCCAAGAGGTCTGTCAGTCCTTCCCATGTGTCTCCAGATGTCCCATGTTGTGCAGCAGGGTGGGAAGGGCAGTTCAGAGACCTGGGACAAGTAAAAACCCAAATAATCTCCCTAGGAGACTGCTCCACGGTGGCTTTATTGTCAGCATTTACACTTGTGTCTGCACTGAGCTTGGCAGAACTGGGGTTGGCTCCTGATATGGGGAAGTGCACTTGCACTTATGCTGCAGAGAAATAGCAATGTCACAACTCTCTGCTTTCACCGACTCAATGCTGTAGAGGTGATCAGAAGATAAGAACCATGTCTTGGCACACACCTCCTCTTTGGTCAAAACTAGAATCACAGAATCCACTTGCATGAGTATGGGGAGAAATCCCATTGACCGAGACTATATGACACATATATGCTGGGTCTGTGTATACTCAGCAGTAGGAATGCTCCAAAAACACCCTGCAATGAGCCTCTCCTTGCCAAAATCTACCCTTTTCTTCTGAGAATCAATAATGCTGCTTTAAATCCCAGAAACTCTAACACTGACATGTGAAGTTTCTTGGGCAGCAAATGAATAAGAGAAAGATTAAGAAACAATTCTAGCTGTTAAGAAGTCATCTGAACTGTTCCCTGGGAAGGAAGAATGTGTTTGCCAGGGCTGCATTCAGGCTCCAAGAGATGGGATTCAGCACGGGTTCTTTTCTTACCTTTGTGGTGGTGTGTTTGCAGAAATTCTGTAGGAAAACGAATATAGGAGACATTGAGTGGTTTTAAGGAGACCATGGGTCCAGTGAACTCATACAAAGTCTATGATGCTGGCAGATGAGCATGCACTTCTGCAGTAGCATGTCTTTTCTACAGGTCAGAAAGCAAATTGCAAGACCACCTCATCCTCCAAAGAGGAAAAGCCAGTGGGTCACTCAAGTGATGAGTCTCTCAGAAATATTCTAAAGATGCCATGAATGTAGAAAGGAAAGAGGATGTGGTCCCTAATAGGAAAGAGAGTGGACCATTAAAAAGGCCAGTCTGGAGATGTATCTTGCAGCTGTCATGAAAGGGGAAATCCCAGTGCCTTCCAGACACTTGACAATACCTCATTGGAAAACTGCTTCATAATCCCATTCCTATATGTCTTGGAGTCCAGGATTTATCCCATGTGATCCTTTGGCCTAATTCCCTCTCCTGTACAAAGTATTCCTTAGCACTACGTGATGTTTCCCAACAAAACGGAGCAAGGCGAGAGGACTTTGCTAGAGCTGAGCAGGTTTTCAACGGACTTCTCAGCAGTTGTGCATTTAATAAGGAGCATCAGAAAGGAGATGTCAGTCTTTTCTCTCACCAGTTGGCCTGTAATGACGAAGAGTAATGAAAGACAGAAGCATAAGCATTTGTACAAGAAGCCCTTGAAAAGCATGGATGCTCTTCTGCTCCTTCTCAAAAAAAGGCCCATGGACACCAAAGGCTCCCTCCCCACCACCTATCAAAAAGCAAACCTTGTGGGTGCTGGTACCTGGCACTGGAACAAAGGCAACTGCCAAGGCCACCCAGAAAGGCAGTTAGCAAAGAGAGATTGCCGGGCTCAGAGCCCACCTAGGCTCCAGACCCCAAGGACACTGCGCTTGTGGACTGCATGGAGAGACCCTCATCCCACAGACACTAGCATGTCCCTCTTGGAAGGATCCTCTCCTTCCAAGGACAACACCCCAGACAGCAGACACCACTTACCCTTCTCCTCTTGCCCATGGGCTACAAAAGGAAGGGGAAAGGCAGTTAGCGAAGAGAGAGTGCCAGGCTCAGACCACACCATGGGCATTTGGCTGGGTCTGCCTTTCCTTTGCCTGTGTTCATCGTTACTGGGGGTAAAAGGGATCTGCAGGAGTGGGGAACTGGTGGCATGGATGTGGTGGTATTGGGTACAGGTTTTGGTAGTGGGTGGTGGGCCCTACAAAGTGAGCCTCTATGGAAAAAGGTCCAGGGCTGCCCTGTGCTGGACACAGTTCCAGCCAGCTCCACAATGGACCCATTGCACACCAAAGCTGAGCCGGTCAGAGGAGTTTGTGGCATCTTGGTGAAAACATCTTTGTGAAAGGGCAGAAAATGCCAGAAAGAGGAGGGAACAAAAGACTGAGAAACAACAGAAGGTCAGAAGAGGAGGAAGTGCTCCATGAGCAGGCACCCCCCCTGAAGTTGTCCATGGGCTGCAGTGTGAATACCTGCTCCAGCATGATGTCTCCACAGACTGCAGGGAAATATCTGCTCCATCGTGGATTCTTCCAAAATTTCTATGGGCTGCAGGGGAGTCTCCACTCTGGAGCCCACAACCTTCTTCTCACAGAGGCCACCCCTGCAGCCTCCCCACCTCCAGCGAAAAAAACCTTGCCATGTAAACCCAATGCAATTTCTAACTGGAATTTGACCATTTTGATGCAAACAGCTCTGAATATTTTTCAAACCAAGTAGTTCAGAGACTGAAAAGAAGTTTTACTCTCCCCTCAGGCAGCCAAAATTTAACCAAGACAGGTGTGAAAACATGAAATAAAATGAAAAGAAAGTGCAGATGGTATTAAGATCAGTTTGCGTACAATTTATTATAAAGGTTTTGTGTAACATTTTCATGCATGGTGAGACCTCCAGGCACTTAGTCACAGGAGGTCAGAAGAGGAGGAGGTGCTCCATAAGCAGGCAGCCCCAGGAAGGGACTGCAGCTCATGCTGGAGCAGGTACACCTGTGAAGGGAGTGCAGCCCATGGAGGACCCACACTGGAGCATAGGAAAAGAGTGAGAAGGAAGGAGTGGTAAAGAGAAACCACTATGTCATGACTCCAACCCCTTGCACTGCTTGTTGCCCAACTGGAGAGACTGAGTGTAACCTTTGGTGATAGAAACCTTTGGTGAGGGGAGAGGTGTCTGGAATTGAGCCTGGGTGTGAAGTTGAGCCTGGGAAGGGGTGAAGGGTGACTGAAGTGTTTGTCTTTTTTTTCATTTCCCAATACCCAAACCAGTAACTGAATCCTTCTGCCAATTGGCAGTAAATTAAGTTAAATTGCCAAGTCTAATCTCTTTTGCCTGTGACAGCGATTGGTAAGTGATTTCTCGGTCTTTATTTTGACCCATGAGTTTTCTCCCTGCTGTTCGTCCTCATCTGTCCTGACGGAGGAGGAGGGAGCGAGCATCTCTGCTGGAGCTTGGCTGGTAGCCAGGGTCAACCCACCACAGTGATGCAGAGTAACGCTCAGTACCCTGCCAAATGTTAGCACCTTCTTGGAAAACACAATCTCTCTTTTAACTCCTTTTCCTACCTTGAATTTTCCAATGAGCTTAAAATTGAAGAGAAAAGTTTGCGAAACAACACTCTTTTCCTTCAAAATACATTTATTTCATTTCTTGATACAAGAATGGTAGCAGTTGGCTTGCCTAACTTTAGGGATGGCATTCAACCTAACAAATACAGAACATGAAGTATGAGTCATGTTGCCTAGAGAAGAAGGAGAGACAGGCTACATAACATCACCTAAATTACAATTCTATCTTCAAGCAACTGAAACCATTGCTGTACTGGTAAGACTTTCATGACCTGTAATGGGAACTCAGACTCCTGCCTAGGTTTTTCTGAATCGGATCCCAATTTTCTTTCAGCTAGCTGATTCTTTTTTCCTTTCTCATTTTTTTCCCCTGTTTCAGCTTCAGGTTTCTTCTTATTTAATTTCACATTACTGATGTCTGAGATGTAACTTTTCCCTTCTTCTTTCCACTGAACTGTCTTTCCCTAATCCATTAGATCTCACAGTCAGATTTAAAGAAGCTTTAATGGGACAGGGGTTAAGACTGGGCGGATAAGAGGTGTGAGCGTCCCTTCCCCTTTGGATAGAAATGGGTAAAACATTTCTGCAGGTTCCTTTCCAAGCCTTAGAGGCATTCTCACCATGATGCCCATCTGCTCTGCATCATAAAAGTTCACTTGCCCTTCCTCCAAGTCCAGCAGCACACCGATCACTGAATTACCCATCTGCTGCTTCGCAATCCTGTGGTCTCCTTCGCTAGAGAAAATCTCTCCCTGGGACCTGTGCAGAGCCCAGAAGTCCTCCCCAGGAAGGGTCCCTTCCTCCTCCTCTCTCCCTTTCTCCCTCAACACCCCCAGCACCCAGTCCTGCTGCTGGCCCACCTCCACCTCCCAGTAGTGTTTCCCGGCTGCAAACCCTTCCTTCCCCAGCAGGACAGGGACTGTGGAGGGAGCGTTTGGGCCAGCAGGTTCAGATGCGTTGCTCTCCACATCTGGAGCCCCCAGCACCTGCAGCTCCAGGACTCGACAGTCAGGATCCACCGTAATGGCAGCTGGAGGGGAAAATGAGAATCATCCGATGAGCAGAGTGGCCCAGGGACCTCTCTCCCCATGGGGCTATGTGTTGAAGTGTTTGAGGGTCTGAGTGGTCCTGGTGTGATTCAACAAAGAATTTAAGCATTCCCCAGAACGGGGCATGCAATCACTGATGAACAGAGAGGCACCTCAGAGCTGTCACAGCCATGTCCCCTTTCGGGGCACAAGTCCACACACTCTACCATAAATCTCTTTTCCATACAATCATCCATCGTCTCCAGAATTGTGTCCACATCGCACCCCAGACCTCGACAGCTTTCAGCAACTCCTTTTCTCAGTCTTCCCAACAGCCACATCCCAGCTTCATTAGCCTGTTAACCAAGCCAGGCATATTCCTGTGACTCCAGCTAGTCGGTCTATCTCCAACATCATGGCATTGTCATTTCAACGTGACTTGGACAGATGGCCACTGCATTTTCACACCCTTCCTCCTGCCAGCTTACCTGCGTGGCTCCGGGCTTCCCAGAAATCTAGAGAAAGAAAATGGACATTACTGTATTATGTTTTAGTAGGGCAATTAGATACTTCTCAGACTGAGAAGACTACTAATGTGCAATTATTGTCATTACTGTGATTCTGCATCAGTTTTGGCCTTTCTCCTCTTAAGCCACCAATACTAGCATTTTGTATAATCACTAGTATTTCTAACCCACTTACCCAGCTCTGCTTTCAGTTGACCTGAAAAGGAAAGATATAGATATTCCAGTCAGTAACATTTGTCTGCTCTTCGTTTTTTGTTCCAGTTTTTCAAAATAGGACAACCCCCAAGCATGCAATAGGAGACTATTCCTCTCCATAGGTTGATCTTTGATTATATTACTTGGCTTCAAATCCAGGGATAACATAGACATGCTAACCTGAAGATTTGTCGTACTGTTTCTAAACTTGACAAGAATGTCATATTTACATAAAATGTGTTTTCTTACCAAAGCGTTTTTTGAGTTTGGACTTTGCTGAAAAGG